>BLBF01000063.1:13020509-13051823 GCA_015471245.1 Laticauda colubrina | reverse complement strand
TCTTTCTTTCTTTCTTTCTTTCTTTCTTTCTTTCTTTCTTTCTTTCTTTCTTTCCTTCCTTTCTTTTTCTTGCTTTCCTAAAATGAATTTTATATAGGATAGTCATATAATTGGGTGGAAAAAAATGGGTTTTAACTGCATTTGGCCCCTTGGAGTATAATATTGTTAAATATCCAATTCCACATCTTTATTTTGCTTCATGAATGGGAAGGGTAGTAGTTTCTCCACAATATGGTTTGAACAATATGTCTAAGAACATGAGGAGTTGACATGTTTCTAATTTAATTTTTCACCAAGTGGAGAATGGACTTTTGTGCTTTAATTATCTATTTGTTAGGTTTTGCTCCCTTCATTGGGTGTTAATTTTGCTTAGAACTACCATAGGTGGACTGAAGAAATCGAGGAAATCAATTAGTTGTCTTTATCTTTTTGCTGCCATCTACTGCTGATCTGGATTTTTTTGCAGCCCAGATATAGCAATCCCAACTTTTTTAGGCCTTGGAGCAGAACAGCAGAGATCAATATTCTATAAATACTTCTAGAGAGAATAGCTTTTGGTGCTCATGTAATGATTGACTAGATCTGTCTTGCCATAAATAGTACAATACACTCATTTGGATTCCTGGCGTCCTATTTGGTGCTGCCGCTGTCTGAATTGGCTGTTCCTTTACTATCTTAGTAAGTTGGGCAATCATTCCAGAGGGAAAATAGAAGTGCTATCATTTAGTAAACTGTACTTTGATAAGTAAAGAACATCGTGGGTAACTTATTTGTCCTTTGAATGTTATTGCACTTCAGAGATTGCTTATTTTGCTTGCATCTGTGATGTGCATTTGAATTATTCTAAGCCTAAGCTCATAAGAGAAACTTTTCCCCTGCTCTTAAGGGTGTGTGTGTGTGTGTGTGTGTGTGTGTGTGTGTGTGCGTGTGTGTGTACTTTGACTAACAACATATGTGCATGGAAGTGCATAATGGGAAAATCTGACAGACACTAATGAGCTTCCTCGAAAGGGTTTTTATGGTAGTGCTGAGTGCTATAGATGCCTGGAACACTGAAAACGTCATTGTCTAACTAGTCAAGGGCACTGTATTTTTAGCTCCTTTAAGCTAAGGGTAACCATTCATGGTATGAAATCTTATGACTCATGAAGGATGCAAACTAGCAGTAAAATTCCATGAGAAAACCTAGCAAAATCACATTTCAGTGAAAATATAAAGGTATTTCTTCAAATGTGCTTGAGATAAAGTTTGCAAAATGTAATTGTCTCCTTCTTGCAATTAAGAGCCAGTCATGATCCAAAGACTTTTTCAACACTTCTAAGAAAACATACAATTCCTGAGGTTGAATATTTTTTTTATGGTGGTGGTAGTAGCAGGAAAATGCCCACTTAGGTTGTGTAGATTGTGATAAACATTCAAAATATATCTTCTGAAATATTCTGGGTCTTCTTATTTTGAATAAAACATTTGAAAAACGTGTTATTCGGTCATAGAGCCAGTAGAAGAGAATATTTATAGCTCAGGGTTGAAATGAGGGGTCCTTAGTGCTGTCTCAGCTTGGTTGTTTTCTTGCAGATGTTTCGTTACTAAAACTAGGTAACATCATCAGTGTTACCTAGTTTGGGTAGAAAGAAAACAACCAAGCTCAGAGAGCACCAAGGATCCCTCAATCATGAGCATTCCATATTTTGATCCTATTCCCAATATGACTTCTCTTTTTTTGTATGTGAAAGAAAGAGAAGAAATAATGGGTATGTTAAATCTCATCATCAATATCTCTTGTCTGTAAATCTCGCCCCACTCCTGAACTCTGTTTATTGTGATTTATTGGAAATTTTAGATGGAATTTTTTTTCTGGTAAATTAAAATATTGAGTTGTGTCCAGTACTCTTGGCTGGATGGTGGATTGGATGCTGTTGATTAAATGGATTCCTTCTTTCTCCTGAATCATGCATATTCCCCAGATTGCTGTGAATGATTGTTTGGTCCTGTAACAGTAAGGGGATGCTTTATGCACCCATTTATACATTGGGTCAAACTGACTCTGCTACTGCCTAAATCATAAGTCTTGAGAAACCTCATAGCAATGTATTCATTTTATTCACATGTTTACTTTGTCAAAGAGAGCACAGTAGTGTAATTACTTTATTGGACTTTTCCTGATCTAAGGCATCAATATGACCTGTAAGCCATAAGTCAGATGTGTTTAAGCACTTGATTTTACAGATTAATTTCTCTGGCATTGTTAAAAGCTTTCTGTCTTATAAAGAGATTAAAGGAAACTCGCCACATTCCAAATTAATAATACACTGAGTTTTGCTTTGTATACTCCTATTACAGAGAGACAGATTATTACAAAAGCCTTGATATATGCTTCTCATTAACAATTAACTTGGTGCAAAGGTTTAGAAAATTGTTTGTGACCTTACTTGGGAAGCTGGGCTACTGCTCTTGAGCCTAGCACAATTTAACAAGGTTTGTTTCATTCAAGGACAGTCTAGAGTCAGCTCTGCTCCTTGGTATAGGAAAGGGAGAGATCCTACTTTACAGAATTCGCATTGCACATGTTCTATGTTGCATCATGAACATGGTTGAAATCTGGTTGCATCTGTACAGCAGTTGAATGATTTTTCAGCAAATCAGCTTCCTGGTCCCCCTGGAGGCCCAGAGGGGGCTATCCAAAATACCCAGTAGGTTTGGCAAAACAACATAGCCATGGAAGAACAGACCCAAGGGAATGAAAAGCAACAGAAGCTTCCATTGCACAAGTGGAAATCTGTTTCTGTGGAGGGAGATCTATAACCCAATGAAAATAGAAAAAAATGCTAAACTTCATATTATTTATGAAAGCAATGGCAAATTAAAAGTATAATACAAGTGTAGGTGCAATCCCATAAGCAGACTTTTATTATTTAGGATACTTATTTTAATCACACATGAATGATGTTGATGGACATTGAAAAGGTGGGTATAAAATCACTCAGAGACTAATCTTATACAAATGTCAATTTGGAATGAGGTACCATGAATTTAAAACATTTATTTCAATAAATATACAGAAGATTACAGCATAAACATTTGTATAGTTTGTCCTACCATCCCAGCTCTGCTTCTAAGCATGGACAAAGGGGCATGCATGCTTTTTCCTTATTTATAATGCAGTACTAATTCTTCCCTGTCAGTTTTTGCAGGTCAGTCAGAGGAAGAAATTCATTGGCATTGATATTCATACTACACCTGTGAAGAACTAATTGAATAGAAGATTACTGTTGGTGATAACTGGATAAAGATCTAAAAAATGTGAATATGAGAAGACTTTTATGCGTTTGGTTGCCAATTTATATTTAATATTTATGTGCTGTGTTTGTTTGAATGTGTTTTTCCCTATTTTAATTTATTGTTTGTTTATATGTTGTATAACACCTATTATAAAGTCATGTTGTTTGAATTGGGCAGTCTTATAAATCTTTGAATAAAATCAATGAATGAATGAATCAACCAACCAAATCAGTTGCATCCAAGGCTGTGCCTTTGGCTCCCATGGACTAAATTCAGTCCTCTGAACTATGTTAATCTGCAGGTAGCACAGGATGCTTGTTACCTGCCAGGATTTAAAAAAAACACTGCAAATCTAGCCTTCCTTGGCATGTCATGGCAAAAATGGGTGTTCCCCACTGCTGAGTTGAACTACTTCCCACTCATCCTCAAATTGGCAGTTGCTGTGCCCATGTTGTCCTTTTCAAGTCCCTGCATTCCTATCAATTTTCCTCTAAGATGATTAATTTCAACAGACTGTACTAGCATTAAGATTGTCCCTAGCTTGTGTTAGAATAAGTGGAGAAGCTTCCCATATTATAACAGGAGCAATTTAAGGCTGCCTCACTGGGAAACAAGGTAAAGGTGACATGAACTAATAAATCAGACAAAGGAATCTTGGAACAGGGGAGGCAAGAGGTGTTGTTAGAGAATGTTTGTTCTGTGGTCAAATGCAAATGGGAGTTGAAGTCCACAGCTTAAAGTCATTATAGTTGAGAAATACTGGCTTAGAGACTGATGGGTTTTTGGAGGTGAAAAACTGCTTGGTCACTCTTTTAGGTGGGCAGCTATGAGTTAAGGCTGGACTTTCATGAGAGGTGGAACCATAGCATAATACTGTTAACTTTTCACTGACACCAGATTGAATGATTGAATGAATGGATTTGTTGCTCATCTTTGCTTTGAAATTATTCTAGGCGGCTTACAGCATTACAGTTCTCAGAGCAGACTCAATCACAGCTTAGCACACACCTTTGTAAACTGTACTGCAAAAAGGAAAGCAGTAGAATATCAAAACCTTAAATACTTCCTCAAAATGGTTGTTTCCTAAGTCAGGAAAAGAAGGAAGAAGTTAAGCAATATCATAGAATTTGATAAATAAATAGAACATTGCTTTTTTCCCATTTACGGGAAACCCCTAGGAAACGTTATAGTGGTGGGCAGAGGCCCCATGCAAGTAGTTTCTGATGCAATTGGCTATTTTCTTGAGGGTCCAGAAACTCATTTTTGTTGGTGAGCTGTTTGAGCATTTACTATGCTTTTGAATGTATTAAGCAGACCTAAACTATATTAAGGTTAGCTCATTCACGCATTCATGTCTCTCCCTGAATGTTCATTTCTTTTTGGTTTCAGTGTCAGCTGATGGCATTTATGTGCAAATGGGATGTGTATGGTTGGTACCACAGACTAAGTAGCATTTCCTCTCACCTCAGTACAAATTCAGAGGTTTTCAGCTAGATCATTTACAACTGCCAGTCACTGATGATACAATAATCAAGTGTAAAGAAGCAAAGTGTTCATACTGGTGTGAACCTGATTTGATTTGCTCTGTAATAAGCAAGAAAGGTTAAAAAAAAATCACCTTGTTGATTTTGTACTTTGATAAGAGCCTCAGTGGTGCAGTGGTTAGAGTGCAGTACTGCAAACTACTTCTGCTGACTGCAGCTGCCTGCAATTTGGCAGATTGATTCCCACCAGGCTCAAAGTTGACTCAACCTTCTTAGGTGGGTAAAATGAGGACCCAGATTATTGGGGACAATATGTTGACTCTGTAAACTGCTTAGAGAGGGTTGTAAAGCATATAAGTCTAAGTGCTATTGCTGTGATAGTTAAGACACAGGCTAGAAACCAAGAGACCATGAGTTCTACTCTCACTTAGGCACAAAGACAGCAGGTGACATTTGGTCAGTCACTCTCTCTCAGCCCTAGTAAGAAAGTAATTGCAAATAGCTTCTGAAATCCGGCCAAGAAAACAGCAGAGACCCATTTAGACATCAAGTATCAAGACTGGTGATCAAGAGTCTTGATACCCAGGTATCAAGACTGACTGGAAGGCACACAGCCATACCCACACATCTGTAGGAAACTGGAGTAGATAGCAAGGTATTTAAAAGGATAAGTAGAAAGTAGCAAGCGGCAGGGTTGAATTTATTATGATGTTGCCAAAGCTCTGCATCAGGGGTTTGCAGCATTTGGGGACTCTTGGGCACATTTGGAATGTATCCTTGATATTTTCTTAATCTGACAAAGGCACAAGGCACAATGGCCAGCTTCCTTGCTATCACCTCTTATGGCGGAGGTCTCCAAACTTGGCAACCTTAAGACTTGTGGATTTCAACTCCCACCTGTGCTGGCTGGAGAATTCTGGGAGTTGAAGTCCACAAGTCTTAAAGTTGCCAAGTTTGGGGACCTCTGACTTATGGGGTTCTCAGGATGCTCTTGGTTACTTCAGCTTGCTTATGTTTTTTTAGGATGTGGCATTTTTCAAATTGAATGCTAGGTTGCTATCTCCCGTCATTTTTAAAAATTGTCTTAAGAATGCCTCTGGGGCCAATATGTGTCCCTTGGTATTCTCTGAAATAATGATTGTACATGAGCCTGGCATTTTGCTCTGAAGCATTTCAGCCTCCAGTATACTTTTTTAAAAAGTTAAAATAATCTTTTTCTTTTCCTCCCTCCCTTAAGGGACGAGTGTGCACACACATTGGGAGCCATAGAGGCTACTTTGGCCTCATGCAATCTAAAGCATCCTAGTAAATTTTAGTACTATTGCAAAGGACAATGGGTGCTGATATGCCAAGGGAAGGGAGGAAACAAAATGCATACAAAAAGAAATGTAACTTTTGCCTTTTTTTTTGGCTTAGAGAAACTTTTGAAATCAAATTAATTAAAAGCATCTTATTTAACACCTTGCATTTGATTAATCATCATCTTAAGAATGTGTGAATGAGATTCTGAAGTGTAACAGAGACCGATGAGGCACATACAGCCTTGGTGCCTCTCCATTTCATTAGCAATTCTTTAGTTAATTATACAGAACATTTTAATTTAGTTTAGTAAATTTTCCTTTGGTGGAAACTTTTGGAAGAGATTAACTGAAGAAAATGAGTAGAGGTGAAGTGAGTACATTTTATTCAAGTGGTTGATATCAGACATTTTATTCAAAATTTAACTGCTGATAATAGCAGTTCAAGGTTCTAAAGGACTTCAAAACATAAACCACTGCACAAAAGGAAATTGTCAGTTTATGCACGGCTAAATCTTTTCAGCAAAATAACATAATTTGCTCTTGCCAAGGGAAACATAAATGCATTTCTGCCATACCAATCCCACAAGGATTTAAACCTCTTGGGAATGTGGCACTGAATAAAGCATGAGTACTCAAATGTAGAAAAACATGCTTACTTTTAGCCAGCTGACTAGAGATAACTCAGGAGAAAAAAATCTGTCACATTTTGAAGCCAACATCAGTCCAATTTTTTAAAAAGAGTATCTGTTTGAGATTAATCATCAGCTAATCTCTCTCCAAAACAAATCAAAACTGAGGCAAATCAGTAGAAAATGCCTAGAAAGCTGAAGGTGTTTTAAAACTCTAAAATTGACAGTGCATGTAAAGAAAACTGACACTCTCTAGATACTTTTCATATTTTTATTTATTTTTCTCTCTCAACAGTATTGATACTTTAAAAGAAGAAAGACTTGATTGGGAATGGGATCATCCTTCAGTTTTTCCAGTGTCACAATGATTCTGATAGGAAGCAAACATGGTTTGAAGTTGAAAGGAAAAGTGGAATTTCCATGGAAAACATATCCTGAAATTCATAAAACATTTGCTATCCTATCTTATAGGTGTCCTGTTGAAGACGTCTATCTGCATCCAGGCCTTGTCTATATGAGTGTTGCATAACCAATTCTGTTTTGTTTTTCCTTCTTCTCCCTTTAATGAATATACATTTTACAATTCAGAGGTGTCAAACTGGTGGTCCTCAGGCTGGATAAGTAAACCACGTCCACCCCAGCTCCGCAAATTGGAAAAACATCACAAAACATCTTGTGATGGCAATGTGAGATTGCGAGATTGACACTCGTGTTTTACATTGTTTAAATTCCTGGTCTTTAACACTATTTAAATCATGGTTTTGAAACATGATTGTAAGGGGCATGTCTGTAAATAGATGTCAACAAAGTTGCCATGACTATGTCATTGTTGCCTGGCTCTTTTTTTGAATGTGATGCAGGTGCAACCTATTTGTAACACAAAGAGGCCAAACTTCATATATTCATTGAATTTTCAGACCCTAGCCAGATGCCTCCATATAGGAAATGGGAGACAGGTATAAAAAATAAGTAACTAAAAACAAGACACATGGGTTCAGTCAACAACAATGCAAATGCTGACCTGGTAAAACAAAATTCAGCAAAAATTAAATAGGGAATCTTTGCTAAGCTAAATTGCTCAAAGCAGTTGAAGAAACACTTTTTGCAGCTTTGAAATGGAGTTGAATGGAAATAATGTAAACTCAACATTATGTGTGCCTAAGGGAATCAATAATGAAACAAGTTGGATTAAAATGATCATCCCTGTTCCTTGAACATGGCCAGCTTCCTGTTTGTTCTGAATCTGTGGCTGGCTTTTCCTGTATGGTACTTGTTGTTTATTTCTGGCAAGAACCTTCTTCTCAAATACTCTTTACAAGCATTGCAATGTTACTAATATCACTGTTAGGGAACGAACTCAGCTAATATATGGATGATCCCTTAAAAATGATCATTCTGAATCCATCAATATTTGTTTTCGTTGGAGCAAACAGGGAAGGATAGGACACAATCCTGTCTGTGCTCAGCTGGAAGTCATCTGAAAAACTTTCAAGGGCAAGCAATAGTGCGGAGACCATGTTTTAGATTCCAAAAAATATGGACCGATGTGAAGAACCAGATCAAAATGGGGGGGGGGGGGGGAGACCTCAGGAGCTGGTGATAATTTATGTTAGGGAATGGGAAGAATAACAACTTCCTTCTTTTGCACACCTCCACCCCCCTCCCAACTAAAAGAACAATCAGCAGAAATGTGAGGAATCTCTGCATAGGATGGTGGGAGAGAATCTAGAAACTGCTGAGATAGTCAATAGGCAGATTGTTCATCATGTATTGACAGGAGATTAACTAAAGAAACCTCCAGACAATAGAGATTGAAGACTTAAAAAGAAAAGGAGGGTGGAAGCTAGAGGCAAGGAGCTCACTAAATGGGATTGGCTGCTTCCCCCCCCCCCACTTAACACTATCTATTTGTGCCTTTAGAAAGACAGACAAAACAGATGGATTTTCTTTGCTGATCAAAGTCCTCATATTCCTTTGAAAGGAAAAAAAAAAACCCTAGATGTTTCATTGCAAACAACAGTTAAACCCTGCAAAAATAATATGGGGAAAGCCAGGAGGTCTCATATTTCAAAACATATCCCCCCAGAGAGTTTTGGGGATAAGGTTAACTATCTGAGCCAATCTGCCTTCTATTTTAAACCACATTCCTTATTCATTGGGGTATTCTGTCAACATGTTTAGAATTGCTGATTAGTAAAGCAGCCATGAATCTCAGTGGCAAAACATAGACTCCGATTGTGACATTTGTATTGGTTCATTATATTGCTCAACCAGGTCCCTTTCTGTTTGTGTGGAAAAGTTGTTTAAAAGCACATGTTTTAGCTAATGATGTTCTTATGCAAAGTACATATGACATGTTCCATAAAAATAGATATCATGTGTGGTGGGGTGGGTGAAGAACACTGAAGACAAAATGGATTGCTCTGTAAATTATATTGTAGGCCTATACAATAGTTCTTTTCTTTAAAAAAAATTCTTGGTATGCCAGGATATGTTGTTATGCAATTATGATTGGGTAGAATTGTAGGTTTTGCAAAACAAATAGCTTGTGAGTTTCAGCAATCAAGTTGCAATGATGTACCTTGATTGAATGATATGTCTTCTTCACCCACAATCAGGAAATTAGAATACATTAGATAAAATAAAGAAAAAGTGTTAACTGCATAGGGTTGAATCCAAACAGGTTGAGTATAGATTGTCCCAAATGAAATGAATTACATTTAATTTAGTCATAACTAATTTAAATTCATTAATTTTAGAGAGCCTCCTTGAAGTACAGCCAGGTTTGAATTTAACTCAAAGACCCAACTCCTTTCCTTGGCACAGAATCTGGATTTCATCAAGACAGATTTTAGGCATGCAAAACTCTGCTAATAATTCACTCTTGAAAATTTATTTCCTGATTCATAATGTCCTGTCTGAATCTGGAGTAGTTTAATTTGCTTTTATCATCACAGTTACTTTTGACAGCAGATGCCTCAAATTCTTGACTCCCTAGGATGCTGCAATAAATCGGCTTTTTTGGATGCTGTTTTTGAACGAAAATTTTAGTATGATTATCACAAAAATATTATTCCATATTATAATTCCAATAGAACTTAACTTTTTGTATTGAAAAATGAAAGTGAGAGTATACATTAAGGATAACAATTTTGTCTTTAGTACATTGTCTTGCATAACTTGCATAACTTCGGGCATCAAAGGTTATATTCTAAACTGAAATAGTTCAGTCGTAATGCGGAATTTCCCCTTTTTTAAAAAAGGATTTTCTTTAGTTTTTTAATTTGTTTATTTTATCCATTTGTATACCACGCTATTCGAAGGTTTGCAAAAAAATAAATCCTATATTAAAGCAATCAATCCCTTTATTAAAAATACCAGATGTGCCATATAGAGAATATGGAATAGATGTAAACTCAAATTGTGTTTGAAATACCTTTATGATCAACTTAAGAAGTAAAACATAGAAGAGAACTGACAAAGATAAATGGTTGACATATTCGGACTTACTGGAAAATTATTAAGGGAAATTTAAAATTAAATCAAGATAATAATTAATAGCAGAAGGATATAGCTGTCAATGGTTTTTCCATTTATAACTATCTGAAAGAATTTAAATGGCTAAAAAGACTTATGGAGCAAAGTAAGGCAGAATTTGAAATATAGTTGAGTACTTATTGAGAGTTTTGCAGCATTAATTCAGCACCTGAAAAATAAACACAGATGGCTGATGCTTCATTTAACTTCTTTATAAACATAAGTAGATTTTACAAACCAGTTGTAGATTTCTCCAACATGGAGCAAACTCAAACAGGAACATGTTGCAAGTTCAGAGCAGAGCTCCAGTCTTCAGCAAGCAAGCAAGCAAGTTACTTTAATCTGCAATAGACAGACTCAGATCTCAACATAGCTGCAGGGTTGCAGAACTTAATCTACAGCTACGCCTAGGCTACTTTTCGTTTCAGTTTTCAGCCTAGGCTACTTCTAGTTTCAGTTTCCAAAACAGTCCTTATTGGCTGATTTAGTTGCTATGCCTATTCATTGCTGACCTTGTTACCAAGCTCTACTCCAGTTCATGAATATACTCTGACAGTACTTATGATGAACATGTATTTGCTAAAATTTGAAACAGAAGAAAAACAGGTTAAAGAAAATATGATGAATTTTGGTTAATGGGCAAAAATGTGATTAAAAGGATTTAAGTTTACATTGTCTTATGATCACAATAAGATTTTTTATAAAATTTATTTTTACTTATTTATTTTTTATCCCATTTTATTATTTTTACAAACAATTCAAGGTGGTGAACATAATCAATGCTCCTTCTTTCTCCAATTTTTCTCAGAACAACCCTGTGAGTTTTGTTGGGTTGAGAATAGATTGACTGACCCAACGTCACCCAGCTGACTTTCATGGCTAAGGTAGGATGAAAACTCACATCTCCCTCTTTCTACCCTAGTTCCTTGGCTACTCTACTAAACTGGCTCTTGTTTTATGATTGCCAGAGAAATGATCCAGAATGTATAAAAGCATTTCAAATATATTTTGGTAATGTGAACAATATGAAGAGACATTTTACTATGCATGGTGGACATATAACAAAGCTAAAAAAATAGATTAAAATACAAAGAATTTTAAATTCAATGTTCAACTGAAGTAAAATGTTTTCTTTTAAGACTAATAATGGAATATTATATCAATGCATGTTTACTGTGATAAGATTATAATGATAAAAGAGAATATTAGTAACTCAGGATTGAAATGAGTGTCCTTGGTGATCTGTGAGGGGAATTTAACTTGTTTTTACCATCTTAGTGAATTTCCCTCCCAAGATCTGTTCAGAAATTTCATAGCTACCACACAATATTTACCAAGTAAGAGGTAAGGGCTTCCAGTTTGAGTTCCTTCGGTGACAGTCAGAAATCCACGATCGTGCGTGGTTTCAGTCTGGGCTCACCGCTGCAGCACCCTGAACTGGCTGGTTTTGGGGCTAAGCCACCCCATAGAGGTGATGAAGAGGGGGGAGACTGCCAGCAGGGTTGAGGAGAGCTGCATCTCTCCTCCTCAGCTGGTCATTGCTCCCTTTCCCGAAGGCGGTTGCAGCGGTGGTCAGAAATGGCCACCTCAAAGAAGAACTCGACCAGGAAAGAATGTGCAGGAGGAAGATAAGAAGTGAACGTTTTGGCTGACCGGGTTAAATTGCAAAAGCAACAACTAAGATACCCTGGAATTTAAATTTTCAAAAAAATAACATCGTTCCCAAAGAAGAGTCTGAAGCAGCAAAGCAAAGAGAAAAGGGAAAGGTTTTTTTTTTCCTTGTCTCCCTTTCCCTATACTGACAACTAAGAGACTTAAATAAGAAATTGGAAAAATCCACTTTGACATCAACAGGCAATTAAGCTGAAAATAAAACAAAATGTCAAAGGGATAATAAAGATTTCTGGACACGAAATTTTTTTTCATAAGCAGAAAAGGAGAGAAAAAGAATAAAAGGGCAGGATCTGGAAAGAGGGAGGAGACTGCCTGGAATTAAAAGGAATCTACAGTAAAACTTCAACAAGACTTCTAAAAGATACATTTTAAGTGAAACTTTGTAACTAAACAGTAGAACCCCAGGAAGAGAAAGTGAAAAAAAAAAAAGAGCAAAAAGAAACAGCTTGCATGTATTTGGATTACTTGCTGATCTTTAGATTCTTGGTTATTGCATTTGAATGACTAAAATTAATCGGTTGGTTGTTAAAAAATTTATACAATGGCACGACTTCTGAATGAATTGAAAATGGAACTTAAAAAGTACAAAGAAGATGCACAAGAAGGGAGGGGTTCTTTTGGCTTCATTTTTCAATTCTTAGAAATGGAGATTTGGAACTCTGAGAAACAACAAGAAATGTCTGCAAAACAAGAAGACTGGGACAAAGAAGAAGCCATCTTTAATGAACAAGTAATTCTGTGTGGGGAAGAAAAAGGAAAGGGGAGAAAGAGAATGGAGAATTTAAGACTTAAAAAAACAATCAAAGAAAAAAAAATAATTCAAAAAATAAGTATAATACTGGAAAGCAACAGAAGAGGGGAATACAGAAGAGAGAAATAGACAAGGGGGTAAAAAGGGGAGAGAGAAGAAGAGAGGGAAGAAGGAAAGGAAAAGAAGTTACAAAGGAGAGAAACAAGATATCGAGAAACAGGGCCTATTTAGAGATAATGGGTGAAAATTTAATTGAAAAAGGGATTCTGTAAAGGTACATAAGATTGTATTGCTATATTAGAAATAGAAAAAACTTTAGAAAATTGGAAATAATGTATGATTAAAATGAGGGATAAAATAGTTAGTGTAATTTAGTGAAATGTTTGTTAATAAAATAAATGAAATAAAATAAATGAGAAAATTGAATTAGGAAGGGACGGGAACATTTTAATTAGTTAATGTTTTATAAAATATAAGTGAAGAGGGGGGGAATTAATTATGGAAAGCTTATAAATGTTCTCATAGAAGTATGATATTTAATTGAAAAATAATGTTAAAGAAGTTAAGATTTTAATGAATATTAACATTAATGATAGAATTGAATTGGAATGGAATGTGTTGTTTTAATTACATATATATATATATATATATATATATATATATATATATATATATATACACATATATATATATATATATATTTAAAGAATATAGTGTATATTTTAAGAATGTACCAAGCAGAATCTGAATGGAAGTTATGTATTATATTGAATGTTATAACTTTAAAGTATATATTGAAGCCTAAATAAGAGTTAAATTGATAAACTTAAAAGATATAAAGGTGTCATACTCCAATCAGCAACTACAGGAGAAACTTTGTTCAGAAAAGATAATATGAAATTGAAACAGGACAGACAAAAAGTACAAATATAATGATTTGAATTGAGATGAGATAATTAAAATAAAATTGAAAAAAATAAAAGAGGGCAGAAGCTATGTTGAAAATGTAAAACAGTAATAAGATATGGAAGAGAATATCAAAATGAGCATGAAATTGAATTTGTGTCTGGACAAAGAAATGCAACCCAGGATTACGCTACTTTCAAAAAAGATGTTTTATTTGTATTTTTTTTTGTGAAAACTCAAATAAAATTTACCAAAAAAATTTTTTTTTACCAAGTAAGCCCCTATCATAGATACTGGATTGAAAGGAAACTGTTATAGAAGAGAATTACAACATGATAGGGAATTCTAGAATGATAGTGCTTTCACTCAGTATTAAAAAATATCTGGTGGAAAAAGCAGGCCCTACTCATGGAAACAAGAATCAATCAATTTGCACATTTATTTTCATCTCTCTCTCTCTCCCTCTCTCTCTCTCCCTCCCTCCCTCCCTCCCTCCCTCCCATTCATCTATCTGATATCCTATATCTATTCTGCTTTCTTCTTAATTAAAGCAGTTCCTACTTATAAGTATTACAACTTTGTGATTTAAAGGTGGCTCTGCTAGTAGTTTTCTAAGAACAAAATCGGAATCATTATCTCTTCTTTAGGCAAACTAACCCAAATGAGGATTGGCTATTTTCTCCTTCCCTTTTTGGTTTTCTTGTGAGGAAGAAATTTAGTAATACATTGGCTTCTGAAACCCAAAAGAGGCAACAATGCCCAGCAGGACTGGAAAGTACTGTGGCTGCCAGAGGTAAGGACTGTGCTTTGTTTGATGATGCTTTAAGCAAAATACCATTTTGAAGTGTTCCTCTTTTAAAGCTACTAGAAAGCTTCATTTTACTCTGATTGCTCAAGTGTGGTGGAGTGTTTAAGGTGATGGGCAGCAAGGGTGGGAGTTGGGGGCAGAGATTCTGGTTCACATCCACTTTTTGCCATAAAACCATGTGATGATTTTGAGCAAGCCTTTCTTATCCCAACCTATCTGACAGGATTGAAATTGTTGAGAGAAAATTAGAAGCAGCAGTATTTATGCTACCTTGAACTCTCTGAGGAAAGCCAAGATAAATATAATAAATAAATGGGTTCTACAAATGCAGAAAATCTGTCTGAAAAGTTAGAAGACCCTTATGTTCACCCTCAGTGTCTAACATCTGTCATATTAATCTCACCCAATTCAAATTAATTCATAGTACAATCTTCATATTGTACACCAAAATCAAGAGAGATCTGCTCTTATATCATGGATATTTGTTTGCAGTAGGATCAGGAGAAAAAAAGAATACCAGTGAGACTTAAATTTTAGAGAATGTTAGCAATATTTATTAAAGGTCGTGTCACACTGGCCAACGGATGCAAAACGGACACAACGGAAGAGAAAAATGTTACATCCATTGTATCCGCACTCAAAAGGGGCGAAAATTTGCATAATTGGAGGAGACAACATGGACGCGGGGAGGACGCAGGGCAGATGCAAAGAGGATGCAGAACGGAAGCCCAGCGGATGGCGCGTCCACAGGGCTTCCGGGGGCCCTCAGCGAAGCGGATGCGGAACGGAAAAAGCAGATGCAGAACTGATGCACAGCGGATGAAGCGGATGCAGAGCGGAAGCCTAGCAGATGCACAGCAGAAGCCGAACGGATGCACAGCGTTAATTGCGCATACGGGGGGGATGCATTGCGCAAGCCCCCCGGATATAAAGGAAAGCAGCTTGTACGTCTAGCATTCCGAGGAAAGACCTGCTGCTGGACACTTCGAGTTCCTTGCCTGCATGTCTGCCTGCAAGCCTTGCTGCCATTCTGCCTCCAAGCCTGCCTCCCAGCCTGCCTCCCAGCCTCCTGGGCAGCCTCCCTTCCAGCCTTGCTGGCAGCCTGCCTTCCAGCCTCCCTTCCAGCCTTGCTGCCAGCCTGCCTTCCAGCCTCCCTGCCAGCCAGTCTGTCTGCCAGCCTTGGTGCCTGCCTTCCTGCCAGCCTCCCTGCCAGCCGGCAACCCCACAACCATGGGGAAGAAGCAAAAGTCTCAGCAACCTGCCGCCATCCCTGGCAAGAGGGACAGTGCCACCCTCCCACCCCATGTCCCTGACTCTGCTTCTGCTGGGGCTTCTGCTACTTGGGCTCGCTCTTCTGTTGCTGGAGCTTCTGCTGTTACTGCTCCTGGCAGTGGTGCTTCTGCTGCATACTCTGCTGAAGCTGCTCCTGGTCCTGCTGGTCCTGCTCGTTCTGCTCATGCTCCTGGTCTTGCTGACCCTGCTGCTGGTGCTTACTCTGCTGCTGCTCATCCTGGTCTTGCTGCTGTTGCTGCTGCTGCTGCTGCTGCTGCTTATGATCCTGCTGGTGATTATGCTGATGCTGATGATGATGAAGATGATTATTATGATCCTGCTGGTGAGGATGCTGCTGCTGCTGCTGCTGCTGCTGCTGTTGGTGTGGAGGAGCAGCCCATACAACCTCAAAGTCCCTCTGATGAGGGCCCATATGGCCCTGCCAGAGGGAGGAAGAGGCAGACACGTGATAGGGAGAGGAGGCAATACTTCATTGAGGAGGAACACGAGGATGAGGTTCTGGAGTGGCTGAGAGAGAACGACTATCTGTGGCGGAAGGGACACCGGCTGTACAGGGACACCAAGCGGAAGCAGGCTGCTTGGAGAGAGAGGGCAGAGAGTCTGGGCTACACATCGGATATGCTCCTCGGCTGGTGGAAGCACATGCACACCTGGTACGGGAAGCTGCACCGCAAAAAATCTGGCCCGGCCAGGGTTAAGCTGACGGACAGAGAGAAGTACATCATGGCCAAGTGCAGCTTCCTGGAGGGTGAGGTCCGCCACCGAGGAGCACCAGGAGCCCAAATCTCTACCCTCTCTCTCCGGCAGCCTGCTGGGAGCCAGTCCTCTGGCGGCCGAGAGTCAGTCCCTGTCTCCATGCAGGTATCTGTGGAACGTGCCACAGCGGAGAACCCCCGGGCAGGTGTTGAAAGCGTGGTGGAGAGCGAGGAGGACTCCCTGGTGGGGTGGGAGAAAGGAGACATCGAGTCCACCGCTGCCGAAGCCACATCCACACACACCTCCGCCACCACAGTAAGGCAGAGAGCTGGACCGCAGGAGGGGCAGAGCCACAAGGTCCTGGTGGAGATCAGGGACACCATCCGCACCAGCATAGGTCTCTTCTCTCAGCTGGTCCCCATCAAATCCTCCTCCTCCAACCGCAAGCCCTTCCTCAATTATGTGAACCAGACCCTCAAGGAGATGCCAGATCCCCAGTACCAGGTGGTGAAGGAGAGGATCACCACGCTGCTTAACAACCCTCCAGACCCAGAGGCACCTGCTCCCACCCAGTCCAGGTCTGCTCCTCCACCCCAGGTGATGTCCCTCCCATACCAAGGCTTCCCACACCCCCTCACCTACCAGGGCTACAGCTACCCCAAGGTCCAGCAGCACAGACAGCAGCCCTTACAGATGCAGGCACAGAGTCATCGGGTGACACCGCTGCCACCAGTTCCAATGATGCCACCAATGCCAACCTCGACAGTCCTCACCCCGCTGCAGAGCAGGCAGCCCCACTACACTGCTCCTTCCTCCATCCCACAGCCAAGCCCGGCCTCAGTACATCTGTCCTCAGTACTGGGGCTGACACCCCATGGCATGGAGGAAGGACCTCTCAGCGTTGCGGGGCTGAGCCAGCTGTCCGACACCTTCCTCAACACACTGTCCCCTGTTGTCCTCTCAGGGCTAGGCACTCCAATAACACCTCAGACCAGCACTGCAGCAGCACCCACCTCCACAGCACCTGCTCCCTAAAATCTTAGCCTGCGCACACACCTCCGAGTGACCAAGAGGAGTGCCAGAGACTGGCTGCCTGGATATTTGTGGACTTTATTTGGACACTTGACTTGGGTCATGTTTATTTTACAGCTTGTTGTTCAATAAAATTTATCTTTGTTTCACACACTTGCTTCATTAATTTTTTTCTATAAAGTCCGGGTGAAAACTTTTCCAAATGGTTTAGCCTTTGCATGCTTGTGGGATGGGTTAAGATAGCAGTGGGATGGGAAGGGATACCTGTGGGATGGGAAGGGATACCTGTGGGATGGGTTAAGATAGCTGTGGGATGGGTTAAGATAGCTGTAGGATGGGTTAAGATAGCTATGGGATGGGTTAAGATAGCTGTGGGATGGGAAGGAATACCTGTGGGATGGGTTAAGATAGCTGTGGGATGGGAAGGGATACCTGTGGGATGGGAAGGGATACTTGTGGGATGGGTTAAGATAGCTGTGGGATGGGTTAAGATAGCTGTGGGATGGGAAGGGATACCTGTGGAATGAGCAGGGATCCCTTTGGGATAGGTAATAGCTGTGGGATAGATAAACCTCCAGTGCAAGCATAGTGGGACTGTATGGTCCACCCTCCCAAGTGCCACCCCTACGGCCCTTTATTATCAATAATAATGTAATAATTATCCACACATGTGGATAAACACAACTCTTTATTAAATGCCCTGTTCATTGTAGGCCAACCAAACATACATGGCCCAATCTCATCCGTGTGATGAGACAGTCTAAAGGAAGCATCCATTAAGCATCTATCATCCTGTCTTGCCACTCCACTGCTCCAGCTGGGGAGTTGCACCAGTGTTTCAGGAGGTTGCACTGCTTCTTTGCCTCACGTGAGGCTCTGTTGGGGCCTTGCACGTCCTCAGTTTCGATCAGGTTTTGCCCTTGCCTCCATTCCCCAGGCTCCATGTCCCCATTGCCTTGCTGGAGGTCCATGAGCCTGTTCTGCAAGACTGGGTAGCGGGTGCGCATGAGATTGTGCAGGATGCAGCAAGCTTCCACGATCCTCCTCATGGTCTCTGGGCGATGCTGCATGTTGGTGAGAAGTACCTGGAACCTGTTGGCCAGGATGCCAAAGGCGTTCTCCACCACCCGCCTTGCCCTGGACAGCCTGTAGTTGAAGATTCTCTCTTCTCGGGTGAGGCATCTGGAGGTATAGGGCTTCATGAGGTAGGTTGTGAGGGAGAAGGCGTCATCCCCCATGATGAAGTAGGGCACATCTTGCGTGTCATTGGGCAGCGGGTCTGGATCTGGGAAGCCCACCATGAGGTTGCTTTCCAGCCCCTCCTTGAGGTGACTGTCATTGTATACCTGGGCATCTGAAGATGAGCCGTTGCCTGAAACATCGATGTACATGAACTTGTAGTCAACATCGACCATGGCGAAGAGGATGATGCTGAAGAAGCCCTTGTAGTTGTGATAAGTGGACCCTAAGTTGGCTGGAGCTTTGCAGGCCACGTGCTTGCCATCGATGGCTCCAATGGTGTGGGGGAAGTTCCATTTCTGATACCACTGCTCTGCAACTTTCTTCCATCCTTCTTCAGTGGAGGGGCACTGGAGGAGCTCCTCCTTGTATTATTCGATGATGGCCTGCCCCACTTCTCTGAGAACAAAGCTGATGGTGCTGGCTGGCACCCTCCAGCCGTACTGCATGCTTTTGTAGGTGGTCCCTGAGGCCAGGTGGCGCAGAGTGAGTGCCACCTTGAGCCCAGGTCCCAGGCTGGGCCGGAAGCTGGTGTTTGCCTTGGTCAACCTGGGTGTCAGGTGCACAACTTCATCAAACATGGCTGGAGGCATCCTCATGAAGTTCTGGAACGCCTGAGGGTCTTCGCTCCTGAGCTCCACCATCAGCTTGTCGTAAAGTACGTACTGCGCTCTTCTGGCGAACCATCTTCGGAGCCAGACTTTTTTTTCTTCCCGTAGTACTGTTCACAGATACTGTAGATTGTTTCGCACTGTTGCAGAAGGATGTTGGCTGCCGAAAGGATTTTTTCGCAATCCACAGTGGACATGACTGGATGCTGTGGAAGAGGAAGAGGCAGATGAAGGCTGCAGAGGTCTGCACCGCTGGGATGCTGGTCTGAAAGTGTGAAGCAGGCGAGTTGCTCCCCCTTTTTATGGGCAGTATAGGTTTTCCGCTAGGCATCCTCTAGGCATCCTCTAGGCATCCTCTAGGCATCCTCTAGACATCCTTAATATCCGAGATAGATCCCCTCTGCGAATGTTTTTTCCGCTTTAAACGCCTTGTTTCCGTTCTGCATCCGTTCTGCATCTGTTCTGCATCCGTTCCACGTCCGTTCCACTTCCTCCCTGTGTCCGGGCGGATGCGAGTTGTGCGGATGCGTAGCAGATGCCTAGCGGATATAGCAGATGCGTAGCGAATGCAGAACGGACGAACTGAATACATTTTCCACGCAAAAGTTTTAGGCAGCCTAAAACTTTTGGAGCGGATGAAATGTCCATAAACGGATGCCGGACAGATCGAGAGGAAGCCAAACGGAGGCATTGAGTACATCGCGTTTTCGAACGGATGGCAAGCTTTTTTGTCCGTTTTACTTCCTCTTTGCATCCGTTGGTGCAGTGTGACACGGGCTTTAAATACACTAATACAAACTCATTGGTGGGTTTGTTAAGATAAGTACAGTACAAACTCAGATTGGGGCAAGTGATGAAGAGAGGAGAGAGTTGAGATTGTTTTCAGTGAAGCCAGAAAGCTATCTATACTTGTGAGAGGCAAGCTAAGAATATTAGTTTTATTATAACTAGTTTTATTGTAACCATAGTTATGCCTAGATTTAAATAACAGATTATTAAGATAAAACAGCTTATAATATGATGACAGTACTCAATTGAGTACAATGTTGAGAACTCTTTGTCAAATTGCCCTAAGGCATTTATCTGATGCATTAGTAGCTACTTCATATTTGGTATTTAAGAATTTGTATGATTAAAAATTCCTAATTTCATTACAGTTGGGAGAAAGAGGCTTTGCTCAAGCTGAGGGAAAGAAGTGCTCCTGAACTGCTTGAAGTTTTCTACCATGCACAGAAATGCCATTACCAAAATATTTTTTTTCTGCCAGGATCTTTTTAGTTCCTTTATCTACAAATTTCACTATACTACAACCATTCTTTCAGGAAAAAGCAGCAGCAGCAGCAACAGAAGATCAAATTGCTAGGGTTTAGTTTTCTTGAATTGTTAGCAGCAACTCAACATAAAAATTACTCTAAGCTGAAGAAGCTGTTCTTGTGTTGATTTTCATTTTGTTCTCCTGTATCCTGTTTCCATTTTAGATGATTTTTTAAAACATTGTATGCCTAAAGTCTGTTGTTTTTCAAATCAGTAAGGAGCACTATTGGCAGAAAAGTGAGATAAAAATGAATGAATCAATGAAAATATTTACAGAATATTTATAGAATCAGCTCATTCAATAAATGCAACTGTCTCCTAATAAATTTAGACAGTTACTGGTGCCACAAAGCTTACAAGTGATTAATGCTGCAATGTCTACTTTTCCCACTGTAAAGGAAAGAAATGGGAAAATGGCTGAAGGAAACTGAGAGCAGTACATAATATACCATGCTGTAGCTTTTCTATTAAACATGAACATTATCTGCAAAGTATTGTCGACTCTGTTCTGAATTTTAGAATATACTGGACTTTTTGTTCTTTCAAAACATGGCTTTAAAGTTATTGATGATTTGCCCCCTCCCCCTTTTTTAACTGATTATTTGAACATAAAAAACAGTACAGCTGTGAAATCCAAGTCATAAGGCTATCAATATATTTCTGGAAATTATCTAACTCAGTTCCCAAATAGAATTAATTCATCATTACTCACATCTTTTAAAACAAAGCCTTCAGCTGGGGCTCCATTACAAATATTTACTTAGTATATGTGATTGTATACAATAAGCAGTCTGAGAAAATCAGAACAAGATTTGCTCCTTTTGAATTACTCCTGAAAATAGAGCAAAAAACCCCACCCAGAATATCAACTGAACTACAGATTCTGTGACTGTAATATCCTGGTAAAATTAGTTGAACATTTGCCATCCTCATATGACATGACATTGAAATACTCTATTTGGTTTTAATAGTCTTATTGTTTTATGAGGTATCTTCCCAGCATTGAAGAAAGTTTTAAAGTATTGCTAGCTTTGAACCTTGAGAATATATATTAATTTGCATTTATCTTTGTTGTGACAATCAGCTCCATCTCATTAGTAGCTGTGAAGAAGTGGAAAGTGGGAGTGAAATGTAGATCTTTTTCTTTTTTAACACTGTAATAATTAGTAGCTGGTTATGAAACAGCTCACATTGACTAACTGCAGAACAGATAAATCTTTTAATAACAGAAGAAGAAACTGGTGCACATTAGCATATAAGCATATTTACTTCAGTATAACTTTCAGGATGGGAAGATGTGTATTTTGCTGATATTACATTAGCCTTGCTATAGATATAGTTGTGAAGCTTCAGATGAAGTTAGTTTGAACAGTTTGGTCTTGATCTCTCTATGTGAAAGGAAGGATTTATTTACTGGGTATTGGGTTTATTGGGTTAATTTCCCCATTGAAGTAGCTGGATGGAAAAGTGCTTAGCATAAACCAAGCATTAACTTTTAGCTTGTTATTCAACATCTACATAAAGCTGTTAGAAGAATCTGAGGGTTCAGAGCTGGAACTGTCAATGTGCTGACAATATTCAATATCTGTAAACCAGATTGGAAATGCTGTTGCAGTCTTGTCCCAATGCCTGGGGGCTATGTGAGTCTGGGTGGGGGAGAACAGGCTTAAGATGAACAATAGTTGTATATGTGCTGTTTATCTATATCTATGTCTTTAAAATAGAATAGAATAGAGCTGGAAAGGACCCGAGAGGTCTTCTAATCCAGCCCACTACTTAAGCAGGAGAACCTATACTATCTCAGACAAGTGACTGTCCAATGTCTTCTTTAAAAAAACCCAGTGATGGAGCACTCTTGATTTCTGAAGGCAAGTTGTTCCACTGGTTGTCTTTACAGTTAGGAATTTTTTTTCCAAATTCCAGGTTACTTTTCTCTTTGATCAGTTTCCAACCATTATTTCTTGTCCTGCCCTCTGGAGCTTTGTAGAATAATTTGACCCCCTCTGGACAGGGATAAAACTTTGCCCTGTTCCTGAAAAACTTTGCCATTGTTCCATATTAGCATACTTCAAATAGGCTATTCCTATTGGACAGCAAATACCCGACGCTGATTGGCTGCTTTTCTCGATGCTGATTGGCCAATGATAGCAGGGTTATGATTGGCCAATTCGAGCAGCGGGAAAAACAAGTAGCCGTCATTGGACACTAGCTGCGAGCAGCTCGCTATAAAAAGAACTGCTGTGGCTCCTGGTTAAGACGGACTTTCGGAACTAAATAAAAGAGCTGAAGTTACTCTGATCTCTGAGTCTCATTTCCTGCAAACTGAACACTGGCGATGAAGGTGGGATTCTGAGAAAGGCATCGAGAACCGAGCAGACAAAATGGCCGGAACCAACTCGCCACCTGCATCATTCAACCCAGCAGCAGAGGACTGGGAATCCTATATTGATAGATTCCTCATGTTCCTGGAGAGCAACGATCTACAAGGAATCTCGGACAACTGAAAAAGAGCCCTATTCCTGATGCACTATGGGCCCACAGTGTTCAAGATGGCCAAGGCACTAGTGAAACCAGACGACGTAAAGCAGATGGCCTGGCCAGATCTAGAAAAGCTGCTGAAGGCTCACTACGCAATGACCGTCTCCAGCCTCATCAGGAGACATGAGTTTTATAAACGGGACCAGAGGGAAGGTGAAAGCATCGCAGACTTTGTAGCTGTCCTCAGGGACATTGGAGGAGCATGTGAATTCCTAAACATGGACGAAGCCATGAGGGATTGCATGGTCCTTGGACTGAGAGACCTTACCATACAAAGCCGGCTGCTAACCCGACCCAAGATCACTGTTACCGAGGCTATTGCTGAAGCCACGGCAGCAGAAGCAACCAAAAAATCAACGGTAAAGATGCAGCAAATGAATGCCAACCCACCAAATACATCAACTGAGATGAATCAGAGCACCGAGAAGAAGGTAGAAAGCACACACAAAAAACCACCGCACATTTTACAGACAGTGGATTGTCTGAAATCAATGAGGACGATAAAGAAGAAATCCACAGACTCCAGGCTGAGCGAGAATGGCAGAAAAATGGTTGTAAGTCAGGGTTCCAGTGTGCTGAGTGTGGAGGAGACCACCCCCGTTCCGAGTGCCAGTTCTTAGACGCCGTGTGCTGGTACTGCGAACGGTGGGGCCACATCGCACGAGTATGCAGAAACCGCAGAAGCTACAGCCCCAGACAGAAGGACAACACACCCTCTAGACATAAAGAGAGGACAACGTGGAGCCAAAAGAGTCGCGAAGGAAATGGAAAGCGGCCAAACGAAAACTATAGGAAAGAGGAAACTCATCAAATCATCACCATCGGCCATTCTAACGCAACCAATGGCCAAAAAGTACATGTGGCAGTCCGAATCGAGGGCCAAGTATGCAAGATGGAGGTCGATTCCAGATCATACCTATTGATGGTATCATGGGATACCATTAAAAGACTAGTACCGCACATCGGCTGAGCTGAATTAGAACACCAATCGCTAATTCTAAAAGACTACCAAGGGAACAGGATACTGGTAGTCAGACTTGGACACTTCCAGATAACCTTCAATGAACACCGAAAAATATTGCCTCTAACCATCATAGACCAGAACCGACCAAGCCTGCTGGGACTCGAGTGGTTCGAACCTCTAGGAATCGGAGTAACCGGCATTAACCGCATCGCCGATGCAGACTGGGAGGAGAACCTGATGAGAGAGTTCCAGGACGTCTTTGATGGGAAGTTAGGCAAGTACCGAGGGTCTCCTATTTCATTCAATTTAGACCCAACTATAGCTCCAATTAGGCTAAAGGTGAGACAAATCCCTTTCACACTAAAACCCAAAATTGATGAAGAATTAAACAAACTAATAGAACAAGGCATTCTGGAACCAATTGACCACAACAAATGGGAGACCCTAATTGTGACCCCAGTTAAGCCGGATGGGTCCGTGAGAATTTGTGGAGACTACAATGCTACCCTAAACAATGCGCTACAACAAAGTGCATATCCTGTTCTACTACACTCATTGGGAAGGGGCAGGGTCTTTGCAAAGCTCGACCTTGCCCAAGCTTACCAACAATTGCCAGTAGACCCTGAAACAGCAGAGGCACAAATGATCGTGACTCATAGGGGAGCATTCAAATGTAAAAGGCTACAATTCGGAGTCAGTGTAGCCCCTGGGGTATTCCAAAGCCTAATGGAGAGATTATTACAAGAGATAAAAGGAGTAGTCCCATACTTTGATGACGTGCTCATCTTGGCTAATGACGAGAGACAATTAGAAGGCCATCTCAGAGAGGTTTTGCAAAGGTTCCAAAAAGTGGGACTCAAGGTGAAAAAAGAAAAATGTAAATTGGCCACCTCAAAAGTCGAATTCCTGGGGTACCAGATATATAAAGAGGGAATCCACTCCACAGAAAAAAAAGATTAAGGCTATCAAAGAAGCACCTAGACCTAAAAATAAAGTTGAATTACAAGCATTTTTGGGACTTATAAACTTTTACCACGTCTTTCTGCCACAGAAGGCAACTACAGCGGAACCTCTACATAGACTCTTAGACAAATCGGCCATCTGGACCTGGGGACGACGTGAAGAGACAGCGTTCCAGCAGATAAAAGACCTCATCACCTCTGACGCGGTATTGATGCAGTACAGCGAGACATTACCACTAACAGTCACCTGCAATGCATCACCATTTGGAGTTGGAGCCGTGCTTAGCCACGTCCTGCTGGATGGAAGAGAAGCCCCAATTGCCTTCTACTCAAAGACCCTTTCAAAAACTGAACGGAACTATAGCCAGTTGGACAGAGAGGCATTGGCGACTATATCCGGCGTAAAACGCTTCCACGAATACCTTTACAGTAGAACTTTTACCCTTGTTACCAATCACAAACCCCTTTTAGGAATACTCGCTGGAAACAGAGCCACCCCTAACATACTATCTCTGAGAATGACAAGGTGGTCCGAGTTCCTGGTGGCAATTATCTAATCCATCGATCTGATAAAGACATTTCTCACACCGATGCTTTGAGCTGCCCCCCCTTACCAGACATAGAGACTGACCTGGCACCAACCCCTTCCACCCTACAAATCGAGACTTTGGCAAACCTACCAATAACCATGGCCGACATTGCCAGAATGACCAAAAAAGACAAGACATTGTTACAAGTGTTAAACTGGGTAGGAAAAGGATAGCCAGAAAACGAGACAGACATTATTTTTAAACCTTTTAAGATGAGGCAAACTGAACTGTCATTACTGAAAAGGTGTACACTTTGGGATGATCGGGTCATAATACAAAAAAAATTACAAGACCAAGTACTGTGTATGTTACACGAAGGCCACCCGGGCATCGTGCAAATGAAATCCCTGGCCAGGAGCTATGTATGGTGGCCAGGAATGGACAAAGACATTGGGAAATGGGTCGAAACCTGCAGGAAATGTCAAAACTCCCACCTTCCACCCCTGTCAGCAACTGTCCTGGACTGGGAAACGCCAAGGGACCCCTGGTCATGAATACATATAAACTTCGCGGGGCATACATTTCTACTCGTAGTAGATGCTTACTCCAATTGGTTGGAAGTAAGCATCATGCACTCTACTACCACCGAAGCGGTTATCAAACAACTGTGAAAACTATTCACCACACACGGGTTACTGGACGTGCTCGTCTCCGATAACGGCCCACAGTTTACAGCATTACCATTTGAAAAATTCCCAGCTGAACATGGCATACAACATGCCTTGACAGCACCGGGCTGACCGGCGACGAACGGAAGGGCAGAACGTATGGTCTGATATAACAAGGAAACATTAGACAATTTAGACACAGGGGACACGGAAGAAAGAATTGAGAAAATGCTCACTATACAGCACATAACACCAAACTCCACCACAAATAAAAGCCCAGCAGAATTACTAATGGGCAGAAAACTAAGATCACAATTAGATAGGTTACACCCAACATATGCCGCCGAAAAACCAACTGACTCCTCTAGCAAGTATCACAAATTCGAACCAGGAAATAGTATATGCCAAAAATCTCACCTGCCACCCATTGTGGGTGCCGGCAACAATTACACAAATAAGTGGACCACGGTACTAGAGACTAGAGACAGACAACGGCTGAACCTGGCGGGAGACACATTGATCAGTTACGGTCACGAACACTACAATGCACCACCGACACACCCAGACACGAAGAACACCACACACACACACCAACAACATCACAAGCGTTACACAAAAACAGCAACAGACCAATCAGAGAGGGGGGAGACCCCTCAGTAACAAATAAGGAGGGGGGAAAAACCCTCCAGTAGAAAAAGAAACCCCTCCGGTAGAAAAAGAAACCCCTCCAGTAGAAAAAGAAACCCCGGAAAAGCAAAATAATTACAATAAAAAACACTTCCAAATAAACGCAAGCAAAAACAATGACCTCCTTGCAGAAGTCTTCAGTGAGGAACAAGAAGCACAAGTAGACCTGGATGCCTTGTCAGAAAGGAGCAGCCGAGCCAACTCTACCAGCCTGAGTAGACCAGGCGGGAGCAGCATAGCTGACTCTACCTTCCAGGAGGTTCGACAGAGAAGGATAGGAGAAACAGCGATCCCGTCCAAACCCGCTGAAGATGACACAACTAAACTGCGCAGGTCAACAAGGCAACCTAAAAGCCCCACCTACTTACGTGACTACGTACAGTAGGACCATACCAAGAGGGGAGGGGTGTTCCATATTAACATACTTCAAATAGGCTATTCCTATTGGACAGCAAATACCCGATGCTGATTGGCTACTTTTCTTGACACTGATTGGCCAATCATAGCAGGGCTATGATTGGCCAATTCGAGCAGCGGGAAAAACAAGTAGCCGTCATTGGACACTATCTGCGAGCAGCTCTCTATAAAAAGAGCTGCCGTGGCTCCTGGTTTAGACAGCCTTTCGGAACTAAATAAAAGAGCTGAAGTTACGCTGATCTCTGAGTCTCATTTCCCACGAACTGAATGATTTAAGGTTCATCTGAATTCACAGCTCCTAGTGGATCAACAGGTGGAGGATTTTCCCCGATTTTGATTGGTGTGGCAGTGGTGGACTATTTGGGGTAGGTAAATTATATTTACTACAGCCTTTTCTCCATGCATTTAAGCCAGGGTTGGAAAACCACAACCTAAAAACCAAAACTAGTCCACCTGATTATATGATCTATAAGTAAATGAGTGGCAGATAGTCAGACCTTCATCTCAGTTAAACTTCAAGGGCAGGAGCAGGGATTGAGGGTGGGTGTCCTGGATGACTGAGGTAACCCATTAATAGCTTCCTTGTTGACAAAAAGACATAGTTGTGCTTTTTGGCCTGCAGACCTGGCAGCCATGACTGTGGTAACAAAGGAGGGATGGGATCTGGCTTTTTAGAAAAAAAAGTTCACCAAACCCTGATTTAGATTACCACAATGAGCTCTCCATGGGAATATCTTTAAAGACCACCTAAGAATCTTCAGGATGAAAAATGAGGTGGCTTGATGATTTTGGATGGATGTAAATTGTATCTATAGCTGACAGATATAATTGAAAGTACTGGTTTTAATCCATAAAACTCCTTATAGCTTGTACCAGGTTTCCTAAATTTTCTACTTGAGTTAGCCTAGCCATTTTGATCGTGCTGGGAGAAGCAACTGTTCCCATTTCTGGTAGCTTGAAGGCTGATGTGCAAAAATGTTGCTTTTCGATGATGGAGCCTCTCCTCTGGAATGGCTCCCCATTGCAGGTTTTTCTGTATCCAACATAATTTGCCTTCTGGAAAAAGTTGAAAATAGAGCTTTCCTAAGGGCTTTGCCTCTTGACCCTATGTATTCTTTGTGAGGGGAAACAAATACAATATACAGTACTTAAGAATAACTTATAAATACACACACATTTTATTATGTTTGCTTATTTTTATGAACATCTGAGAGTCTTGTGATTGTGGCAGGATGCACATTTGATGAAAAAGAGATAAAATGAACCAATGTCCATATTTTATTCTTGATTAATAACATCAGATTACTCGTGTTCAGCTTTGAAAGCTAAATGTCTTTGTAAAACAGCTCAGCATTCTCTATAAGCATCTGCATAAGCCAGTGAATACTGACTTTTTATTGATGCTATGGAGAATTATGTTTTTTTCCTGGTTAAATATGAACTTAGAGTTTACTTTGATCAATATTTGTCAGATCAATACATTTTAATATTGACTTCAACTATGTCAATCATGTCTGTGGAGTTATTCTTCAACAACATATGCTGTCCCGGTCACCTTTATATTTTTATTCATTTTCATATATTTGAAAGCAGATTATTTTTTGCAAATGCAAAATGTTTCCCTCTTTTTCTATGTCATGATCAAATCTGATCAGCATTTGGACAGCTTGTTGATTTCAACAAAGCATCCAAGGAAGCTTGAATAACATTCACCTATTCAAGGTATAGACCTAATTAATGCACCTATTAAAATGAATCAATTACAAAAGAACATATTTATCTGGATCATGCATTCAGTTGCTTTGATTTAATTCATTATTTTCTCTCCACTGATTTCAAAAGACATAAAATCATATGCAATATATTTTGTTTTTATAAAGTTGAAAAAAGTTAATATGTATTAAATGTTTTAAGTATCTCATTATAGACTATTTTATACTTTCTCATCTAAGAAAAAGCACCTTATCATTAATATTTGCTTTATTATAAACAGATCTAATAAATAAATAATTTGTTTAAATGATGAACTACATAAAATATTACACAGTGGATTTGCACAATAGGCTTTGCTCTATTTTTTCCTGCATAGGTTCCATAAGTGCTTCAGAGGATAGTATAGTTGTCCTGAGCAGGTATATCAAGCATTGGGGTAGGAGAAAGGGAGATTAAAAGGAAAACTGAAAAGCTATTCCACCAACAATCTGAAAAATGGACAACTTCAGGTAGAACTTGATAAGTGAGTAAAAGAAGCAATTGTTAAAATGAGAGAACCAACCTAGAACTAAGGATAAATTTTCTGACAGTTAGAACAATTAATCAGTGGAACCACTTGCCTCCAGAAGTTGTTGAATGCTCCAACACTGGAAGTTTTTAAGAAAAGATTGGACAACCATTTGTCTGAAATGGTATAGGGATTCCTGCCTAAGCAGGGGGTTGGACTAGAAGACCTCCAAGGTCTGTTCAAACTCTGTTATTCTGAACAGAGATTTTTGATTTAACACATTCATATGACATAATTTGAAAGTTTGCTTAAATACACTGCTTGCATTCAGGATTGAGGAATACACATGATCCTAAACTGACAATCACAATGAGGTTAATAAGACTGCAGTTGAAATTTCTGAGAGCTGAATCATCTGCTACTTTATGGATTATTTTCCCAATCCATTTTTATTGCTGTTATTGCTACATTTGAGAAATTATAACCAAATAGGGTATTTTTATGCGAGCTTATATGTTCTTATTTGGAAGTAAGTGCTTCTTGATTCCAAGAATGGTATACTATGTATACATGCATTCATACATATCATATTACTTCATTTTCTGTTAAATATTTTTATGCAGAGTATGGGAAAAGAGTGAAAAATATTAACCACAAAAAGGAAACATAACTTAAGCTACATATAATTTATACAACAAGTGTTTTCATTGTTCCTTGCTTCCTCGAACTAATTCTTTGTAACTTTCATTTTCTTTATATACATTTTATATTAGCGGTCCCTAACCCATAGGCCCATGATGGTGAACCTATGGCATTCATGCCACAGGTAGCACACCAAGCAATTTGTGCAGGCATGCAAGCCACAGGCAAACTTACCTCACTGTGCATATGCATGCCTCACAGCTGATTTTCGGTTGGTTTGAGGCCTTTTTCAGCCTCCCAGAGACTTGAAAAAAAGCCTCCACAGGATTTGCAGGATGAATAATAGGCCAGTTTCATCACTTCCTGTAATGCCGGAAATGATGAAACAGGTCTATTATTCAGCCTGCAAAGCCTGCAGAGACTTTTTTGAAGCCTCTGGGAGGCTAAAAAAGGTCTCAAACTGACTGAAAATCAGCTGTGAGGCACAGAGCAGGTAAGGGGGTGGCAGGGGTGGTGGCGGGGGTGGGATTGTGTGCAAATGGGCAGCAGGTGTGGGGGGACATGCACTGCCTTCTGGGTACTGGCATGTGAGTGTGTGCGCACTAGCGCACTCACAATTTTTGGCACAGGAACCCAAAAAGGTTAGCCACCACTGCCCTAGGCTGTGGCCCACTACCAGACCATGGCCTATTCAGAATTGGGCTGTGTGAGAGGTTGGCTGGAGCAGACATGCATGAGCACGCAGTTCAACTTGTACAAGTGGTTGAAACAAGTGGTTGTACAAGTGGTTGAAACAACTAATCAAGGGGAGAAACAACTTAGTATAAGGAGAAACTTCCTAACAGTGAAGAGAATTAACTAGTAGAACAAGCTTGCCTTCAGAAATTGTGGGCACTTCTTCAATGGAGGTTTATAAGAAGAGACTGGACAGTCACTTGCCTGAAATGGTATAGGTTCTCCTGCTTGAGCAGGGGGCTGGACTAGAAGATCTCCAAGGTCCCTTCCAGCTGTATTGTGTTGTGGTGTGTTGCATTGCATTGCATTGCATTGCATTGCATTGCGTTGCGTTGCGTTGCATTCTATTCTATTCTATTCTATTCTATTCTATTCTATTCTATTCTATTCTATTCT
>BLBF01000063.1:12993096-13013595 GCA_015471245.1 Laticauda colubrina | reverse complement strand
ATGCCAGCATTTCTTTGAATTGTAAGAAGTTCTACCAGGCGTTTGTTTGGCATTATGTTGCACTACAGCAAACATTTTCAGGTCTTCCTGTCTTTCTATTCATCTTTTTCTCTTTTTCTCTTCCTCTTTCAACTTGTCCCTTTGGTCATAGACAAAGTTAGTGATCCTGCGCAACTCTGCTATGTCTAAAGTTGCCCAATTAGAAATGAAGTGATGGAAATGTTGTTTAATATCTAAGGTGGATTGATCCATGAAGGCTGAGGCTAAAATCCTCTGGTCCTTGAGGCAGCTAAGGTCTAGATGGGTATATGCAAAAGCTGCCTCTGTTAGGTGGACCCAAAAAGCATCAGGGTTTTCTTTTTCCCTTTGCGTGGTTCTTTGGAATTCAGACCAATTTAGAGGCTTTTTTCCAATTTCCTCTAAAGCTTCTAATAAGTTATTTTTTGCTCTTGTGTATTCATCCCAATGATTGGTATCATTGTAGTCCCAGCTAGGGCGATGTACTGGCCATGCGATGCGGGCTGGTGCTGCCTGTCCAGGGATGGTAGGTAGTTTAGCTATTTGTTCAGTTTTCTCAAATAGTTTTAATAGCTCATCTTTCGTTAGAAAGATTTGTAGCAGCTGGGTCATGTCACCCCAAGATGGATTGTGGCTGTCTATGATTGACTTCAGGGTTTGAATTACTGTTTGGGGATCAGCCCTGAAGGCTGGGGTATCTTTTTTCCAGATGACTAGGTCAGAGGCAGAGAAGGGAGTGTGGGTATAAACGTATTTTAATTGTCCCCTATTTTGCACAGGTCTGTTTAAAAGGGAAGCCATGAATCGTGCCTCAGTTTGTCCATCCAGGGAATGGGTTTCAGGTTTTTCCTGATTTTTTTTTCCTCAATCGGTTTTTTTGTCCTAGCCATTTCAGCCCAGCAGTACCAATAGGGTATCTGGCTGAGTTTAATGCGTGTTGTAAGTGCTTTTAGGGTTTTGTGATCTAAAGTACCGCTATCAGGCCAAATTTGTCTTCCTGTGTCATCTCGCATTAAAGCCCACTTTTTGCAAATTCTTTTTGCGTCTCTTTTATTCATTCAAGGGGTCTTCCATTGCCCTCGAGCTACAACTTCCCATAATCCCTACCTGATGTGGGGATTATTTTGGTTTAGCCGGGCTACCGCCGTCAGTTTTCAAACAAAAAAAGGTCTGGAAAGGACTCTGGTTTCCCTACACATGGAGTACGGGCCCCTTTCTCTTAGGGAAACTCTGCCGCCAGTTTGAAGACCCCCCTAAAAAACGGGATCTTGGAGGACCGTCTGCCCCCTAGCAGCACCGGTACGGGCCCCTCCTCACACACCGCCGTCAGTTTTCAGATCTCCCTTAAAGGTGGGGATCTGGAAGGACCTGCTCTGCTTTTGAAGGCAAACTATTTCCAATTTTGTTTGCCAGCAGCCGGTACGGGCCCCTTCTAACTGCATAGGGCTTTGCTTGTGGGATGCACCAGGACTATTTTCCTGCTTTCTATTTATTTCCAAACACCAGTTCCTTTCTCAGTCCGCTCGATTTTTCATGCGTCCTTCAGAAGGACTCACACTCCGTGATGACCCCTTGCGTTCCCAAATCCAGCCGGTCACGGCTTGTTGGAGCTAGCAGCTGGTTGGGGTGCGGCTGGCAATCACGGAGGAGGTGAGGTTCTTCTGTTTCCACAGAGAAAACCCACAGTCACACACCTGAACCACTCACGCTTCCACTCTCTTACCTAGTAAGGTTAGAAATTTAAAGTGGTACTCACCTGCTTTCAAGCAGCTGTTGAGCAGAAAGGTTCACGAACTCCCTTTACTACCCTTATGCCTGCTGGGCTGGGTCCGTGGATGTTGTCCCTGGACAAAGAAGGTCTATACCGGCTGGGAATTGATCTGCGGGCCTGGTCCGGTGGCAGGGTTGGCTGGAAAATCTTCGTGGGTCGCCAATTGTAGAAAGGCTGAAAGTACCTTTCTCTGAGGGTTCAAATTTTCCTGCTGGGAGAGCTCTGGTGCAAGGATACAGACAACTGCTTGAAAGCTGGATCTTTTATTCTCAGGAAGGCTAGAAACAGCATGCCTGCGTTCCTGGGGCTAGCTAGCTTTGAATGATAAGTTCCCAATTTTATACCTCCCCCCCCCCCTTTGTGTATAAGGTTTAGACACTAACATCCTGTCAGAGTTTGTTTTTCTTTCTGCCAAAAGGCAACCTCAACGAGGTGCGAAAACAAACTCTGAGGGGCAGCTTCCTGTATTACCGGTTTTTTCCTCTGATCTCTTTTAGTTTTTTATGGCTTTTTGTAATCTTCTATTTGTAATTCCTGCCTTTTGGCTGGCTTGGTATGTTGTGGCTTTTGTCTAGGGGCGTGTCTCAATTTTTATTAGATTTCTTTTCCTATGCAAGCCTGTTCCATGGCTGTCCTGATGTTCCCTTTGGGCAATCTCCTTTCTGGGTAACACCACTGTCCTCGTGAAGTTCCCTTTCTACAATTAGACTCAACAATGTTCTTCTTCTAAGTCAAGGACAAGTTACTCTGCACCTGGAGAGGAGTATCTGGAGGAATGTCTCCAATTGGGACAATGGTTGATTGGACCATGTGATGGACTTGTGGGTGAAGGGGATGGATTTTGATTTTCTATTGGGAAGGGAAAAGTCAGAACTCTCGGATTCAGGTTTTTCCAGATGTGCCAATATGACTTCTTCAATAAATTCTTATTTGGATGAACTTTGTTTCTGAGTGCTGAATGAGAATGGGGAGTTTCACTGGAACACTGACACCTACCAGTTAAAAGAGAGATAAAGTGTATTACTTCTCTTCAGATATTTTGTTTCCAAGTACATATGTATAACTTATGTAATTGTCTGGGAAAGGCTCTCTGTCAAGTGAGATTAAGCAGTAGTCACAATTGAATGGAATTATGGAGCAATATGAACACCTATAATATATTTTAAAAGGTAATAAATGAAATTCCAGCCCTGACGAAAAAATTAAAGGTTAGGAATAGATTCACAAGGATCCCATGTTGATTCTGCATAATAGAAGAGAGAGAGTTTCTGTCAGGCTTTCAAGATTCTGCTGTTACAACCTATAGCCATAAAGTAGCCCTTGAGCAGTCTATTTTCTGACTTGGCCTACCTCAAAGGACTGAGATTACTTCAGTTAAGTACTCCCCTCCCCCACCCCATGTGTGGAAGCCTAGTGTCTTCCCAGCAAAACCTAGCACATATTTCAAGCAATTTACTAGTTTTATTTTAAGTTCCTGAAATATATAGCAACAGTGGTGTTTACACATGTTTTTTTATTTAATACATTTTACTCCTGCTCTTTTTTAATTAATCAATTTATTGGATTATGGCAGCTTCTATCTGATCATGTCATTGCTTTCAATCCTATTTAAATCCTTAAATCTAGAACTTATTCATAGAAGTCCTAGAAGGAATAGAATTTGTATTGACAAAATAACCCACAATAAACAAATAAATATATGATCTTAAAAAATCATTTTAGAAGGTTACCTGGTGACTACCCTGTCATGTTAAATATATCATCACGTTATATGAAATTCAGTTGAAAGTGAGCTTTATCTCCTGATGTGTGAATAGAGCCTCTCAAAATCTGCAACAAAACTAGAACTATTTTTACTTCTATTTCCATTTTTGATGTTTGGCTTGCTTCTTCAGGCTCTTTCATTACTCTTCTGGAATTTGAGAGAATTGTGTTGACAGTGAAAAATATTTCTGCATAATACAGTGCTTCACTGCAATACATTACATTGAATTGGGGAGATATATGCATTATGTAAAACATAGAAGAAGAAGAAAAGGAAATGCAAGAAATAATACCACACTGATTGCAACAGAATTGCAAGTATTTTCAAAAATATTTTTGACTGTTGGTCTTGTAGTAGGATAAAATTGTCCTGGCAAGGATTATTTGTTTATTTGCCTTCAAAAGGGAACATCTCCCTAAATGTTTGCGAGATAGCAAGAAATTAATGAAGTTTGAAATGCAATTGAAAGAGGCAGAAAAGAAATCTTTCAGGAAGGTTGCTGAATAACATCTGGAATCACAATAATCCTAAAGAAAGGAATCTGGGATTAAATAACGGAATTTTCAGATTTAACAGAAGGTAAAACTGCCTATACCACCAGAATATTCACCTTTTAAAGTAATATTATTCAACAGTGTAAACACTCCTTAAGAAGTTAAATTAAATTTCAAAGAAACATTTAATGGAACCAGATAAATACTTAGGAGGGGAGATGGTATATTTAGTTTTGTCCAGATTATCTGACATTTAATTTAAAAGAATATTATTCCATGTGCGCAGACTTGACATGTTTAAGATTATGCCTCATTTAATAGAATCATTTAATCTCGAGATGCAGATTGCTGGCATTGCTAAGTAGAATTTCCCTTTCCAAATTTTCTGTCAAATGTTTTGGAGACCATGTGTCAAAGAGGATATAGTCTTCTGTTTGAAGAGATTCTCTGTTTTAAGGGATGTTCATGATTATATTATTCTATGAACAGCTAAAATATCTTTCTGCAATTCACAAAGTCAGGGATCAGAGTCAAATTACAACACTCTTATAAATCAATAGAGAATCAAATTCAGGAAGTCTTGCAAAGAAATAAGGTCTGGAGCTGAAGATGAAATCAAAGAGTCAAACTAGGGTCAAAGAACTTTACCAATGTAAGAGCCAAAATATCAAAACAGACTTAAGTATCAAGAGTAATTAGATTAGCAGTAAAGAATTTATGAGCCAAGTATCCTAGTCAACCAGAGCAGATTATAACTTTGTTTCAGTCACTGTCATTTTAATTAATCTCAGTTAAAAATGTTTAACGTCAGAATGTTGCTGCTAACTATCTGAATTATTTCTCAGAGAACATACAATATTTTAGTGTTTTAAGATAGTTATTTATAATTCACCCAGGTAAAAGCTGTGACATTGATCCTCTACACATAAATGACAGTAATCTCAAAGACTCAGGGGATTCCCTGATTTTTTTTTCTACCTCAGAATGCAAACTGAGTTAAGCTGATGTTTTTCTTATGAGCTCTTCACAGTTCATAAGGTTGTACCTTGAAAATGCTTCCCCATTGGATGAAGAATAGATGGATTGACCTATGGGGCATATTTAAGGTGAAAAGTCATCAGGGAGCAGAGAAATTGCAGGGGTGTTAACAATTAACCACTAAATATCTTCAGAATTATATTGGAATATTCTCTTTCCATGGATTTTGGGGATGCATTCCCCACAAAAGAAAAAAGTCTTGGTTAAGTGTTAAACTTCAGTTTTATCTCAACAACTATTAAATATGCCAAGTTTAATAACGCCAGTCTATTCAGAATGAAGGTTAAAAGTACCTTTATGATAAACCAAATAATTTATACTCGTATTTGCCTGACAACATTTCTCCGTTCAATTCTGCATCTTCGGTAAACATTATACAAATCATTTATTTTAGTTTTTTTGCTGTTTATATACAATTTAACTTAAAATAATTCTTTTTTTTTTTTGTTATGAATTAGAATTAGCTTGGTGTTTGATACAATACGAACAATCCTTGACTTACAATCATGACTGAACCCAAAAATTCTGTGGTTAAGTGAAACATTTGTTAAGTGAGTTTTGCCCCATTTCTGACCTTTCTTGTCACTGTTGTTAAGTTTAGTAACATAGTTGTTATGTGAATGACTTTCCTATTGTCTTAGCTTGACAGAAGGTTGCAAAAGGTAATCACATGACCCCAGGACACTTCAACCATCATAAATATCAGCCAAACATATGAATTTTGATTATGTGGCCATGGAGATGCTGCAACAGTCATAAGTGTGAAAAAGAGTCAAAAGTCACTTTTTTCAGTGCCGTTGCAACTTTGAACAATTACTAAACAAACTGTTGTAAGTTGACAATGACCTGTAATTTTTAGTTCTAGATTCTTTGTTGTGTCATACATTTATATAATATTCACTGCAAATTTTGGGGGTTCTTGGAAAATAATATGGCATCACCGACATAAAGAATACATGTACACTTTAACCCTTCTGCTTTCCACGATCTCAAGACCTTCATAGTTGCCAAAACTTCTGTTATATTTATCTCATTACATACATTGCAACAGATGAAGAACACTGTTTCTGAAGTCTTTAGTTCTCTCCATTTATAAAGAGTGGCTCTTTTCATCTTGTTTCTCAGATCAGTATAATATAAATTTAGAATCATTACATTTTTACCTGGGTATTAAAGAATTCTACATTAGACTTCAATGTCTCACAATCCATCCTTGTCTTTTACTACTTCTTTGTAGTTGTCATATGTAAGATCGCCTACCTTGATGTCCACAATTAAGGAAGAATGAACAGCAGACTTTCATCCTGAAAATGAATCAGGAACAAGAGACTATCAAATATTAATTTATTTTGTTATTTGCAGGTGGCAAATCCTCTCCACTCCCATTCCCAGGTCTGATGTTTCCCTCAATAACTACCAACCAGGCCCAGTGCTCAAGCAAAGAATACTTGCTTTAGTGATGCGAAGAGCAAACGTTCACTTGGGGGTTAGTCTCTTTCTCCTGCATGCAGCATGAAATTACTAGTGCTTTCCTTTCTGACACTTAATATTGCCTCCTTCTGGCTTGGACTGTTTGGTTGAATTATATTGTCACTTTGTAGAAAGAAGAGTGTGAATTGTAGTTCATCTCTATTGACCTAACTTGCTTAAGGTTCTGACCTGACATCTTTTGCCTCACACAAGAATATTTAAAAAAAGGGTCTTTTCTATTTGTTGAGAAGATTATAATTTATCCTATTCTGGTTTAAGATGAAAATTTCTTCCACAGGAACCAGAAAAGTCACAGTGTGAGAATGAAAGTATGAGGGTTCTCCTTTAGGTGAGTTGGCTATATTCAGTTGATCTGCAAGATGGTTAAAGTTGTCCTAGATCAGGGGCCCCCAAACTTGGCAACTTTTAAGACTTGTAGACTTCAACTCCCAGAATTCTATGCTGGCTGAAGAATTCTGGTCATTGAAGTCCACAAGTCTTAAAGTTGCCAAGTTTGGAGACCACTGTCCCAGACCGATGTGGATTCCAATCCTGAAGTATACAGGGCTTATTTCAGGCAGATCAGCATGTTCTTGAAATTGAGTTGATAGCTTAATCTGCTTTGTCTTCATTTAACATTTGCAATTCTGCACTTCTGAACTGTTACTATAAAGGTTTGGGATGTAGCAAGGGTATGAAACAAATTGCATTGGTGACTAAGCCAAGGCTGTAACCAAAACTATTATTTTCTCAACTTTGCTCAGCACATCTTCTTTTTAGAAATCAGGCTTGGCTTTCCACCATACAGGCAGTACTCAATTTACAACCATTTGTCTGGTGATCGTTTGAACTTACAACAGTACTGAAAAAGTTGTTCACATTTTGTTCACATTTATGACCAGGGGTGAGATTCAAATTTTTAACAACTGGTTCCATGGGCCTGGCTTAGTTGGTGGGAATGGCTTGGTGGTCATGTGACTGGCTGGGTGTGACCAACTCAACATTACTCATATCGAGGCACACATCTCCTCACCTGGCCTCTCATAACTGTGGGGATGCTACAATAGTCGTAAGTGTGAAAAACAGTCATAAATCACTTTTTTCAGTGCCATTGTAATTTTGAATGGTCACTCCACACAAGCAAAGCACCAGCAAAGGAGGGGAAAAAAACTCCAGAGAAGTTCCTGAGACAGGAAGTTTAGTCCTGCCAAGAATGTAATAAGGGTTAATGGGGAGGCAGTTTCTGTAAGCAACACCAAAATGTTTCCTTCCTGTCTTCTTTACAGGATTAGTCCTGTAATTTCTTCTAACAACCGGTTCTCCTAACTGCTTAGAATGTTAACAACCGGTTCTAACAAATAGGTACGAACCTGTGGAATCCCATCCCTGCTTATGACCATTGAAGCATCCTTATGGTCAAAAGATCAAAATTTGGATGTTTGGCATTTGATTCATATTTATGACAATGGCAGTGTCCCAGGTCATGTGATCACCTTTTGTGATCTGACAAGCAAAGTCAGTGGGGAAGTCAGAGTCACTTAACAACATGCTATTAACTGAACAACTGCAGTGATTCACGTAACAATGGTGGCAAGAAAAGTCGTAAAATGGAGCAAGAGTTACTTAACCAATGTCTTACTTAGCAACATAAATTTTGGCCTCAACTGTGGTCATAAGTCAAGGACTATCTGGAATCAAGTCCAAATGTATTGCAATATCATTCCTTAACTTGTCTTTGAAGCGTGTTCATAAGTTCACACTGGGCTAAATGACCACCTTTCCCAAATCACTTGTAGAATTTGTCACTGATCTTTAAAGTTCCAAATAGCTTCAGAATAAGGCATTTTTAAAAAAGTGGGTTCACTGTTATGAATTTGCCTAATCATTAGCTGTTAGCTGCCTATTAAGCAACCAAATTAAAGGGCTATTTGGACATTGGAATTGGTAGGTGAATGGCCAGTTATTGAAGATGTGCCTGGCACAGGTCTACAATTCTCAAAAGTTAGGTCTGAAAAGGCAGGTGCCACTACTCCCAGCAAATATAATAAGGCTGACAACTCATGCTTTGCAGCAGAAACAGATGGCTGCTAAGGATGAACTACGAATATTTTCACTCTTGAGTTGCTGATTTAGGCAGTTCAGCATCTAATTCACAAAGGAAACACACCAAGCTAACTCTAATACAGCTGGCACTCCGCTCCCATCTTACATTTAGTTTATGTTGCTTTGGATAATCTATTTTTATATATAATAAATGCTTACAGTAGCCTAAACTTAATTAAAATATTTTGTTTTCCTAGATTTTTGTTTGATTGAACGATAGGAAAAATCTCTATCCATCTTGTCCTTAATAAGAAGGTAATTAACTTTAAAAAAAAAAACAGCATTTGGTATTGATTTTTGTTATTTCTGCAGCTGACAAAGAGGAATAGCAATATTTGGAAAACTGCAAGAAATTACATGGCAGGATGAAAAGACCAATGGAGATTTAAATTAATATATTTGATTATGAAAACCTACCAGTTGGTTGAGAGCATATCCAGCATAGCATCAATTATCTGGCTGACCTGGAAAACATCTAATAATAAAAGGTTTGGGTACATGGAAATGGCTTTTTCATTCAATTAAAAAGCTATGAGATAATGTATTTTACAGCAAATTTTGTTGCTCCTGAGAATAGCTCTTACAAAATGATGATGAGAACATTTTGCCTGTACATATAGAAACTGGTTTATGAGATTACTCAGTGTAGGATCTTGTCTTCCATCTTTTTCATTAATTAACATTAAAATGCCAAAGAAAGATCACCAGGAGATCTGAGATACATCATGTTGTCTCCTTTTTCCCATCTGATTCCAGAGATGTAATGTTAATTTTATATCAGAGTACTAATCCGGTGTTTTAGATTGTTGAAGGTTTGGCTATAGGCTTAAAGCAAGGAAGGTGAAAGTACTGTTGTTTGTTTGGGAAGAAGTTGATCTGTAGAAGCCTACGCAAATTTTGATTGGCGGGGAGGCTCTCATCAATAGTGATGAATAATCCATCCACCAACTTATGTTGGAATGGCTCAGGAATAAGACAAAGCACTTCTCATGTTAAGAAGAAAAGGAAGAGAGGAACAGGATTTTGATATAAAGTCAGTGATAGGATTAAAATTTGTTTACTACCAGTTCTGTGGGCATGGCTTTGCAGGCTTGGCTTGGTGGGCATGGCTTGATGGGCTTGGCAGGGGAAGGATACCGTAAAATCCCCATTCCCTTCCCACCCCACTAACCTACTTTCCAGCTCCATTCTTCTATGCAGGGCAACAAAAGAAGACTCAACCAATCAGCTGGGACTTGGGAAGCAGAGAATAGATGGGAGTGGGGCCAGTCAGAGGTGGTATTTACTGGTTCTCCAAACTACTTCAAATTTCCTCTACTGGTTCTCCAGAACTGATCTGAACCTGCTGAATATCACCTCTGTGTAAAGTCCATCTGACTTTATATCTTTTACAAAACCCACTGTCAGCTGGTGCTCCATTCAAAATCCAAGAAAGAAATACTTAGACTCTTTTAATTAGACAAAAGATATATTTTACTGGAAGTCAAGTGGTAGCAACAAAAGAATTATGAATCTGAGAAAATAGGCGCGTAAATCACATCTACAAAGTGATGGCAATGTTCCCACCCCCAATAGTTCAAATGGTTCTTCCAATTAAAAGTTGTGAATGTCATCATGTGGACATCTTCAGGTGGTGATGACACTTCTGGCCATTGACCTTGGAATATTTTGATAAAGGTCTGCAGCTGTGCAGAGAATAGAAAGCTAAGCAAGAAACAGAAACCTAAGCAAGAATGTACTCCCTGCCCCAGTTTATACAGTTCCACTTTGTAACACCTCTAGCTCACTTCCCATAACTATCACCCCTCCTCCCCCCGTTACTTATGACAGCCGAAAGATACAAAGGAAAGGGAGAAGGTCTTGAAGGCTAAAATCTTGAAGGCTGACATCTTCCCTCCTAGAAAAAGGATGTTAGTCCTAGAAAAGAAAACATAGAAGATAATAGTCAATATACACATAACATTGAAATATTGATAGTTTTAGGGTTTATTTAGTACAAAATGCCTTGACCAGTGTGGGAGCTCTAACATCCTTTTCACTGACCCACACAGCTTGGGAAGGAGGAAAATGTTTCCAAGCAACCAAATATTGGAGTCGACCCCTCCGTTTCCAAGAATCCAACATTTCTTTAACTTCAAAATGTTGTTCCCCTTCAATTAGCAATGGTACAGGAGGATCAATCTGGGTCGATCTCAACTTGGAAGTATGTTCAGGTTTTAACAGACTAATGTGGAAGACTGGGTGGATCCATTGAAGAGTTTTTGGAAATTTTAGTTGGACTGCCATGCGGTATCTGCTATCCTGCATCAGATGGGCGTCTCATGATAGGGAGCGAAGGAGAAAGAAACGACAGGAGACGAAGTTCCTCGGGATGAGTGCGCCCAGAATGGCTGGGTACAAGCTCTTTTATTATGCTCATTCAAAAGGGGGGGTCACTATCATTGTTTATTCAGAGCCTAGGTCAAGCCCAGGTCAGACAGGATATGCAAGGCTTAGATAAGGCAAAATACCAAGTCAGACAAGATGGCACGATCTACAATTTGATCAAGACATTCCTTACAAAGCTGCATGCCAGTCGATGTAATCTCAAAGTGAATGCTTGACTCCTTGTCTCTGTACGTGCCCTGTAAAAGGTCACTGAGGAGACAGAAGTTCAATGATTACACGTGAATGATACAATGTTGCAAATGCCTGAATGATACATAGTTGTATTGATACACATTTGCAAACACATAAATGATACATAGTTACAACACTGCCACAGGGTTCACAATTCGTTCAGTTGAGAAAGGCCCAATGTACTTAGGGCCAAGCTTTTTTGACTTTTGGGTCATTTGCAAATATCTGGTAGATAAAAAGACTTTGTCGCCCACCTGATATGGTTTTTGTGGAGATTTCTTTTTGTTTACAAATTTCTGATTAGCTTGATGTACATCATCTAATGCTTTACAAGTAACCAGCCAGGTAAGTTGGAGTTGTGTTATCCATTCATCTAATGACTGAATGTTAGGCTTCTCACGTGGAAGTTCGGGTATGGGTACAAAGTCTTGCCCTGATGCCACTTTAAATGGAGTAAACCCAGTATTACTATGTACAGAATTGTTATATGCCACCTCAGCAAATGGCAATAACTCAGCCCAATTATCTTGCTGATAATTTATGTAACATCTAGGATATTGTTCCAATACTGCATTAGTTCTCTCACAAGTCCCATTGGTTTATGGATGGTAGGCAGAGCTTAAGCCCTGGGTGGATCCCAATAGCTTCAGAAACTCTTTCCAAAAGTTCGAAGTGAATTGGACACCCCTGTTTGAGATGATGCATTCAGGAACCCCATGTAACCTGTAGATATGTAAAATAAACAGTTTAGCCAACGTTTTTGCAGATGGGATCTTTGAACAAGGTATGAAATGTACTTGTTTGGAAAACAAATTAGTTACCACCCAAATAACTGAATTTCCCCCACTTTCAGGTAATTCCACTATAAAGTCCATAGAGATTTCCTTCCATGGAGCCATTGGTCTAGCCACATTTTGTAGCAAGCCTGCTGGCTTACCAGGAGGCCGCTTGGCTGATGCACAAATAGAACAACTAGCTAGTTTCAATGTCCTTCTTCAAAGAAGGCCACCAAAATTGCCATTTAACCAAGTACAAAGTTTTCACGAATCCAAAATGACCAGCGGCTTTAGAGTCATGAGCTTGCTGTAATATTAGGCTCCTCAGTTTCTCTGGCACATATAATTTGGTTCCCACCCATGCCAATCCATCTCTAACTGTACAATTATTTGAGTGAGCCAGGAACCAGTCATCAAGTTTTAGAGCCTCTCTTAATTGTGCAGTCAAATCATTCGATAAATCAACTTCCCTCTTCTTCTTTTGGGCTCTGGTAACCACCGGTGCTGCCAACTGGTTGGTTGGGACAATCAGCCGTACCACTTCCTGGTGAACACTATTGTACTGAGGTAGTCTAGATAGAGCATCCGCCATGAAATTCCTCCCCCCTGGAATGTATTTCAAAGAAAAATTAAAATGTTTAAAGTATTGCGCCCAGCGAATTTGTTTGGGGGACAGCTTCTGGGGCATTTTCAAAGCCTCCAAATTTTTATGATCGGTCCACACCTCAAATGGATGTTTTGCTCCTTCCAAGAAATGTCTCCAAGTTAACAAGGCCCAGCGAACTGCAAAAGCTTCTTTTTCCCAGACGGCCCATCTCCTTTCGGTTTCAGATAATTTACGGGAAGTGTATGCACATGGTTGTAAAATCCCCTTCTCATTTGCTTGCAGTAACACTGCTCCAACTGCTACATCACTCGCATCAGCTTGGATCACAAAAGGAGCATCCATGTCCGGGTGCTTGAGTACCAGTTCAGCAGCAAACAGTTGTTTCAGCTTTTCAAAGGCAGCGTGACATTCCATTGGCCACTCCAGTGGCTTACTAGGCTTTGGTTTCACCTCCCCTTTGGTTTTTAGGAGGTTTGTGATAGGCAGTGCTATCTTTGCAAAAGCCAGGATAAATTGTCGGTAAAAGTTTGCAAATCCCAAGAAACTCTGAAGTTGTTTCCTGGTGCGTGGAGGGGCCCCAACATGGCACAAACCTTCCCAGGATCCATTTCTATGCCCTCATGCAAGATGCGATAACCCAAATAATCAATTTTGTCCTGATGGAATTCACACTTGGACAATTTTGCATATAGCTTAGTGGCTCGGAGTTTTTCCAACGCTGACCGCACTAGCTTCACATGTTCCTTTCAAGTCTCTGTGTAGATAAGGATATCATCAAGGTAAACCAAAACCCCTTTATAAATGCTCATGTAACACCTGATTGATCATTACTGCTGGGGCCCCCTGTAGGCCAAATGGAAGAACGTTGAATTGGAAACAACCCATCGGGCAGTTGAAAGCGGTTTTCCATTCATCCCCTTCCTTAATTCGAACCTGGTAGTATGCTTCTCTCAAGTCGAGCTTCATAAAAATTTTCCCCTTCATCAAGGGGAGGGGGTACATGTTTTCCATGGAAATAGCGTTCAGGTTTCTGTAATCAACACATAAGTGAAGGGAGCCATCTTTCTTTTCACGGAACAACACTGGGGCCGCTACCGGGGGTCTAGCAGGTTGGAGGAAACCACGTTCCAAATTTCATCACTTATCAATAAATGACCGCATCTCTTCTAGTTCTCGCGGTGTCATCGAGTACAGCTTCGGTTTCGGGAGTTTCACCCCTGGTAAAATTTCAATACGACAATCTGTTGAACGATGAGGAGGGAGTTCATCCAAAGACTTCTCACTGAATACTTCCTTTAAGTCACAATATTCCTCTGGAATTTTATCCTTCCCCTTCAGTTTCTCAGTACCCATGGAGGCCAGCTCAGTGGGATTTTTGAGTTTTGGTTGAGATCACCCCTCCCCTTCTGGCCGCTGATCAGTACATATGTGCAATAACCCCCTCCTCCAATCGGCGTGGGGGTTCCATTTCCGGAGCCAGGGCAATCCCAGTATTAGTGGCCGTTCCATTCCAGGGGCCACAATAAAACACAAAGTCTTTCTATGCTTCCCCATTGTCATTTCTATGGGTTTCATTATGAAGTGGGCAGGGCCGCCTCCCGCTACTGATCCATCCAATTGGCAAAAGGCTATGGCCATTTTCAAGGTTTTTTAGGCTTAAGCCCATTTTCTCTACTACTTTTGTGCTCTCTACGCACCTTGTGTACCCAGAGTCTAGCAAGGCCAGCATTTTCCCTTGGCTCCCGATGTGGGTACCCTTAACTTCACTGGAATGGTCTTAGGGCCCTTGTTTGAACTTACCATTGAGTCGTCTTCCGAATCGAATTCACTCTCTTCAGAGGAGGTCGGAGTTCCCAGCTCCTCTTCTTTTGGAAGGGCGATCTCTACAACCTTCTCCGCTTTCAGTGCCATTTCGCCAGGCTTCGTTGGTTTTTTTTCAGATTTTTTCCCTCCTCCTGGCACTCCCTTCAATTGCAGCTTGACCTGGCACCAGGCAGCCTGGTGACCTTCCTTCCCACATCAGAAACAGGCAGTGGTCTTGGGTCTCGCCACCAACCCTCCCTTTTGGGGTTTGAAGGCTTCTCGTGGCCATGGGGGGGAAGACTTGCTCCAACCAGACCCCCCCAGTGCCTGTTGCGGGTTAGATCAATTTCCACCTCTGCTGCCAGCACGTACCTCATCTGCAGATCATTGGGGTCTCTTCTGGCAATGCAGTTCTGGTATACATCCTCATTTAAGCCATCTTTAAATGCTTCTATCAGGGCTACCTGGGACCAGCCTTGAATATGACATGCCAGCTCTCTAAATTCCTGGGTGTAGTCGGCCACTGATCTCCGCCCTTGATTTATGGTCTTCATTCTAATCCTGGCCTTATGTTCTGCCAGTGGGTCTTCAAATCTGGCCCACAGCGCAGTCATGAACATGTCATAATTCATCAGCTGGGGGGCGGTATCATTATGCAAAGTCACCATCCACTTTGCAGCTGTTCCCTCCAGAGCCCTGGTAACACATCTGACTTTGGCTGCTTCTGAGGAAAATCCCCTCCGTATTCCTCCATATAGCTCCAAACTTGTGCCAGGAAAAATCCCAACTCCTTGGGATCCCCCCCATATTTTACTTCCAATGGAGGCAACTTTGGAGTTCTACATCTTCTGGCTATTACTGCTCCCATTGGGGGCCCCGGGGCTGCTGCTGCCTGTGGCGCTAGTTCAGGTTGATTTATGGGGGTGGCTGCTCTGTGTCTTCTGCCTGGGACTGCTTCCCCCTCCTCCCCCTCATACCATTGTTCAGCGTAAGGGTCTCTGAGGGCTTCATGTATGAGGTGCTTGGCTTGATTTAATAAAAAGTTTTTCCTTTCCCTCTCGCCCTGGTTCCTCTCTTCCACGCTGATGGGTAGTGGTAACTACTAGGAGAGGCTTTTTTTCAGGATCGTTCCAGCTGACTCCCAAGGACCATTTGGGTTTTACAGCTGGTTTCTCTCCAAGATTTAGCTCTGCTAACAATTCAGCTTCCCTTTCTTCCTCTAGTAGCAGCAAATCTTGCCCTCCAGTGGCTCCCAGGTCTTCTTGGTCGCTGGCTGGAGTTGACATGGTGTTCAGACCCCCTCAGAAGAAATTGTGTTATCACTCCAGGTGGGCTGGTAAGGTGAGATTCAGAATAATGTCAGCTGGTGCTCCATTCAAAATTCAAGAAAGAAATACTTAGACTCTTTTAATTAGACAAAAGATATATTTTACTGGAAGTCAAGTGGTAGCAACAAAAGAATTATGAATCTGAGAAAATAGGCACGTAAATCACATCTACAAAGTGATGGCAATGTTCCTACCCCCAATAATTCAAATGGTTCTTCCAATTAAAAGTTGTGAATGTCATCATGTGGACATCTTCAGGTGGTGATGACACTTCTGGCCATTGACCTTGGAATATTTTGATAAAGGTCTGCAGCTGTGCAGAGAATAGAAAGCTAAGCAAGAAACAAAAACCTAAGCAAGAATGTACTCCCCCCCTCAGTTTATACAGTTCCACTTTGTAACATCTCTAGCTCACTTCCCATAACTATCGCCCCTACTCCCCCCATTACTTATGACAGCCAAAAGATGCAAAGGAAAGGGAGAAGGTCTTGAAGGTTAAAATCTTGAAGGCTGACACCCACGGTGTCACAGGTTCTAATCTAATGTTAATGACCCCTTTCTTATTCATGAAACAGGAAAGATGATAGAAGAAGCAAAAAGAAAGTGAACATTACTTTGTATGTAGAATGCATCTTATATATGGCATACCTTATATGCTTTGATCTCAAATAAAAGTTAAGACTTGAAAGACCCAAAGACAAAACTATTCCTTTTTGGTAGGGAAAATCAAATTACAATTCTACTTCTTAGATTGTTAATTGCATTCTGTAAAGACAAATGTTGCCAAAGATAAACAGATAAAGAATACCTTAAGATTAACATGATCATTTACATTGAAAAATCCATGCAATTTTCATCATGCTTAAACGAGGTTGACCATTGACTTTTCCTAGGATATAGTTTAAACTTCACCTAGCAGACAGTCTTGGATTTTCTTAATTATTTCCATTCTCACTTCATATGATCCTATTTAGCTTCTCAAGATCTAAGTCACCTGGGTACTCTCACCTAGCCGGGATAATTAAAAAAACTGATATATCATAGAAAGTCCTTCCTAGGATTCTTATTCCTATGTTACCTAACTCATCTTTCTTAGTTCCTCTTAAGATTCCCAGTACTTAGGAAGGTTAGTTGTGACATTCAATAAGCAGGAAGTAGTAGAAGACATTATTAATCCAGAAAACAACAACAACCTTCGTTTAGGTGATATTGGGCAATGTAGGAAGTTAAGAAGAAATGAAATCTTATTAATTTGCTTTCTAGTAAATGCCTTTAAAGTTTTTTTTAACTGTTCAATCTTTGGAAAATCTCAATGTCTCAAAGAAGGAGGAGGAGCCTGGACTTTTAAATATAAATCTAATTGCTTGAAAAGACTCAGATCAGGACTTGATCTTCTTTTTTTAAAATTGGCCTACAAAAAAAAAAAAAAGCTTGCTGTTCATTTCTTTCTCACTGCTGCAACTTTTTCTTCTCATTTGTAATTCCTGTTCTCTCTTTTCAGTAGGCTTTCTTGCTTCAAAGCTACCTCCCAGCTTGCCCTACTTTATGACTTGACCTATGCTTATAATCTCATCCTCTTCTATGTTTATCATTTGTCCTGTCAATTCAATTGGCTGCCCTGAGGTACAGCATCATTCAAGCCCTTCTTTCTCTCTGTCTCAGCTATTCCAAAACCTAATGCCCTGCAGATACATTGGATATGAATTCCCACAATTCTAATCACAAAGGTCTTCGAGTGATAGGAATCAGTGAATTGAAGATGGTCATTGTCACAATTCTGGGGAACAGTGAGCCAGCAGTTGTGGGAGAAAAGCAGATGGAAAAAAATGGATTTCAAAGTATGTGGAAAAAGCAATCATTAGATAAGAAAGTTGAGTGAAAGAGAAAGACAAAGAGAAAACACTTTGGGGCTCTTTTAAAGTAAGAAGGAGATAAGAGGTAAAGAGAGAATTTTACTCTTTTCTATTTCTTATAGGGTAGAGTGACTGGACCACCAGAGTATGGCCTCAGAATGCTACATTAATCCCAAGGTTTAGAAAGTCCCCTGAAATTCTACATGCAATTTTACAGATAATTGTTTGGAAGTTATTCTTTTTCTGCTTTCTTCATATTTTATTACTGAGTGCAGTTTAATGCAATTGTATAGCAATACCAAATGGTCACAGATTAATCAATCTGTCTAACTAGAATTATAAGGGCTTGTTTTACTAAGTTTGATTGACTTATTGATGCCCAAACTATCTTGATTTGTATTACTAAAAAAGTAGCATTGTTTCCTTTAAAAAAAGCCAGTGAATTTTTTGCATTTGGCTTGATTGATAACCTTAATCCTGTCTTTTTACTCTGGCAGTGACATAGAGGCAACTAACAGAATCTGTATAGAATAGAAAGTTTAAAAACACATATTAAAATGAAAAAGAAAATATTTATTCAGATTATCTAAGAATTGAAAGCCTGGCTTCTTCCTGCTGAATCAAAATGGGTTATTCTTGAATTCTCCTATGTGTGATGGTGTTAACTTATTACTGAAGCCAAGTTCTGAGATCCAAGTTTTGAAAAACAATCTACTGTACTTGAAAAAAGGTGGCATATCTATTGTCTCCTTTTGTTTCCTTTGTAAAATAAAGTATTGTCTTTTTTCCCCTTCCCTCTATCCTTTCCCCAACTGGTTTTGGCTTTGCACAGTCAAATCAACCTGTGTCAGGTTGGCTTTCATGGTTGGATGGGCACAAAGCAACAGTGATTGCCTTCCTCAGCCATCCTGCTGAAAAATATTTTCCTTTCATTCAATTTAAAGTGCCCTTCTGCAAAACCATAACTATCAGTAGAAGAGGACTGATTGCCCACTATGTCAGAAATAAAACAACAAAAAGCAGGTGGTAGGGAATAAATTGGAGTGACTAAAACAGAGAAAATGAAGATACGCTAAATGGCCTGCTTAACAATCCTATGTATTACTTTAGATATCCTTTCATTGATGACATTTATCATTACTTCTTCTCTTACATGCTGTATGAAGTGTAGCCAGCATTTATTTCTGTATTTGTTTACACTTTTCATTAACATTCTGTTCACTGTTCTTCCTCTTCAAACTAAAAATATGAAATCCTGCAAAACAGCACTTATAAAATTATAAAAGCAAAAAGTGATTCTCTCTCTCTCTCTCTCTCTCTCTCTCTCTCTCTCTCTCTCTCTCTCATTCTCTCTCTCTCTCTCTCTCCCCCTTTCCCTCTCCCTCCTTCTCTCTCTCTGAGCAAAATGATCATATACTGTATATAAATTGTGAGGGAAGGGGCAATGTTTACTAAGAAAATATTTTGGTCATTTTTTTCTGACTGCTCCATATTCACAAGTAATATTTTTGTTTTTACTTTTGCTGCAAGTTTGCTATAACTCCTCATTTAATTTTATGCAAGTGGGTTTTTTGGGGCATTTTTTTTGGGAGAAATAATGTCAGTGATATCCTCACAGATGGAGGTTGCATTGCTACACTTTGTCACTTCCAGGCAGCCAAGGATTTGAGTTAATCTCTTGGGTTTTTTATTGTACTATCATCTCTCAGTAGTCCACAGCTTTGATTAAATCCCAAGGGAATATATCATGAAAAAACTGCTCCCACTGGCTTTTTCCGAGAGCAGTGCATTGGTTACTGCTAAAGTCCCTTTTTCTGGGCTCCCTACAGTGGCATTATTTGGTCTGCTATTTTGGCTGCTTGGGCAATAATTTGTGAACATAGCTTGGCTCATCACTTATCAGATCTGGAGAGGAGGAGTAATATACAGAAGCTGAAAAAGTCATGGGAACAGAGGTATTTTTATTCTCCATTCACTATTGCATCAGGAGCTGGTCCAGCAGAAGAAAGAAACATTCTTTGGAAATCCTGAATTATTTGTAACTCTGCTTAGCAATAGATCAAAGTGGGCAGGTGAGGGGAAGGTTCTGGCACTGTGTTAAATAATATGTGCTTATACCACCACTCATTTTTGAGCATATGTATTTCATGTGCACTTACATTCAGGTCCTTTTATATCAGGTGAAAAATTGCTATCTTTTATGAACTTAGAAAGAGGTCTGCTAGCCATCAATTGATAGATGTCTGCTCCAGATTCCACCGTTCAGCCGAGCCATAGAAAACAAATAAAAATATAGGTGCTTTGACTTTTCTTGGTCCAAGAAAACTCAGAAATACAATTTTTTTAAAAAATAAAACATGAAAAATTCCAAGCACATATACAAAGGTGCAACCGTACAATCTTGCACAAGAAACATTTTGATGATTCTCCTTTAAAATAGTGCCAAGAATTAAAAGTCAAGTTAAGAAACTTTATTGATTTAATTATCTGACCATAAAATAAAACTATAAACCAATACAGAAAAGACAATAGAATACATTCATAATATGTTGTCACACCTACAGTTAACCCCAATCTGTTTTAGATAGTCTAAAATGGCATTTAATGTCCAAAATGGCATTTAATGTAAAAACTGCACTCTTGCTAATGATATAAGCAGGTTCATTTCAAACAAAAAAATAAGACTATATCCGAGCATTTTTTAATTTTTAAATCAAAGTAAACAATCCTTTCTTCAGAATATATTGGTAGTCCTTGATTTACGACCCTAATTGAGCCCCAAATTTTTGTTAAGTTTAATTTTGCCCCATTTTACAACCTTTCTTGCCATATTTGTTAAGTAAATCACTATAGT
>BLBF01000063.1:12938171-12993086 GCA_015471245.1 Laticauda colubrina | reverse complement strand
TAAATATGAATCAGTTGCCAAGTGCCTGAATTTTGATCATGTGATCATCGGGATGCTGTAACAGTCATAAGTATGAAAAATGGTCATAAATATTTTTTTAATTGGCATTGTAACTTTGAACAGTCACTAAAACAACATTTGTAACTTGATGACTACCTGTAATTATCAATCAAATAGGATGTGTGCATTATCTTCAACCACAAACATAGTTTTCCAATGCAACCTCCCATCGCTTACTATATAAACTAGTTGTTCAAAAAAGCTGTTCTAAGATGTTAAGACATGTATGTTGTTAAAATTTTTCTAACTGGAGAGCTGATTTGTGTTGAGCCAGCCACACTTCAAGGACTTGACACATTTAAGGGGTGTGTAATATCATCTTGGGCAACCACATATTAGACTCTTTGCTTGAAGCTTTTCTTGGCTTTCATATCTGATTGGACTTGGAATTAGATGAAGACTTCATTTGGTGAGAAGGCATTTAAAAGTTGAGCAGTCCAAACACAAGGAGGCAAATTGTGCACCTACTCTTCGAAACACAGCATGGGTGATCTTTCTAGTTCCATAAACATGTTCTTCAGTCAATAGTTGAATCCTTCAATTATCAGTTGACTTTAAGGTTGAAGCAATGCATAAAATGTGCAAAGATTATTTGGAAAGAAAAAACAACAAAGAAATGCAAAAATCATTTTTTGACAAAGGTACAAGGAAGTAATCTTTCAAGTGACTTGAGCAGTTTTTAGATTTGTTTTCTTTATATTATAATTTCCAGGTCTTTCTCTTTTGTTTTCCACCCCCCTTTAATTCCCATGTGTATTACTTTCAAGATTATTTATTCATTAAATTTTTATGTCACCCATCTCCTCTATAAGGTGACTCTGGGAGGTTATTTTATTTTAATTGTATTTGTTTTTGAATGGTATTCTATATGTGTGCATTTGTATTTTTCTTTTGATACTTAATTTAGTGTCATTAAAAATGGTATGGAAAATATCCACACAGAAACCAACTCTGTAGTCATTTTCTCTAATCTTGTTCTATGTAGATTGAGTTGGATTTTTTTGTCTGTCAGAACATGTGAAGATTATAGTCCAGATTATTTTACCTTCCTCCTTAGGTATTAAGGAGGGTCTGTTATTGGACCCTTCCTCCTTCCATCTCTCTTCTTTCTTAAAGCAACAGTCTCATGGTTTTATACAAATAAGAGATAATTAAAAAAAAATCTTTTGGGGATACATTCTAATTTTGCCTAATTAAGGGAAAGGTCTACCAGCAAATCAGAATCAGAGAATTAAGAGATTTTGACTGAGACTGGCTAATTTTCTTAAAACAAGCAATTATGTGAATAGACTTACATCTTAAAAACTATTTTGGAGATGAAAAGATGAATTATGTTTGATTCAAGCTTCCCAGCCTGAGGTCGACATTAGAGACTTCAGAGGACATACACGGATTTGTCACAGTCATTTTGTAGCAGTCATATCTTGTCTAGAAGAGAAGCTAGTCTGAAATAAGGTTGTGTGGGATTTTATGGCTTGAAGCATGAATTCTAAAGCAAATACATCACATAAGGAAGAATGTGCTTAGATTCAAGAAGACTCTTAAAAATAGTAATAAAGAGGCACCATAATGGGTTGTTTAGGGGGAAAATGCTCTGGTGTTATTCTATGTAAGGTACACTTATTTGCCATGATATTTGTACTGCTTCTTAAGCACATGCAAAGGATTCTTGCTTATTCAACACAGATAAGTATTGTAGTCTATTTTCTAAGATAAAACCCTTCCACTCCCCCATGTGTATCTTGGCCCATCTGCAACCCCCCCCATCTTTGTCAGTTTTAAGTTAATTTAAGGTTACTATTTATTGTTTTGGTGTTTTAAGGTTTTATATTATTTTCTTTTTAATAAAAGATTTATTTAAGTTTTCACAAAACGTACAAATACAAATAAAATATCTTTTTTTGAGAACAGCGTGCCCCTGGGTTATCACTTCTCCATATAGTCATAAATTCAATACATATTTATCTTATATATTCTAATCCATATCTTATAACTATTTTCACAACTTTTTCAGTAGCTTTTCCCTTTCTTTGCTTCCTATAGCCTTATTTTAAATTATCTCATTACTTTCTTAATTCAATTACATATCTTTTTCTAATTTTTAAAATCTTTCTAATCAATGTTTTTATACTTTCATCTGTCCTGTTTATAATTTCATATTATCTTTTCTTATAAAACAAAATTTCCTCTGTAATTACTAGACTGGAGTGTAACACCTTGGTATCTTTTTTCAAATCTTGTTTTAAAAAATTAAGTTACACCTTTACAGTTATATTCATTTTCTAACCTCTATTTTATAACACATACCTATTTTCAATCAAATTCTGCTTGGTACATTCCCTTAAAAATACACACTAAATTCTTCAAAGAAAAAAAATATATGTATATATATCTGTGTATATATGTATAACAATAGTAAATTGAATAATTATTCTATTCAAGTATAGCTCTGCCATTAATATTAATAACAATCTTTTACATTTCTATTTCTTTTAATAGACATTACCTAGTAATATCAGTTGTCTTTCACTTTCATCATTTATATTTCATATTTTACTTATTACTGTCTTTAAATAAAAAACCAAACAATAGTTATTAATAGTAGTCAATAAAGTTATTATTCTGATTCAAATTCATCTTGTCAACTGATAAAAATCTTCCATGTTTCTTTTCAGTTTTTTTTAACTTTCTTTTTAAATCATTGAGAGCCTTATTCTCTTTATAAATAAATATTCTACTACATATCAATAGAATTTTTTTCTATCGCTTTAATCATCTAACATATTTTCTAACCCTTTTCTATTTCTAATATAACAATGCTATCCCATGCACCCTTGCAGAATCCTCTCAAGTTAAATTTTAACCATTGTCTCTGTGTTTTTTAAATAGGTTTATACCTTTAATTCTTGTACGCTTTTCCTGTACTTCTACATCTTGTTTCTGTCCTTTGTAGCTTCTTTTCCTTTCCCTCTTTCCTCTTTTCTTCTCCCTCCCCTTTTTATTCCCTTTTCTATCTGATTCTCTCTTCTGTGATCCTCCCTTCTGCTTCTTCCTGATATTATGATTACTTTTCAAATTACTCTTTTTTTTTTTTGATTGTTGCTTCAATGCTGAAGATTTTAACTCCCTTTCCCCCTTTTTGCTTTTTTACCCTACTTAAAATTGCTTGGTCATTAAAGATGGCTTCTTTGTTGTCTCACCCTTCTTGTTCTGCCAGCGTTTCTTGTTGCTTTTCATAGTTCAAGATCTCCATTTCTAAAAATTGAAATACGAAGCCAAAAGATCCTCTTCCATCTTGTGCTTCTTCTTTTTGTTCTTTAAGCCTCATTTTTAACTCTTCAAGGAGTGATGCCATTTAAAAAAATTTAAACAACTCCCAATTGATTTTATTTTGTTTCATTAGGATCCACCATTCAAAATTCCAAGAATCATCAAATAACCCCAAACTGTTTCTTACTTCTTTTCTCACTTTCTCTTTCCAGGGGCTTTGTTATCTTGTAACAAAATTTCAGCCACAATGTATCTTTTGCAAACCTTGTTAAAATTCCACTATCGATTTTTTTTTTTAAATTCCAGGTGGTCTCCTCCATTTTCCAGATTCCACCCTCTTTTTTTTCTTTTTTCCCCTCCTCTGCTTTCTTTCTTTTTTTTAAAGAAAATTTTTAAATTGACCAAGAGTCTTTATTCCTTTGACACTTTATTTTCATCTAGAAATAGCCTATTTATGTCAGAGTGGATTAGTATTAATTTCTTATTCAAATCTCTTCTTCTTCACATTCCAAGTCAATTAAAACTGTCAATGTGAGAGGAAAAAAAGCCAATTCCATTTCCTTTCCCTTTCTCTTTCGCCGCTTAAAATCTTTTTTAGGAATAGTATTAATCTTTAAAATTCAGGTTCCAGGTACCTTAAATAGATGTTCTTCATTTAACCTGGTCAGTCAAACTTTCTCCTTGAAACTTCCTCCTCTTGTCCGGCCGGGTTCTTCTTTGAGGTGGCCATTTCTGACCACCACTGCAACCACCTTTGGGAAAAGGAAAAATGGCCAGCTGAGGAGGAGAAATGCAGCTCTCCTCAACCCCACTGACAGCTCCCCCTTCTTCCCCACCTCTACAGGATGGCTTCAGCCCTGAATCCGGGCAGCTTGGGACACTCCAGCGGCGAGCATGGATCAAAACCACACACGATCACAGATTTCGGTCTGTCACTGAAGAAGCCCAGACCAGAAGTCAGGTTTTTTTGTTGGTTTTAATGACTGTAAACTGCCTGGAGGCTAGATGGGCAGCATATAAATTGAATGAATGAACAAATGAACAAACAAACAAGTGAGTTGCAAAGTTCTTTGTCTTTTTAAAATGTTTCCAACTATTGGTCAAGGTTACCCCATGATATTCTTGAATCCTCAGAACCAGAAATTGGCTTCAATGTATCCTGAAGAATGGGAAGAAAGTAAGAATCAATGATGATAAAATTCAGGTTTTGTCTGAAACTGACACTGACTCCAAAACAGTGGGAATATTTGGGCAGCTGCAGCCTTGCCTCTTTTTAATGTGTGTGCCCACATTTTGAAATCAGTGACTTCTACTATGGATACCTTGAAATAAAATCACAATGCAGATATATGAGGGAAGAGTAAACTGGAGGCTGAGAGGAAAGGGAAGTTGAAGAAAGGTATGGTGTATAGTTTTGATGGAAAGAAAGACCATTAATTTCCAAGAATAAAAAAGTTCAGAGAGGCATGCAGTGAATGGGGTCAACTCAAACTATATTTAAGTTAGATCATTTTTTCTTCTCCCTTAGCTCATGCTTAGCTTATTTTCCTTACTATTTTTACTTATTTTATATACTTTGCATAGCATTGCTTACCCCAAGGCATGACTAATATTCATGGACAAGGAAAAGTTTCAGGTAGAAAATTCAAGGCCAAATAGAAGAATCAGTATTATCTACATATAGGCTTTGGAACAAGACTTCTGACTTCTTAGTTTTTTTTTTTTAATGTTTTTATGACTTTTTCTGATGCTTTTGATTTAGAATTTGAGATGCAAGAAAAGATTGTACAATACATAATCTCATGCTTGGAAAGTTCAAGACCCAATGAAATAGTTTAACTATCAAATGCCAGATTGTTTATAGAGTTGGAATTTAACACATGCATCTTTTTTATTTTTGAGCTAAATACATTTCATAAGAAATAGCAGAATGGACTTCTAGCAATTTACAGTTTAGGATATGTTTCAGATCTACTAAGTTATGACTATAAGCCTAAAATAAGGGCACATATGTACCTCTCAAATTATTTAACAAACATGCAGATACATTTTAGTGTGTTGTGTATTTCAATAAATACACAATACACGAAAATGTATCCGCATGTTTGTTAAACAATTTAAGAAATCATCAGGTTATTTACCAAGTTGTTTTCAACACATAATCTTACATATGCTAAATGAATAAGATAAATATATTGCTGAATCTAAATGCTTTCATTTTCATTGAACAAGATTTTGTTCTGTTTGCATGATCCTTGGAATTGCAGAGCACACATTTTCAAAATAATAATGGATTAAAACAAATCAAAAGCAATTGTCCATAATGCAGTTTAGCTTTTTGCACGGCATTTTTTTCTTGATCTTTAACACTTCAGCAAAATTTGGCACTTAGCAATGGTGGAAAAACCCGTCATCTGATCCATTAGTTTTCTATATTTCAAGATTAGTGAGATAATCTTTAATTGTGGAAAGAAAGGGATTCTCCAGACTTATCCATGTCCTTAAAAAATTTCTAAACCCCTTCCACTGCAATATATCAAATGTTCCTATCTCAATAAATCTTTCAATCTTTCCAGGAACTCTCCATCCAAAAATTGATCTTCTGTGATTTCTTATAGAGAATTCTTCTACTGGAGTGGATTGAGGTAAATGATCTCCAATGATCTCTGTTCCAATCCTTACATTCTACTATTCACTGACAATGTACTTATTAAAACTTATGTCTTATGTCAGATGGAATTAACCCACCAGCACTGCATGTAACTCCTCAATTCCTCTTTTGTGACCATTGCATCCTTTCCAAAATTATGAGTATATTTGAATTATAATTGAAAAATTATCTCACAATAGGAATCACACACCTGTTGGGTAAGTTAAAAAAAAAAAAAAGTAAAGGTTTCCCCTGTCAAGTCCTACCTCTGACTCTTGAGGAAGGAAGTCATCTCTGTTTCTTAGCTGAGGGAGCCAGTGTTGTCCAAAGACACTTCCATAGTTATTTGACCAGCATGCCGAGGCATATGAAACATTATTATCTTCCCACCAAAGTGGTACCTATTTATCTATTCACATTTGCATGCTTTTGGATTGCTAGGTGGCCAGAAGCTGGGACAAGTAATGGGAGTGCACCTTTTTGGCAGCTCTGGGGTCTCAAACCAGGGCTGTCAATTTTCCAACTAATAAGCTCACTTTCTTTAACCCCCTGAGTCATTGCACCCTTCAAAGCTTTACAAAAGGCTTAACATATTTCATTAAAAAAAAAAAGAACAATCCCATTTAAGGCTAGGTCACATTGGCCGACGGATGCAAAACGTATGTAAAATGGACAGAGCGGACGAGCAAATTTTCCATCCGTTGTTATCTGCTCTCAAAAGTGCCCCAAATTTGCATAAACAGAGCGGACAACAATGGAAAGGAACGGACGGGTGGAGGATGTAGCCAGGATGTTAAGTGGATGCTCAAGGGAAGCCTAGCGGATGGAAGCGGATGGAAGTAGATGGAAGTGGATGGAAGTGGATGTCACATCCTCAGGGCTTCTGGGGGAGAACACCGAAGCGGGCGCACAGTGGAAGGAACGGATGCAGAGCGGATGCCTAGCAGATGGAAGCGGATGCATCACGGATGCCTAGCAGATGCCTAGCGGATGCCTAGCAGATGCAAAGCATTCACTGTGCATGAGGGGAGGATGAATTGCGTCAGCCCCATGGATATAAAAGGATGCAGCTCGCAAGCAGGTCACCATTTAGAGGAAAGACCTACTGCCAGACACATCTTCAGCCAACAACCATGGGGAAGAAGAGGAAGCCTGTGCCTACTCCTGCCAGCCCTGGCAAGAAGGACAGGACCACCATCCCACCCCCTGGTGCTGACTCTGCTTCTGCTGGGGCTTCTGCTGCTGGTGCTGACTCTGCTTGTGCTGGTGCTTCTGCTGGTGCTTCTGCTGGTGCTGGTGCTTCTGCTGGTGCTGCTCCTGGTGCTGGTGCTTCTACTGGTGCTGACTCTGCTGGTGCTGCTCCTGGTGCTGCTGCTGCTGGTGGTGGTGGTGGTGTGGTGGACCAGCCCCTAGAACCTCAAAGCCCTACTGATGAGGGCCCAGAAGGCCCTGCCAGAGGGAGGAAGAGGCATTCACGAGATAAGGGTGAGAGGAGACAGTACTCCATTGCAGAGGAACATGAGGATGAGGTGCTCGAATGGCTGAGGGAGAATGAGTACCTCTGGAGGAAGAGACAGAGGCTCTATCGAGACACCAGGCAGCTTGGAGAGAGAAGGCAGAGAGCCTGGACTACACTTCGGATGTCCTCCTTGGGTGGTGGAAGCACATGCACACCTGGTACGGGAAGCTGCACCTGAAGAAGTCCGGCCAGGCCGCAGTCAAGCTCACCAACCGGGAGACCTATGTGATGGCCAAGTGCAGCTTCTTGGAGGGTGAGGTCCGCCACCGAGGAGCAGCCCCTCTGTCAACCCTCTCTCTCAGGCAGCCCACAGAGAGCCAGTCCTCTTCTGGCCAAGAGTCAGCTCCTGTATCCAGGCAGGTATCTGTGGAGCGCCCCACGACAGAGACACCCCCGAGAGCTACACTCCCCGTGGCGGAGCACATGGAGGATCCCCTGATGCAGTTGGAGCAAGAAGAAACCGCTGCCACCAGAGACCACCCCACCCCCACCCCCAGGTCCACCTCCACAGAAAGCAGGCAGAGAGGCAGACTGGAGGGACAGAGCCACACTGTCCTCTTGGAGATGAGGGACACAATCAAGAGCAGCGTAGATCTCCTCTCTAAGCTGGTACAGTCCGACATACCATAGCCCTTCCTCACCTACGTCAGCCAGACCCTCATGGAAATGCCCGAATCCCAGTACCAGGTGATCAAGGAGAGGATCATAGGTCTTCTGCACCACTCTCCAGGCCCAGCTGAACCTCTTCTGACCCAGTCCAGGTCTGCTCCTCCACCCCAGGTGATGTTACAGCCCTTCCAAGGCTTTCCATAGGCCCTCACCTACCAAGTCTATGGCTACCAGGAGTTCCAGCAGCACAGGCAGTCCTTCCCAGTCCAGGCACAGGTACATCGCACAGCACAGGTGCCACTGATGCCACCGATACCACCGATGCCACAGGTGCCACTGATGCCACCGATGCAACCAACGCCACAGGTGCCACCCATGCCACAGATGCCACCCACGTCTTACCTCGCTCAGCTGCAGACCAGACAACCCCACTACACTCCTCCTTCCTCCACCCCAGAGCCAAGCCTGGCCTCAGAACATCTGTCATCGGTCTTGGGACTGACACCCCATGTCATGGAGGAAGGGGCTCTCAACATCATGGTACTGAGACAGCTCTCTGAGAGCTTCCTCCACACACCATCCCCTGTTGTCCTCTCAGGGCCAGGCACCCCAATGGTGCTTCAGACCAGCATTCCAGCCACTGCCACCTCCACAGCACCTGGACCCTTCACCCCTGAGACCATGGGCATGCCTCAGAGTGACTGAAAAGAGTGCCAGAGACTGGGTTGCTACCTGTTAACTTTATCTTTTCTTGGGACACTTTACTTGGATCATTTTGATTTTACAGTTTGTTATTAATAAAGTTTATCTTGGCTTCACACACTTGGTTCAGTTCTTTTAGTCAATAAAGTCTTGGTGGAAACTTTTAGAGATGGTTTAAGCCTTTGCATGCTTGTGGGATGGGTAAGGATAGCAGTGGAGTGGGCAGGGATACCTTTGGGATGGATAATAGCAGTGGGATGGGAAGGGATACCTGTGGGATGGGTTTGGATATCTGTGGGATGGGTTAAGATAGTTGTGGGATAGATAAACCTCCAGTGCAAGCATAGTGGGACTGTATGGTCCACCCTCCCAGGTACCACACCTTTGGCCCTTTATTATCAATAACAATGTGATCATTGATCCACACATTTGAACATAAACACAACTCTTTATGAAATGCCCTGTTCATTGTAGGCCCACCAAATATACATGGCCCAATCTCATCCGTGTGATGAGACAGGCTGAAGGAAGCATCCATTAATCATCTATCATCCTGTCTTGCCACTCTACTGCTCCAGCTGGGCAGTTGCACCAGTGTTTCAGGAGGTTGCGCCGCTTCTTCCCTTCACGTGAAGTTCTGTTTGAGCCTGGCACATCCACAATTTCTATCAGGTTTACTCCTTGCCTCCATTCACCAGGCTCCATGCCCCCATTGCCTTGTTGGTGGTCCACAAGCCTGTTCTGCAACACTGGGTAGCAGGTGCGCCTGAGATTGTGCAGGATGCAGCAAACTTCCACGATCCTCCTCACGGTCTCTGGGCGATGCTGCCTGGTGTTGAGAAGTACCTGGAACCTGTTGGCCAGGATGCCAAAGGCATTCTCCACCACCTGTCTTGCCCTGGACAGCCTGTAGTTGAAGATCCTCTCTTCACGGGTGGGGCATTTGGAAGTGTATGGCTTCATGAGGTAGGTTGTGAGGGAGAAGGCGTCATCCCCCACGATGAAGTAGGGCACATCTTGTGTGTCATTGGGCAGGGGGTCTGGATCTGGGAAACCCATGATGAGGTTGCATTCCAGCCCCTCCTTGAGGTCACTGGCATTGTATACTTGGGCATCTGAAGATGACCCGTTGCATGAAGCATCGATGTACATGAACTTGTAGTCAGCATCAACCATGGCAAAGAGGATGATGCTGAAGAAGCCCTTGTAGTTGAAATAATTGGACCCTGAGTTGGCTGGAGCTTTGCAGGCCATGTGCTTCCCATCTATGGCTCCAACAGTGTGGGAAAAGTTCCACTTCTGATACCACTGCTCTGTAACTTTCTTCCAGCCTTCTTCAGTGGAGGGGCACTGGAGAGCTTCTCCAGGTATTCTTCGATGATGGCCTGCACCACTTCTCTGACCACAATGCTGATGGAATTGTGTGGCACCCTCCAGCCATACTGCATGTTCCTGTACGTGGTCCTGGAGGACAGGTGACGCAGAGTCAGTGCCACCTTCAGCCCAGGGTCCAGGCTGGGCCAGAAGTTGGTATTTGCCTTGGTCAACTTGGGTCTCAGCCGCTCCACAACTTCATCAAACATGCCTGGTGGCATACTCATGAAGTGCTGGAATGCACGAGGGTCTTCGTTCCTCAGCTCCACCATCAGCTTGTCATACAGTCTGTACTCTGCTCTTCTCCCGATCCACCTTCGGACCCACACACTTCTTGGACGCCTCCTTTTCCTTGCATAGAACAGGTGAAAGAGCCTGTAAAGGGCTTCGCACTGTTGTAGAATGATGGCGGCTACCAAAAGGAGTGTGTTACGATCCATGGTGGAGATGACTGGATGCTGTGGAAGAGCAAGAGCAAGAGCAAGGCTGAAGAGTTCTGCACACCAGGGCTGCTGGACTGAAAGTGAGGTCAAGGTGATTTCCTCCCCCTTTTAATAGGAAATATCGGTTTTCTGCTGGACATCCTCCAGACATCCTAAATATCCGAGATACATCCCCTACACAAACATTTTTTCCATTTTAATGCTTTATATCCGAGTTGCATCCACTTTCATCCTTTCTACGTCTGTGCTACTAATGCTGTGTGTCCGTTCCGCGTCCGTTTCGCTTCCTCCCTGTGTCCATTTTCTGCTGGAGTGGATTTGAGTTGCGCGGATACGCAGCGGATGCCTAGCGGATATAGCAGACGTGTAATGGATGACAACGGACATAGAATGGATGTTCCCCATATGCGTCGTGGGTATAGAATGGACGCGTTGGATACTTCTTCCGCTCAAAAAGTTTTGTGCAGCTCAAGACTTTTTGAGCGGATGAAATCACAGTAGACGGATCCTGGACAGATAGAGAGTATGAAAAAAGTTTGCAGTGAGTACAGAACAGATGCATCGCGTTAACCAAAGCATTTTTCTCTGTTTTACATCTTCTTTCCATCCGTTGGTGCAGTGTGACATGGGCTTTATTTCCCATTGCCCAAGAAAATTCTGGAAATTACAGTAAAAGAAATGATTCTCCTTGTGTGTGAGAGACGGGCATATACATTTTCACCATCTTCCAGGCAGTAAAGCTCTTATCATCAACTGTCAATGCAGTTGCTTGCAGCAAAAGATTGCCTACCTGCGCGTAGAGAATTTTATTAGCTCACCATTGCCCATGACTGAAAATGATGAAAAAAATTTCCCCCTTAATTGTTACAATTTACAATGCCAACCATGAAGTGTATAAAATAAGTTAGGATTTGGCTGAATGTCTTTGACACAATATGAAACTTGTTCGAGAGGCATTTGAATTATGGAGGTGAAATTGACAAAAGATTTCTAACACATCAATTACATATTTCCTTAAATAGTAAATAATTCTCTGAAGGAAGGTCAACAGGCTTGTTAAACCTAAAGGCTGGTATTTCTAGCTTTTCAAAGGAACTGGAAATAGTCTCATTAATAATCAAACACTTAATTCAATCTATTAATTGGGTTTTACATGGAACCATAATACTAGTTCAAAAATTTTAGAAATAATAAAGGCAGAAAATATGGTAAAAGGAAGGGTATAAAAAATAGGTAATTGTACAGACTTGAAGAAATGGGAAAGCTTGCAATTGTCATTAATAGGGAGAATTTCAACAATTAAGATGAATATTTTACCTAGAATTTTATTTCTCTTTCAAACAATACCAATTAGACTTGGAAAAGGCTATTTTGAAGATTTAAATAAAATCATGTTGAAGTTTATATGGCAAGGTAAAAAAGCGAGAATAAAGTTAAAGCTTTTGCAAGATGCTTGAACTAGAGGAGGTTTTGGCCTGCCTAATTGGGAACTGTATTATCAAGCTGCAAGTTTGATGTGGGTCAAAGAATGGATAACATTAAGAAAACATAGATTGTTGACATTAGAAGGACATGATTTACTGTTGGGCTGGCATGCTTTTTTATGGTACAAGGGAACTAAAACACAGGGGTATTTTAGAAGACATTATATACGGGAGTCTTTGTGGTTAAATTGGGAGAAGATAAAAAAACAATGTTATTTGAAAATTCCAGTTTGGTTATCGACTATTGAAGCATTTTCTTATCCTATGATCTATAAAAAGGAACAAACAGTTAGATATGGGGAATTGTTGGATGAAAAGGGTGGACTTAAATCGATTCAAAATTTAGAGAAACAAGGTATAAGGATGAATTGGTTTTCATATGCGCAAATACACTCAAGATATGATGAAGATTTTAAAATGGAAGGATTCTATGATAAACAGACTGATTTAGATAAGATATTGATGGGTACTGATGAAAAAGTAATTAAAAAATTATATGGTTATTTATTGGGATTTAAGTTAGAGGAAGAACAAGTTAAAGAAACTATGATTGCTTGGGGGAAGAATTTTGGATATGGGATTGATTTAGAGGAATGGCAAAAATTGTGGTCTCAAAATTATAAAATGACAATGTCAACAGCATATAAAGAAAACTTGTATAAGATGTTTTACAGGTGGCACTTCCCCCCGACAAGAATAGCAAGAATGTTCAAGAACAAATCTGAAAAATGTTGGAAATGTCATCAGATACCTGGCTCATACTATCATATGTGGTGGACTTGTAAGGATGCCAGAAAATATTGGACTAAAATTCACATGTGGTTGGAAAAAATGACAAAGAAACACATAGATTTGAAACCAGAGATTTTTTTATTGGGAATTTTACCTGATACATATAATAAAGACTTGAAATATTTGATTGTAAATGTATTAACAGCGGCTAGGATTGTATTTGCTAAAAATTGGAAGAATGAGGAAATACCATTACAGGAAGAAATTATTAAGAAAATATTGGAATGTGCTGAGATGAGTAGATTGACATTTGAAATGAGAGAGCAAGAAGATAAACAATTTTATGAAATTTGGGATCTTTTTTACCAATGGCTAGATGATAAAATACGATAATAGAACATTAATATTATATCTATAAAGGATTTTTAGGATTGATTTGTTATGATTATATGATTTGTTATAGAATAAATTGTTTAAAGTATTGTTATCTCACAAAGCATGAATGATTAAAAGTATAGTCAAAATTTGTTTTCTTTTTCTTTTTCTTTGTTTTTAGTAATAGTAGGATATGGATTGATAATATGAATTGTTATGCAATATAATTGTAATTGACTATAAAATGAATGCACAAAACTGATGAACCAACCGACACACCGGAAGTATATATGAGAGCAGATGTTTTTAATGTTTTGTATGTTGCGTGTTTGTAGAAAATTAATAAAACTCTTTAAAAAAAAAAATAGGTAATTGTTGCTTTAAGGTGCAAGAGCTATGGAGAAAACTCTTTTGATTATCAAAAAAATTCTCTCTCTCCTATGAGCTGTATGGCCAAAGCAAATATCAAAATTCAGTAAGTCTATTGATGCTTTTTCATCCAAAGGAAACCAAATGTGACTTGTGAACTAATCTTGAACTTTTTTCTATTCAGGGAAATGGAAAGTTCTTTTCAAATAGCTATTAATAAAAGCCAAAGCTTGCTGTATCTGTAACAATTTACCTCTTTCAATTACGATCCCTAAGAGTTATGGCTGAATCACCCAAGATGACTCTAGCTATCTCATGACCTTTTCTAGCCAATTCTTCTCTGGACATTTTCAATGTTTTATTGTATCTTTTATTTTATTTTTTTAAAAGTGACGTCTACTGAATTTTTTATCAGCTTCTTGAGAATTGATTTATTCTGTTAAATTCTGAAAATATATGCATGTAGCATGACCAATTAATTTATACAATGAAAAGAACTATGCTACAGATTAAAAAGGGAGTGCAAAAAATAAGCAATATTCTTAGCAAAATAAAACTGAAAATATACATTGCTCTGTACCACATTTGCATCATATTTGCTGAGCAATTTAGATAAATGACTAGATGCTTCATGAACTTTTTACGGTCTTTTCAAAGTAATTTGGATGTGGATTATGTTGTGAAATTAAACATTTGATTAACATAGAACCAAATAACTGCAATAAGAAAGAATATGGCTAGATTCTAAGGCATTCCTAAGAATGCAGCACAAGAGGGTTTTTCATATGTTTCCTGATTCTATTGGAAAATCTCCATGCCACATCTCAAAGGGGTCTCCAACCTATGCACTTACTGGCAGGAAGGGAAAGAACTGTCCCAAATAATTTTGACTTCCCACTGTGGTGTTAGGCTACTGGCTATCAGAGTGTGTCCTGGGTAGCTATAAGAACATAAGCACATAAATCTCCCCTTCTTTAAGTGCAATTTAACTGTGTTGGAATCTTATATGAACATTAAACTCTGTAAGCTGTGGCAATACTTATGGTAGCTAGACCTACAAAGATTGCTACACTACTCTGTTTGAAGGTGATAAACTGAAGTATTTTAATTAATTGGAATTTTGTAGTGAGAATCAAAGAAAGTGGTGGCTGCAAACCTGCTTTATATTAAACTAGGAATGTGATGCCAAAATTAAATGTAGGGCAACTCTATAACATAGCCTGCCCTTCCAAGATTAGAATGTGTTATCTTGCTTTAAAAAAGGGATCCTTCACATAACTTTGCAGATGTTTGCAATCAGTGTGGGATTCAAATTTTCTTTTACTATAGGTTCTGTGGGTGTGGCTTGGTGGGCGTGGCAGGGGCAGGATACTGTAAGATCTCCAGTCAGAGGTGGTATTTGCTGGTTCTCTGGACTACTCAAAAATTCCGCTTCCCGTTCTCCAGAATTAGTTAGAATCTGTTGAATACCACCTCTGTTTGCAATGGACCAGTCCACTGGATCAGTCTTTTCAATCCAGAATATTCATGCAATAGGCAAGATGAAAAGCAATTCCTAATCATTGTTTTCTTTCCTTGGATAAGATTTTTGTGATCACATTAATGATAGGGAAGTCTTAGTGAGGAACAAATTAGCATTTTCAAATAATAAAGTGCTTATAATTTAATAATACAATTTAGTGTTGACAAACTCTGATAACCGTACTTTTATGGGAGGCATGTTAATTAGAATGACATAGGTCAGTGCAACATTTAAAGGGTATGCTTTTTCAGCAATCATATTCTTCCTGCTATAATAAACAATTTGGTGTGCAGCGTTGTTTATTGCTACTTAGTGCCTGACTCTAATGCTTTTCTAACATGTTCCTAAATAACTCAAAGCACATAGCATAGCTGAGTGGATCTGCTTATTTATTGAAGGAAAGTAAATGTGTATATGTGTGTATGTGTGTGTGCTGTATACCATTCTAAATTATGCAAAGGTTTCTACATCCTTTTCATTTTGCAGTTCTGTTGAAATGTTTGTCACTTTTCCTCTCTATTTTTAAGGTGATGTTTCCAGTTCTACTTTGAACACACAACACCCTCCACCACCACCACCCCCAAAAAAAAGAGCAGAGGGAGGGGAGCCAAATAAGCATTTTGGTAAATGTTCTGATTTATAGATCATGTCTCTTTCCCTATCATCAACCACTTTAGTTCCCTTAATATTTTCCTCCTCTACCCCAGATGATGGTGAACTGGAAGGAGAAGAAACCATCTCCTGACACTGTGGTAGCTGAAGTGAAATCTGTTCCTCGAAAAATGCATCCTAGGGAAAGAGAAAATCCATTGAGCTATGGGAGCTTTTTTGATACACTGAAAAACAACCATTGTCCTCTTATATTGACTGTGACTGTGATGGAGGAGGATAGCACTATCCCTGGCTGAAATATACACTCATTGTGTCATTTGAAAGGATGTTTTTAATGTCATTGCTAGTTTGGAAAGAAATGCTGAAGGAAAGAAAATGTGTCTGAGTACCTATGATCCCATTGGGAATGTTCATATAGTATGAATTAAAACCCTCTATATTTATGTCCTTCCATGTCACTTAATGTTAGAAAGCCAAATTCCATCGTAAAATCCCAGCATGTAAGTCCTTGTCAGTGCAGTATAGTTTAGCTTTTGGCAAAGCTGGTATCAATATCTGTTTAGGGTCAACTAGCCTAGGCATCAGTTACACTTTCCCCTTTTTTACTCAAAAATAAGCATGCATCATCCCAAATTGGATAAGGTGCCATTATTGTTCAGAGCAAAGGTTTAATCTAGCTATTTTGTTGAATTAGCTATTTTGTCCCTCAAATTTAGCCTACTGAATTGATACATAGTAAAATTCAGGAGTAAAATGGCCCCCTCTCCTGATCTATATTAAACCTGTATAGCAGGGGTGATTCTACCAGTTCATACCTATTCTCTAGAACCGGTTATTAACATTCTAAGCAGTTCAGAGAACCAGTTGTTAGAAGAAATTACTGACCTAATCCTGTAAGGAAGGCAGGAAGGAAACATTCTGGTAACCTGCCTCTCGGTTAACCCTTATTACATTCTTGGTAGGACTAGACTTCCTGTTTCAGGAATTTCTCTGGAGTTTTTTTCCCCTCCTTTGCTGGTACGTTGATTGTGTAGATTGACCATTCAAAGTTACAATGGCACTGAAAAAAGTGACTTATGACCATTTTTCACACTTATTACTGTTGCAGCATCCCCACAGTCATAAGAGCCAGGCGAGGAGATGGTGCCTTGATGTGAGCAGTGTTGAGTTTATACCTGTAAAAGCTACAAGGAAGTTTAGTGACATATTACATCTGAGATGTACTGTTCAAACCTCTTGGGTTAAATTTTGGGTTAAACCTTTAGAATCATACCTCCTAGTCTGTGTGTGCAAATAAGCACATGTACAGCTCCACATATGTGCACAGAGATGTAAACATATATAAAACATCCCATTTCTAGAAATACTTCTGAAAATGCTGTGGCACAAAAAGATTTTCCATAGGTGTTTTCTTTATACAAAAGGGGCAATCTTCTTTCTTTTCAGTGATAAGTTGATCAATCATCTGCTTAGCTTCACATGGTGGGGCACAATCATTCACACAAGGGCACCATAAAATGTGAAAATGTCAAGGAAGGAGTGGGGAAAAAAATAAAATAGAGGTCTTGATAGTCCCTAGAGGAGGACAATTTCTGTTAGATTTAAAAAGAGTCTTCCCATACAACATGTACTTTTTTTCTAGTGAAAAAAAGGATTTACCACCTCAAACCAGGTGGTGAGGTCAGTGTGTCCAAAACGTGTCTTTAAAATAACTGAAATAATAATGCATTATTCTTTTCCTATTCTCCAGAATCCCCCCTCCCCCCCCCTCTCTCTCAAAAAAGAAAAAAACTTCAATGAAATGCTTGTCAGAACTGGAAACACTCTATTACATATAAGACAGTGATGGCTAACTTTTTTGGCACTGAGTACCCAAAGTGTGTGTGCACACACTTCCAATTGCAATGCAAGCACATCCCCTGACTCCATGCATGCGCACATCCCCCATGCATGCGCTCCACCCCGTGCCTTTTTTTTTTCCCCTGTCATGGAGATTCCTTTTTTTTCCCTTCAAGGCCCTTAAAGAATTGTAGAAAACTTTAGACTCTCTGGAGCTGAAAACAGGGATATTCCCTGTGGTCTAACCTGCTCATGTTGAATCAGGCATTACTCATCCTCTTTTACTTTCTTACCAAAATTCATCAGAATTAGAAATATAGCTGCAGATTTGCCCTGTATGATTTGGAAACTGATAGTCTTTGAAGAGTCACTTTGGAGTAAAAGAAGATTTAAATAATAATAAAGAAGTGGATTATACAATCAGATGACTGTATTCTATTCATACCTTTCTTTAAAACACATATTAAATAGTGATAAGCCAAAGTATGCAGGTCCTCAACTTACAATACTTCACATAGTGACTGTTTGAAGTTACAACAGCACCGAAAAAGTGACTTATGACCATTTTTTACACTTATGACCATTGCAGCATCCCCATGGTTATGTGATTGACATTTGGATGCTTGACAACTGACTCACATTTATGATGGTTGCAGTATCCTGGGATTATAAGATCCCCTTTTGCAACCTTCTGACAAGCTGTCAATGGGGAAACCAGATTCACTTAACAACCGTCTTACTAATTTAACAACTGCAGTGATTCACTTAACAAATGTGGTAAGAAAAGTCACAAATGGGGCAAAATTTAGCAAGATATTTTTGGTCTTAATTGTGGTCATAAGTTCAGAACTACCTGTATTTAACAGTTTTTGGCAATGCCTAATCATCTGAGGCAATAGTTCATGCCTTATGGCTCTTGTAAGGGACTCTTTAAGTTAATATTCTGCAAAGTCTTATTTATGCTACTTTTCTATAGTAAATAGAAAATAAGGAGACTAAATCAAGGACTGTAATCCACAGGTAACTGCTTTGCCTATATTGACTTCACTCTGATTTAAATATCTTGAGTGCAAAATGGGAGTCAAGATGCTTTATCATCAGCAACTAAAAAAATCTCACCTTTGCTGAATTCTTCTTCTTCATGATCATCATCATCCACCTCTTTCTATGTACTTAAAAACATTGTTTTTTAGAAATTAAAATAGTAATGTACTAATTTGATAAAATGAGATGCTTGCAATTTATATGTATGTATACTAATTTTAAAACAGAAAAAAAAAGAAATGTGTCATAGGAACGCATTCATGAAAGGATAAATGATGCCTGAAAGTAATGTTGGAAGAGTCATCCCACATACTAGTATCAGAGTTTTATTTTAAACACTGCTATAATTAATCTTTGCTTACACACCAGAGTGTGAGTAACTCACTCACACTGTCAGAAAACGACAATTTGTTCTTGATATAAAAGACATCAATCATCTCCTGTTAACAGATTCACTCAAATGAAGATCACTCTATACATCTTTCATATTTTATCTCAAGAGAAACTTTCCTATTTTTAGCATTCATCTAGAATTGGGGGCAATTCCAGATTGAAAAAAAAGTCATATTTTGCAAAAGGAGTTGAGACATTATGGAGAATTTATAAAGGTTGCTGAGTACATCAGCTCATCAGGCAGCCTTCACAACTCTACTGCAATCTCAGATGCTCCAGAGGACAGGAAGAATATTTTAATTGGTGATTCAACTTTAGCAGAAATGAGGCCTATACAGTTGTCTTCACACCAGGCTCACTAGCTTATGTTACCATGGTAATATACTACAGCACATTAAAACTAGTGATGTGGAAAACAAGATGGCTTCCTCCATTTGTTACCCTTAAGGAAAAGCATAGTTATGAGCAAATCATTGATGTACCAAAAGACTATAACACAATTTGACCTAAATAAACATCATTCAATTAATGTCATACTTTCTCAAAATGTTTTGCATTCATGGCTTCTCATATTAGGATTTTCTATTAGCTTTTGTACAAAAGAATTAATTTCAATTCATAGTTGACAATTCCATCATGGCAATAGTTACTTGAATACTAAAGGCCCTGTCACACTGCCCAACGGATGCAAAATGGACACAACGGACGAGCAAAATGTTCCATCCGTTGTTATCCGTTCTCAAAAGGGGAAAAAATTTGCATAACCGGAGCGGATAACACGGACGCAGGGAGGACACAGGGCGGATGGAAAGTGGATGCAGAACGGAAGCCTAGCGGATGGAAGTGGATGGGAGCGGATGGCACATCCGCTAGGCTTCTGGGGGACCTCAGCAAAGCGGACGCAGAACGGATGAAGCGGATGCAGAGCGGATGCACAGCGGATGAAGCGGATGCAGAGCGGAAGCCTAGCGGATGCACAGCGGAAGCCTAGCGGATGCCGAGCATTAATTGCGCATGCGGGGGGGATGCATTGCGCTAGCCCCCCGGATATAAAGGGAAGCAGCTCGCACATGGACAGCATTCGGAGGAAAGACCTGCTGCAGGATACATCGAGTCCTTGCCTGCCCTGCCTGCATGCCTGCCTGCAAGCCTTCCTGCCAGCCTGCCTCCAAGCCTCCTGGCCAGCCTCCCTGCCAGCCTTGCTGTCTGCCAGCCTGCCAGCCTTGCTGCCAGCCTGCCTTCCAGCCTCCCTGCCAGCCAGTCTGCCTGCAAGCCTTGGTGCCTGCCTGCCTGCCTGCCTTCCTGCCAGGCTTCGTGCCAGGCTTCGTGCCAGCCTTCCTGCCAGGCTTCCTGCCAGCCTTGGTGCCTGCCAGACAGCAACCCCACAACCATGGGAAAGAAGCAAAAGTCTCAGCAACCTGCTGCCATCCCTGGCAAGAGGGACAGGGCCACCTTCCCGCCCCCTGTCCCTGACTCTGCTTCTGCTGGGGCTTCTGCTGCTCAGGCTCGCTCTTCTGGTGCTGGGGCTTCTGCTGCTGCATACTCTGCTGAAGCTGCTGCTGGTCCTGCTCGTCCTGCTCATGCTCCTGGACTTGCTCGTCCTGCTCATGCTCCTGGTCTTGCTCGTCCTGTTCGTCCTGCTGGTGCTGCTGGTGCTGCTGGTGCTGCTGGTGCTGCTGGTGCTGCTGGGGCTGCTGGGGCTGCTGGGGCTGCTGGGGCTGCTGGGGCTGCTGGGGCTCCTGGTGATTACTCTGCTGCTGCTGATCCTGGTCCTGCTGATCCTGCTGCTGCTGATGATGATTATGATGATGATGCTGATTATGATCCTGCTGCTGCTGCTGCTGATGATCCTGCTGGTGCTGCTGCTGCTGGTGGTGTGGAGGAGCAACCCCTACCACCTGGAAGCCCTTCTGATGAGGGCCCATCTGGTCCTGGCAAAGGGAGGAAGAGGCATATGCGGGGATGGGAGAGGAGGCAATACTTCATTGAGGAGGAACACGAGGATGAGGTGCTGGAGTGGCTAAGAGAGAATGACTATCTGTGGCGGAAGGGACACCGGCTGTACAGGGACACCAAGCGGAAGCAGGCTGCTTGGAGAGAGAGGGAGGAGAGTATGGGTTACATTTTGGAGGTGCTCCTCGGCTGGTGGAAACATATGCACACCTGGTACGGGAAGCTGCACCTGAAGAAATCTGGCCAGGCCACAGTAAAGCTGACGGACAGAGAGACCTACATCATGGCCAGGTGCAGCTTCCTGGAGGGTGAGATCCGCCACTGAGGAGCACCAGGAGCCCCTCTCACTACCCTCTCTCTCCGGCAGCCTGCTGCGACCCAGTCTTCTTCCGGCCGAGAGTCAGTCCCTGTCTCCAGGCAGGTTTCTGTGGAGCGTGCCACGGCGGAGAACCCGCGGACAGCTGTTGTCACCGTGGTGGAGCGCGTGGAGGACTCCCTGGTGCGGTGGGAGAGAGGAGACATCGAGTCCACCACAGTCGTAGCCGCATCCACCCTCCCAGCTCCGCCTCCACAGAAAGGCAGAGAGCCAGACAGCAGGAGGGGCAGAGCCACACTGTCCTGCTGGAGATCAGGGACACCATCCACACCAATATAGATCTCCTCTCTCAGCTGGTCCACACTGACTTCTCATCCTCCAACCGCAAGCCCTTCCTCACCTATGTCAACCAGACCCCCAAGAACATGGAGGAACCCCAGTACCAGGTGGTGAAGGAACAGATCACGGAGCTGCTTCACAACCCTCCAGACCCAGAGGAACCTGCTCCCACCCAGTCCAGGTCTGCTCCTCCACCCCAGGTGATGTCCCTCCCATACCAAGGCTTCTGACAGCCCCTCACCTACCAGGGCTATGGCTACCAGGAGGTCCAGCAGCACAGGCAGCAGCCCTTCCCAGCCCAGGGATGGAGTCATCGGGCAACACCATTGCCACCGGTTCCACTGATGCCATCGATGCCAGCCACGACAATGATGCCACCGACGACAGCAATGCCACCCACACCACCGATGCCACCCACGCCAGTCCTCACCCAGCTGCAGACCAGACAGCCCCATTACACTACTCCTTCCTCCACCCCACAGCCAAGCCCGGCCTCAGTACATCTGTCATCAGTACTGGGGCTGACACCCCATGGCATGGAGGAAGGACCTCTCAGCATCACGGGTCTGAGCCAGCTGTCTGAGAGCTTTCTCAACACACCGTCACCTGTTGTTCTCTCAGGGCCAGGCACCCCAATGGTGCTTCAGACCAGCACTCCAGCACCACCCACCCCCACAGCACCTGGACCCTTCACCCCGAGATTGGGCACACCTCCGAGTGACCAATAAGAGTGCCAGAGACTGGGTAGCTGGCTACCTGTAGAGTTTATTTGGACACTTGACTTGGGTAATTTTTTGTTTTACAGCTTGTTGTTGAATAAAGTTTATCTTTGATTCACACACTTGCTTCATTTCTTTTTTTTATTAAAGTCTTGGTTGAAACTTTTAAAAATGGTTTAAGCCTTTGCATGGTTGTGGGATGGGTTAAGATAGCAGTGGGATGGGCAGGGATACCTGTGGGATGGGTAATAGCTGTGGGATGGGCAGGGATACATTTGGGATGGGTAATAGCTGTGGGATGGGTAAGGATAGCAGTGGGATAGATAAGTCTCCAGTGCAAGCGTAGTGGGACTGTATGGTCCACCCTCCCTGGCGCCACACCTATGGCCCTTTATTATCAATAATAATGTAATAATCATCCACACATGTCAACACAAACACAACTCTTTGTTAAACGCCCTGTTCATTGTAGGCCAACCAAACATACATGGCCCAATCTCATCAGTGTGATGAGACAGGCTGAAGGAAGCACTCATTAATCATCTATTATCCTGTCTTGCCACTCCACTGCTCCAGCTGGGGAGTTGCACCAGTGTCTCAGGAGGTTGCGCTGCTTCTTCCCTTCACGTGAGGCTCTGTTGGGGCCTTGCACATCCTGAGTGTCTATCAGGTTTCACCCTTGCCTCCATTCCCCAGGCTCCATGTCCCCATTGCCTTGTTGGAGGTCCATGAGCCTGTTCTGCAAGACTGGGTAGTGGGTGTGCATGAGGTTGTGCAGGATGCAGCAAGCTTCCACGATGTTCTTCACGGTCTCTGGGTGATGCTGCATGGTGGTGAGAAGTACCTGGAACCTATTGGCCAGGATGCCAAAGGTGTTCTCCACCACCCGCCTTGCCCTGGACAGCCTGTAGTTGAAGATCCTCTCTTCACGGGTGAGGTGTCTTGGAGTGTAGGTCTTCATGAGGTAGGTTCTGAGGGAGAAGGCGTCATCCCCCACGATGAAGTAGGGCACATCTTGCGTGTCGTTGGGCAGGGGGTCTGGATCTGGAAAGCCCATGATGAGGTTGCCTTCCAGCCCCTCCTTGAGGTCACTGGCATTGTATACCTGGGTATCTGATCATGAGCCGCTGCCTGAAGCATCGATGTACATGAACTTGTAGTCAGCATCGACCATGGCAAAGAGGATGATGCTGAAGAAGCCCTTGTAGTTGAAATAAGTGGAGCCCGACTTGTGTGGTGCTTTGCAGGCCATGTGCTTCCCATCGATGGCTCCAATGATGTGTGGGAAGTTCCACCTCTGGTACCACTGCTCTGCAACTTTCTTCCCTCCTTCATCAGTGGAGGGGCACTGGAGGAGCTCCTGCAGGTATTCTTCGATGATGGCCTGCACCACTTCTCTGACCACAATGCTGATGGTGTTGTGTGGCACCCTCCAGCCATACTGCATGCTCCTGTAGGTGGTCCCTGAGGCCAGGTGGCACAGAGTGAGTGCCACCTTGAGCCCAGGTTCCAGGCTGGGCCGGAAGTTGGTGTTTGCCTTGGTCAACCTGGGTGTCAGCCGCTGTACAACTTCGTCAAACATGGCTGGAGGCATCCTCATGAAGTTCTGGAACTCCCGAGTGTCTTCGTTCCTGAGCTCCACCATCAGCTTGTTGTACAGCCCGTACTCTGCTCTTCTCCCGATCCATTTTCGGACCCAGACGCTTCTTGGCCGCCTCCTTTTCTTCCCGTAGTAGAGTTCACAGAGCCTGTAGATGGCTTTGCACTGTTGCCGAAGGATGGTGGCTGCCAAAAGGACTGTGTTATGATCCACAGTTGACATGACTGGATGCTGTGGAAGAGCAAGAGTCAGATGAAGGCTGCAGAGGTCTGCACAGCTGGGCTTCTGATCTGAAAGTGAGATGCAGACGAGTTGCTCCCCCTTTTTATAGGCAGTATAGGTGTCCCTTTGCATTCTCTAGGCATCCTCTAGGCATCCTGTAGACATCCTTAATATCCGAGATAGGTTCCCTCTGCGAACGTTTTTTCCATTTTAAATGCTTTGTTTCCGTGCTGCATCCGCTAGGCATCCGTTCTGCATCCGTTCTGCGTCCGTTCCACTTCCTCCCTGCGTCCGAGCGGATGCGAGCTGCATGGATGCGCAGCGGATGCCTAGCGGATTTTGCGGATGCGTAACGGATGCAGAACGGATGCGTTGCGGATGCGTAGCAGATGCATTATGGACAAATTGGATACATTTTCCGCGCAAAAGTTTTGGGCAGCCCAAAATTTTCTGAGCAGATGAAACGTCAATAGACAGATGCTGGACAGATAGAGAGGAAGCAAAACGGAGGCAGTGAGTACATCGCGTTAACCAATGGATGGCAAGCTTTTTTGTCCGTTTTACATCCTCTTTGTATCCGTTGGTGCAGTGTGACAGGGGCTTAAGAAACATAGATGAAACAAAAAGTTTTTCTTTTTCTCTCTCTTTCCCCCATCTCTTTTTTTATTCTTCCCATTTGTCAAAGCTTTCTGAAATAGAAATACTAACTTTCCCAAAGACACATGGTCTTTGGTGGTAGAATGGTTTTTATATGGTGCAAATACTGTATCTTTTGTTATTCTGTTATTCTGTTTCTTTGTTTAGGGAATAACAGTTCATCAATGTCTCCTTAAACTGAAAAGAAGAGAGATTTTTCCAGGATGCAAATATAAGAAAATACCATGAGAGTATCAGCAAATTCCTTAACCTCCTAAAAATATGCAGAATCCCCATATTCTTGAAATTTCAAATAATGTGTCATGATAAGAAGAAAAATACAGTGAGCCAATATATAACTATCTAGTCTGATAGCCAAGTGGTTTCACAATAATTGATTAATTGGTAGCAGCTCATTCCCTTCCACCCTACACTTTACTGGGAAGAAAGATGGAGGTGTGGAATTTCACACATTCTTGAAAGACACATTGATGAAAAAGGATTTATTTTGCTAATTCTTTCAGCAGTCAAAGTCTTTCACTGGGAGCCAATAGCACTTCTAAATCTGAATCATAAAAGAAACCAATTAACAGCCAAGGAGGGGACTGGCAATAAGTGGGCAACCTTACTACTTCCCTAAGACTAAAAGCAATCAGTAATAGATACATCTAAGTGTATCCGCACAACCTTCAAACCATGCTGTGTAAACCTTTTCAATACATAATCACTAAGCCTGTACGCTACTTTGGCTAATTTTAAAAACTTGAATTCCCTTTTGTTACTTTAGCTGATGGCACTGATGTCTCAAAGGGGTAAGAGCCTGCTCTTTGTCTCCAAAGCAGCTTGATTTCATGAGCTGAAAGGAATATTGATTTTTAAAGGCTACCTGTTTATTTACACAAGCTCCCAAGAAACTGTTAGAATCAAACTTCTAAAACTGCAGCAATCTGTGTTATCTAGCAAACATGCACACACAGACCAATATAACCATAACGTCTTAATTAGCTGGCATAAGGTTCAAAATCAAGATGAAGGATTTGAACTGTGAAATATTTTCTTCCTCTGTACAAATTTTATCTTCCTCTCCAAATCCCTCAAAAGCACTTTGAGAATGCAACCTTTGTTCTTTAACTAGATTTATTTGATATGTTAGCAAAGGTCTCTTTTGTTTTTCCTTTTGGTTTTAAAGAGTTTAGAAGTCCTTAAAGCTATGGAATGGTGCATTATAGAAATAGAAATTTTGTGGTGGCTTATAGTGATGTATAGCTTTTTAAAAAAAGAATAAGTTCACACATTCACATTTGCCACTCAATAACAGCAACAAGAAAAATGAGAATAGAATTCATTTTGAGATAGGTATGATGGTATTCATAAACAACTTTCACCAAAATATCTAAAAAGAAGAAGAAATGGAATAACACTATATTTGTTATATAATATTATATATGCATAATGTATATTACATGCATAACACTCTGCTGCTCTGTATGTAAAAATGCATTAGTAGCAATTCATATAATGCACATAAAAGGCATATCAATTCTATCATTGCTCTATAAAAACTGGAAGAAGTATACATAATCTTATTGTTTCAAATATGCATATGGAAAGTAATGGGAATCATAAAAGCTTGATTCAGACTCAACATCGCAAAGAGGTTTTGGGCTGAATTGATAATGTCTCTGAAATTGTTTGGCAGTTGTTGTAGCACTGGGCACTCACTTGCATAGAGCTGATCAGGGAAAATAACAGTCTGCCTGAATTTATCCATCCAGATTTTTGGCTTCCAACCAAATTGATGTTACACTGCCAGGGTTTATAACCATGATTTATGGATTGGTCGCTTTCAGATAGCTGGATATACCATCAAGGGAAAAAAAGGAAAAAGAGAAAAAGACTAAAAAGAATAATACAAAATATGTCAAGGGAGAAAAAAATGGAAAAGAAAGTAGAAACGCATAGGAGAAATGGACCAGGAGACAATGGGTACTTAAAAAATTAAATTTATTCAACAAAGAGCCTTCATTTATAAGACAAGAGGCCCTTGAGAGAGATTTTGTTATATAGCTGAAATGAAATGGTCACTGTGATCTCTCTAACTGAGTAACTCTGTATCCTTACAAAAAAGGCTCCTGTTTCCACATTCATGACCTTTAAAAGCTGTCTTCTGAAATAAAAGTAGGGACTCAAAAGGGAATGGACAGTGAACTGTCAAATAGTAAATTGTAGGATTGTAGAACTTTCAGTTACTCAATGTTTAATGCTAAAATCAATGTTTTATGCTAACAGACCAGAAACAGAATAGAGGGAAAATGATGACAGAATAATATTTTGATTGGTTATATTATGTTTCTTTGATCTAACATTCATTTGGAAAATTAGATGGTGGAGTATCATGTAAAGAAAAAAGTGATGGTCTGTTCCTGATTTTTTAAATATATATAATCTGTCTGGAGGAGCAAAACTTTGTTGAATAAATCCTACTGCTCCTGCAGCTTTTGGGCCTAGGGTATGAAAATTATTATCTACATACTTTTATATAAATTCAACAACAATAGTCCAGTTATCTACACTGGTTTAGTCTAATTACCATTATATCTGTCTGTGAAAACCAATGACATCCACGGGATAATAAATTAGAAAAAATCAGATGTGATATTGCTGTCTACAATGCTATGCCTATCATCTTGCAAGTGCTACTGGTAATAACTACTCTTGTAAGAAGGTTATTACTTTTTCTTTTTGTTGCCTTAACATGTGTCCTGGAGCTGGCAGAAAAGTCTGTTTGCATAAATTGGCCTGTCCTGAAGGTTGAACCCTCAGTAACAAGGCATTTGAGTGATCTGGTCCTTACATCCTTAATGTGGGACAAATGAAGGGCAGCAGTTGGTAAATTTCTCTGAGTCCATTACTCTCCATCCTGTATTATCACCAGCCAGTGAGGAAAAAACACGACTCAGTGATCTTCTTAATGTGTAACAGGTCAGGGTTGAACAAATGTGCACGGGTGTTTGAGATGGAAGATTTTGGTAGCTTTCAAGTTTCCAAGTCACCAGTTCCTGCTATGGGTCAGTGAACTACCACTTGGATGACATTTGAACACCCGACTGGTGTTGTTCTATACCAGTGTCCAAAAACAGTCCCAGCTAGCAGGTTTTCAGAGTAAAGAAGGGATGCTTGGAGAGATTGAAGGGAGTTGTCCCATGCAATGGAAGAGTCCACTCTTGTTCATCTGGTGCTCCTTCTCTAGTTAGCATGGCATCTTTATGTCCCAGTTAGGACATGGTACTGAGTTCTCAGTTTATCAAGAAAACCAGAGGGCACATTCTGTGACCATTTCAGGAATGAAGACAAGAATGAGGAGTTAAGATTACTGCAATAATCCAGCTTTCTACCTGACAGTAATTTGCACAGTAATTTTTACTGTGCAAAATTTTCCACATGCCTGAAATTCAAAATGATACAATCCAGCAATAGAACCTGTGTGTGAGGCTGCTAAATTTATATTTTGACTCAGATGCTATGTCTAAATGACAGAGGTGGTATTCAGCAGGTTCTGACCAGTTCTGGAGAACCAGTAGTGGAAATTTTGAGTAGTTTGGAGAACTAGCAAATACCACTTCTGACTAGAGATTTTACACTATCCTTCCCATGCCACGGCCACCAAGCCACGCCCACAGATAGTAAAAAAAAATTGAATCCCACCACTGCTATATGAAGGAGATGGACTGCTTTAGTGTTTTGGAAGGGCATTAGTTTCAGAAAGAAGACACTCCTATTTTCACTGCACATGCAGGGGTTGCATTTGCATTTAGATTGTAGCAACCCAGAATTTTGTCTGGATGTCCTCAGAACCAATATGGCAACTAGGATATTTTTCATATTATTACTTACAGATTTGACAACAGATCTGATCTTCATACAGAACCTAGAGTTTCATTGGAATAGATATTTCCTGATTTGCTAAGGCTGATTGAGGATTCTTATTCTACCCAAATACAAGCTAGGACCTAGAAACTCTATTTCCCATCCAACTTAGATTTTAAGCTAAGCTGAGAAAAAAAAGTATTCAAAAATTTGAGTCCCATTCAGCCATTATACAAACAACTCTCTCTTCTACATAACAGCTCTCCAAATTCCTTTCTCTTCTTGGCAGAAGAAGAGGGGAAAGAAATGGGGCAATTCAGCCATGGTTTAGTGGGTTGGAAAGAAACAGGGATCCAATTTTGTTAGAATGAGCTTGGGAATGGAGATAACCCTGCCTAAGTTTGAGCCAATACAAACTGAGCATGGAGAAAGTCCACCAGGCTCTATTGTGAAATGCTTTGGAAACCCTTCAATTTCAAAAGCAATTGGTCATGCGTGGTGACTTGCAAGAACTACACAGGCCAAACTGCAGTGTTTTCCAGGCTACTCATGCAGCTGCCTGGATTGCAGCCATGGGCTGCCTTTCTTTCTAGCTGTGACTCCAACTTTGAGTATGTATGCCCATTGCCATGGAGAAATTTGCTCCTGGTTTTCAACTTGCATGGCAAATAACAATAACGGTTATCTTCCATAATTTTGAATATTTAAACTGTGGTTTTTTTTGAGCCATTCCCGACCTAAAATAGAGTGACAATGGTCAATCAAGCCCTCCTAATAAGGGTCTTTCATCAAGAGAGGAAATGAATGAAAATACACACGAATCTCTGTTTTTCTATTTGAAAAAAAGTGTCTATAGTCTTTCCATACAGAGACAGCTTTCACCTCTAATTCAGACTAATTGCTAGGTTCATGTGGAACAAGTAGTTATGCTCCAATTTTGTAACAAAGGCTTGGAGTGAGCTAAATATCCCATATTCTTATGTATAAAATGAATCATTTAAGATTGGTAAATCTTATACACAAAGAAATCCCCAAGAAAATTCTATTTCCCATGAAAGTCATTATAATTTATGTAATAGATGATATCTTTGACTCACCAATATATCAAATATGTCTCTATCCTAAGTCCAGAGTATTAAACTTGTATAAAGGTTATATATTTTTTTGTTTTCTCCAAATGTCAATCTAAGTTAGCATGCTCTCATATTTCACCATATGGGAGTAACTACATTTATTAAAAATATAACTATATTTGCAAATTGGTGTAAATTGGGAAAAAGTGGGAACATTTTTTTTATTTCTTTGAATGTACGCATGCTTTCATGTACAGTATGTACCAATTTTGTATTCTGCCATAATCAACAAAGTTCCCAATGAGTAATATAATAAAATGATAAAAATTTCTAATTAAATAAACAACAATCTTATTAAAAAATAACAATAAAGCAAAAAGCCAACTTATCATAACAACAGAAAGGGCCACCCCATTATTCTTTATCCATTTTTTTAGAAAATTCAATTTTAATCCATTTAATCCATAATTTAACTTTTGGAAAATGGGGAAGACAATTTAAAATTGGATCCCTTTCTTTCCTCAGTCCCCTTTGTTTCTGGGTCCTGCCCCACTCACTCACCTTTCAAATATTAATATAATATATTGGACAGGTCAAATTCATAGTATTTCCCTTTTGATAAACAATCCCTTTTGGTTTAAGGATAGCCCACAGTGGGAAGTCAAATATATCATCATGATATATTTTATTCATTCAAATTTCTAGGGGTCTAAAGCACACTGAAACATCAAGTAGCCACAACCAGGGGTGGGTTTCTACCGGTTCTGTCCATCTCTGTAGATCCGGTAGCTCTGAAGAGCATCAGACATAGAACTGGTTCTGTTCTGTATAACTTGGAAGGTTCCAAGTAGTCAATTCCGATTGGCCAAAAAGGCCAGTAGTGGATTGATTCATTAGGAACCAATCCAAGAAGCCGCTCAAAGGCGGCAAGATTAAATTGATGTCATTGGCTACAAGCCGGCAGGGAAGCCTCTATATAAAAGGCTGCCGCGGCTTGAGTCAATGTTCCGTTACTGTTGCTGTTAACTGAATAAAGAGTTGTTAGTTGGAACCCGGTCTCACGCGCTTCTTTTCTGGACAGAACACTGGCGACAAGGATGGGATCATCCTGAAGTGGAGACTGAGCATGCGGTGAGAGAAAAATCCATGCTAGACAAGATGGCTGGTAATAACGCGCCGCCCACACCATTCAATCCCAATGAAGAAGATTGGGAGTCTTATATTGATCGCTTCCTGATGTTTCTGGAGAGCAACGAAATGTAAGAAATTTCTGATCAGTGAAAGAGGGCTGTCTTCCTCACACATTGCGGGCCAGCTATATTTAAGATGGCGAAGGCATTGGCGAAGCCCAGAGATGTGAAACAGATGACCTGGTTTGAGCTTAACCGAATGCTGAAAGCTCACTATGCACCGGTTGCCTCAACCCTCATCAAGAGACATGAATTTTATAAGAGAGACCAGAGGGAAGGCGAAACCATTGCTGATTTCATGGCAGCTCTGCGCCATATTGGAGGAGCCTGTGAATTCCAAAATATGGATGAGGCAATGCAAGATCGTGTCATGTTAGGTCTTAGGGACTCTACCCTTCAAAGCAAACTCTTAAACAGACCTAACATAATGGTGGCAGAGGCAATCGTGGAAGCAACCGTTACGGAAGCCACAAAGAAATCAGCAGCCACAATGAAGATGATGAATGCCAGTGCTGACACAACAACCATTCCAAAAGAAAAAATCTCAGGCGAAGGGAGAAAGCAAGCTGCCACAAACACACACCACAAAGACCTAGACGAATCATCAGACACTGACAAAGATGACGATGAGGTCCACCACCTTTACGCAAACCAAAAAAGGCGCAAAAGAAAGAAAAATTGGCGGGAATGCGCTGGTTGCGGTGGAAACCACCCCCGAGCCGAGTGCAGGTTCCTTGATGCCATCTGTCGGGCTTGCAAAAAGAGGGGACATTTCGAAAGAGTCTGCTGAAATCGAAGAAACAGCAGCCCTAGCAGACACGGTAATTACCTACCAAGAACTGACTCGAGGCAAGCCAACAGAAAATGGGAGCGCAGCAAGGGAACCAGCAACCAAGAAAACACACATCAGACTGTCACTATAGGAAGCGCACAGATGGAAAGTGGAAAAAAAGTCAGAATTATAGTGTCCATTGAAGGAAGCCCTTGTGAGATGGAGGTCGACTCAGGATCTTTTCTATCAATGGTGTCTTGGAACACAATTAGATGTCTGATTCCAAACATCAGACAAAATAAACTCAAAAAACAAAAATTAATTCTCAAAGACTACCAGGAAAATAGGATTCCCGTGGTAGGTCTGGGACACTTCAAAGTAACTTACAAACAACACGCTGAAGTCCTGCCATTAACAATAGTCGACTGAGACTGTCCCAGCCTTCTGAGCATCGAATGGTTCACGCCATTGGACATCAGGATGACCGGAGTGAGCCGAATAGTCACGAGCGATTGGGAAGAGAACCTGCTACACGAATTCCAGGACATCTTCGAGGGAACTCTAGACAGGTACCAGGGAACCCCAATATCCTTTAGCCTAGATCCCCAAATAGCACCGAGAAGACTAAAAGCCAGACTGGTCCCCTTTGCATTAAAACCCAAAATAGATGAGCAATTAAATAAATTGATTGCACAAGGGGTCATAGAACCAATTGACCACGCCAATAGTAACACCTTTAAAACCAGATGGGTCTGTGCGCATCTGTGGAGACTACAAGGGTACCCTGAACCATGCGCTACAGCAAAGCACGTACCCGGTACCTGTCATGCAGCACTTACTGCACTCACTTGGGGGAGGAATTTTTTTTGCTAAACTCAATTTGGCCCAGGTGTATCAGCAACTTCCAGTAGACCCCATAACGGCTGAGGCACAAACAATAGTAACACATAGAGGGGCATTCAAATGTAACAGACTTCAATTCGGAGTGAACGTTGCCCCATACGTCTTCCAAAGCCTCATGGAACGCCTATTAAACAGAATAAAAGGGGTTGTTCCATACTTTGATGACGTCCTAATTTCAGCGAAAAACGCGACCCAATTCGAAGCTAGACTAAGGGAAGTGCTAATGAAATTCAGAGTATTCGGCCTGAAAGTTAAAAAAGAAAAATGCTGCCTGGCCACTGACCACGTCGAATTTTTAGGATATTTGATTGACGAACAAGGTATTCACCCAACAGGAAAAAAAGTCAAAGCAATTAAAGACGCACCCAGACCTAGAAATAAAATGGACTTACAGGCATTCTTGGGTCTGATCAATTTTTATAATGTATTCCTCCCCCACAAAGCAACGATAGCAGAACCATTGCACCGTTTGCTAGATAAAAAAACTGTCTGGACTTGGGGTCACAAAGAACAAAAAGCCTTTCAAAATATAAAAGACTTGTTAACCTCAGACACTGTTCTTATTCAGTTTAATAATACTCTACCCTTGACGGTCACCTGCGATGCCTCACCATTCGGAGTCGGTGCTATCCTGAGCCACCAATTACCTGACGGGAGAGAGGCACCCATCGCTTTTTATTCAAAAAAGCTGTCGAAAGCGGAATGCAACTATAGCCAACGAGACAGAGAAGCCCTGGCAATCATCGCCAGAGTAAAACGCTTTCATGAACACTTATATGGTAGAACATTCTCCATTGTTACTGACCATAAACCATGACTAGGGATTTTGGCTAGGAATAAACCCACACCGAACATTCTATCCCCATGGATGACTAGGTGATCAGAATTCCTGGCCGCCTATTCATATACATTGCTGCATCGACCCGGGAAACAAATTGCCCATGCAGACGCATTAAGCTGAACACCATTACCGATCTTGGAGGACGACCCGGCTCCAGCCACCGCCACCCTATAACTAGAAACCTGTCCTGAACTTCCATTGACTGTGGATGTTGTCATTAGAGCCACGGCAAAAGACTCATTGACTACCCGCGTTTTGACTTGGGTAGATAAAGGCTGGCCAGAAAGCCAAATACTGAAAACTTTAAACCTTTCCAGACTAGACAAACTGAACTGTCAATATAAAAGGGGTGTTTGATGTGGGGAGATCGGGTGGTGATTCCATCCAAACAACAAGAAGAGGTGTTAGGCATGTTACATGAAGGCCACCCAGGCATAGTTAAAATGAAAAGCCTGGCCAGGAGCTATGTCTGGTGGCCTGGCTTAGACAAGGACATTGAACGCTGGGTTGCAATATGCCACAAGTGTCAGAGAGCTAGACCCACACCACCACAAGCTCCCATACGGGACTGGGAGACCCCACGAGGCCCTTGGTCTCGAATCCATATTGATTTTGCGTGACCAACTAGGGGCAATACATTTTTAATAGTTGTGGATGCATATTCGAATTGGCTTGAAATCATCTTAATGTCATCCACAACAACCGACGCTGTTATAAAACAGCTAAACAAATTATTTGCAACTCATGGTTTACCTGATTTGTTGGTATCTGATAATGGGCCACAACTAACAGCAATACAATTCGAACAATACTTAGCCTCTTTGGGTATACGCCATGCATTAACCGCGCCGGCCCACCCAGTGGCAAATGGTAGGGCCGAGCGAATGGTCCAGTTCACAAAAGAAGGCCTTGAAAAAATGGACCATGGGGATGTCCAAGACAATCTAAACAGCTTACTTACACTACAACACATCACTCCCAGTAGCTCAACAAACAAGAGCCCGTCAGAATTATTAATGGGGAGAAAACTCAGATCCCATTTAGATAGGTTGCACCCCAATTATACTTGCGAGAAACCCCCTGGCTCTTCTAGCCGATACCGCACTTTCGAAATCGGTGACCTGGTCTGTTCAAAGAATTTTACCGGGGACCCTCTTTGGCTTCCAGCCACGATCACACAAGTAACAGGCCCCCGGTCCTACCGACTAACTGTGGATGATGGAAGAGAGTGGAAGTGGCACATAGACCAGCTGCGTTCCTACAACATCGAGCGCAAAACAACCATGCAACCTCAAATAATAAATTTCGATTAAAACAAAACCAAGGGGGGGGGGAATACAAATAAATAAAAAAGGGTATGAAAATGAACCATTGAAATCACAACCAGAAAATCTAACCAACCAAAAAGAGCACTTACGGTTAGATGAGACCATCAGAAGAAGTCCTGGAGAAAGGGAAGCCGTCCTGGAAGGTGCCAGCCAGGCCCGCTCAACCAGACCGGTTGAACCGGGAGGGAGCGGCAGAACCACTTCAACCGGCCTGAGAAACTCAGGTGGGAGTGGCAGTGCTGACTCACCCTTCCAGGCGGTTCCATGGAGAAAAGCCGGAGGGACAACGATCCCGACCGAACCTAGGTTTGAAGTCCTAGGCAAGAATGAGCTGTGCAGATCAACTAGGACCAGAAAAAGCCCCACCTATCTGCACAACTACGTCACTCACGTAGGACTGAACTAAAGGGGGAGGGGTGTTCTGTATAACTTGGAAGGTTCCAAGTAGTCAATTCTGATTGGCCAGAAAGGCCAGTAGTGGATTGGTTCATTAGGAACTAATCCAAGAAGCCGCTCAAAGGTGGCAAGATTAAATTGATGTCATTGACTACAAGCCGGCAGGCAAGCCTCTATATAAAGGGCTGCCACGGTTTGAGCCAATGTTCCGTTACTGTTGCTGTTAACCGAATAAAGAGTTGTTAGTTGGAACCTGGTCTCACTTCTTTGCTTCTTTTCCGGATGGAACAGGTTCTATTTCTGCTGATGTTTTTGCCCACCTGCCCACCTGGGCTCTTACTTGAGGTTTATTTCCTGATTTTTTTCAACTTCAACTGCTGTGCGAGGCACAGCTGCAGTTAAAAAAGCAGGAAAAAAGGGCTTTTTCAAAGGCTGCTTCTCTGCACGCAGCATGCTGATGAAGATTTACAGGCACATGCCTGCAGCGTGCAGGGAAGCACATCATCAATCACCAAACCTCGTAAATGACCGAACTGGTAGTTAGCACTGTCAGATCCCATCCCTGGCCACAATCTGTAAATTGAGTTGTTGTGTAAATGAAGAAACTAGTTTTGTTCAAGCTTCAGTCCAACTTGGATCTGGTTCAATGCACAAATATGAAAGTCAGAGTAAGAGAACTTTTTGCAATGTAGATTTCTATGATCTTAGATGCCCAGCTCATGTTAGAGCCACATCAGACGAACAATTGCACACAAAAATGATTTTCTGTTTCGATCTCAATCTTTGGGCTGAGAAATGCCACTCAAGATCATAAGAGATTTTTTATGGATACAGTATATTTGCTTTGTAGCATCTCTCTCTGTTTAGCACTATTGAGCAGAATGTGTGCAAGGTCGAAATTATGATTTCCCCTTTTGCATCAACAAATGTCTCTAACTGTATGTAAACAATGCATGCATGTGACTAATATATTGTTAACATGAGCAGTTTTCACTTTGAAATTGTAAATGTCATGGTATAACACTAAAATGTTTAAAACTGCAGGACACTTACTGGTGATAATTGCATATATCAGACAACAGCATGCATCACTATCTGCTTGCTAGTAATGTAGTAGTTGTACCCCTTTCCAATGTGTGCAAATGTGTGTCTTCAACTATTGTACCATAGTACTCATTTTTATATGCATAGTTCTTCTAAGACTAACGTGTGTGTGTGTGTGTGACGTACCCTTAGATTTTATATGAATGTCAGATTACCTCCCCTAGTTATTAGTTTTCAAACACTTTGATGCATTATTTCAAATCCATGACCCTATGCATATGTAATTATCACATTAAGATGACAATAATATTGTTGAAATACATGTTTTGAATGCAGGGCTGGGGATTCCTTGAATAATTTCATGCTAAACACATCTGATATGTCTGATGAACAAAACCGGCACAATATAATCACAGAATCAACTGCTGATTGAAATATTTGTTTAAACCTATCAGCATGAAATTCAAATCCCATTAAAGGCTTCATCCAGAATAATAATTCAATGTTCACATGACCACTCAACAGAACTAGATTCATATAAATATAAGGAAGTCAGCTTTATCTGGGAAAGATAAAAGAATATCCTTCCTTTGTCATACAATTTGGTTTTTAGTAAAGTAAAACAGCTTTAAACTTTGACATTTCCTTCTTGTGGTGTCAAGACAATCTGCTAACAAAGGTTGAAAGCTTCTCTTCTGAGAAACATTTAATTTATTGTTAATTTGATGAAAGAGAAAGGAAGCATTCTGTCATATGCAGATGCAAGGATATCATCCAACTGCATTGATCCAGCTTCAAATACATTGTTTACTCCCATTAGAAACCAAACACTAACCAATGGTATGCAAAGACCTTATACTAGAAATCACAAAGCCTGATTCAAGCTATCTGGAGGCCCCATCCAACAATTCTCTCCTCAGGAAATGCCATGAAGGCCCTGCTAATTGCAAGCAGGCAGCTGGGGGGAGAGAGAGAGAGAGAGAGAGAGAGAGAGAGAGAGAGAGAGAGAGAGAGGTGTTATAAACACAGCAGGGAAAGGACAGAATGGTTATTTCTGAAAGGAACTGGAGACTCAGTTGATTGTAAGATCTTAATGGGCACTCAAGAACAGAGAGCCAAAGGAAGCTTTAGCTCTTTTGTTTTAATTTTCACTTGTGGTCAACATAGCCATATCTTTATCTTTGGTAGTTTGGGAGAGGCCACTTACTCCTGCTTTAGGCTTCTTTGAAGAAACAATGGTTCATTGACCTTAGTGTCCTTTGTGCAGGAGGGGTTCACTATGCTGCTGCCAAAACCAAAATAACAATTCTGTTTACAGTTACTACTGAAACTCAAAGCTTGTGAAAAAAAGTTTACCCACCTAAACTCTCATTCATTCAATGTGAACTAGCTAGGAAAGCAAAACTTCCTCCCAAGAGACGTTATTTTTTTCTATTGGACAAAAGAAATCTAAAGTGTCTAAAGTGTCTACTCAAATTCGTCTGGTTGGAACCACATATCAAATTAAAATTATTACAGGATAGTAGGAACAGAGATTTGTTTTGGACTACTAGAATGGGAACTCTATTATCAGGCAGCAATGTTAAATTGGATAAAAGATTGGGTTAAGCTAAAAGATAAGAAAATTTTAATGCGAGAAAGTCATGATCTCCAGTTAGGTTGGTGTGTATTTTTGTGGGAAAAAAGGGGTAAGGCACATGCCTACCTTAATCAACATCTAATAAAAGGCTCACTTATACAGACCTGGAGGAAGATTAAAAAGAAACATTACATGAAGATATCTCACTGGCTGTCAACCATGGAGGCTATGATCCATTCAAATAGATTAGATATAAGAAAAATGGTAAATTACAATGATGTTTTAGATAATCAAGGGAAACTTAAATTGAATCAAAAACTAAGAAAACAAGGAATTATAATTGATGGTGGCCATACTTACAAATTTAAAATAGATACAAAAAAGACCTAGATGAATTTGGATTTGACAAAGGGCAAAATCAATTAGATAAAATCCTAGTCAGAACAGAGGAAAATTTATATTTACTGAGATTTATATTTATGTTTACTGGGATTTAAAATGGAAGAAGTTGTGAAAATACCATGATAGTATGGGCCTGGAATTTTGGGTACAATATTGCTCTGGATGAATGGGAGAAATTATGGACTATAAATTATAAATTAACAACATCTACGGTATACAATGAAAACTTATACAAAATGTTTTACTAGTGGCACCTGGCCCCAACGAGATTGGCTAAGATATACCTTAATACAAGTCCAAAATGCTGGAAATGTGAACAAAATGATGGTACCTTCTATCATATGTGGTGACTATGCCCTGAGATCAAGAAATACAGGATTAGAATAAAAGATTAGCTACATGAAATTAACAAATATCAAATTGAACTTAAACTGGAATTTTTCCTATTAGGAATAATTACAGATCAATATCCAAAAAAGATAAAATACATTAATCTCCATTTTCTGACAGCAGCCAGAATAGCTTTTGCACAAGTGTGGAAAGAACCCAACATCCCCCCCAGATGAATTAATTATACGTAGGATATTAGAATGTGCAGAAATGGATATGCTCACATTAAAAATGAAAGAGAAGGAAAACTCTGAATATTATGCAACATGGCATAAATGGTATGAATGGTTAGAGAACAGATATAAAAAGGAAGAAGATTAGAGTAATATAACCAATTTAAGAGGCCTTAAGAGTGTAATATGATAGAAACAAATATAGATAAGATATAATAGATATGTGTTGATGTATGTAAAGAAAAATGTATATAATAGGATTTACATGACATATATATTTCTTGATGCCGATGCAGTATTTTAAATATGAATGAGATTTGTATTTGTTGAAAAACACAATAAAAATCTATAAAAATAATAAAGTGTTATTAATGTTAATAATGTTATTCAACATTATCATTGTGTGTTTCTTAGTTACAAGACACAATTATATCTTGCATACATCCGCAGATATGAACAACATATCCCATAATACTTACACATGCACTAGGGCAGTAATTTGTGCCTTAGTATTTCAATACGATTTGCTGCATTTTCCTGTAAAGCAGAACAGGGTGAGAAAAAAAATTCAACTCAGTGTCCAAGTACAGTCAATATTATAATTGTTGTAATTTATTAATATGAGTTTGGCTTTGTTGTTTTGAACTGTAAGTTCCCAGAGTTAGGTAAGTGAGATTGCATTAATCAAATGAAATAAAATTAATAATGTGGTTTTAGACTGATCCCAAAGTGGTACAAAATAGCAAACTGAAAGAGTCCTTAGAGAAGATGCATTGAAATCATTATTTAATCATTCCATTGTTTTGAATGGGCTTATCCTAAGCACAACCATCTCTGGATCTGAGTCATTATAGATTGTTGTTGCTGTTATTTTGCTGCCAAGATTTATTTTAGCTATGAGGAATATACTGACTTTTTTGTTTTTAAAAAATAAAGATTAGTATATAACTAGTATTTAAAAATAAAGACCCAACTACCCACAAACGTGTGTGTGTGTGTGTGTGTGTGTGTGTGTTGTATGTGCATATATTTAAACTGGAGTTTAATCATACTTATTGTTTACTTAAACATGAATAAACTCCAGTTAAAAAAAACTATTTTGTTGCCTTTTCTACTTATAAGAAAAAGAGTAGCTTATATTTCAACATGTTCCTTTAATCACTTACCCATATCTCATAGACTTGAAGAAATTTTGTTTCAAAGAATGGTAATTTTATTTGCTTATTGCTTTCATTTAGAATCAATGTCTAATTTTTACAAAAGAGTTGGTGATTGTAAAAGTGCATTTCACCATCAGTTCCATAGTTAACCCATTCAAAAAAAGAAGTATGTTTCAATAAATATGAACAAATTACAACATCTTTTATTTTCCCCCTTTAACTGTTGGTTTCCCAGGGAATAACAATTTGGCATAGCAAATGTGCTTTAGGGAATATGCTTGAAATCCCAGTTTATCAGAGGTGGGATAATTTAGGCCTACAGAAATAATGTGTTTCTGCAATTTATGCTACAACCCAGCTATACTTTATAGTAAAAATTTAATTTTCGCACTTCCTCCCAACTGCAGCAGTGCAATATCTAGAACTGAAAATTGTATTCAGTGAGAACCTCTTGAACCTTTTTGGTATGTTGCTTGCATAGTCTATTTTGATTTTTAATATTTTATTCTACTAAAACTAAATTAAAATTAGAGCCTAGTGTGTGAGGTGGAAGCAGATAAAAAAACCATGAAAAGATTCATTGATCCAAGGAAAACAAGGTTTTATTCATGTGTCTGCAGAGACGGGTTCCCTCAGGCATTGAAGGAACACAGAGCAAAATTCAGGCAGTATTTTTATACCCTAACTGTCTGCCCCCTCGTACGAGGGCTTGGCTCACATTCTTTCTGTTTTCAAATTGACACATATATTTTGAAGGTTCATACTAGCTCCCTATCTAGCAAAAGTAGTTACACGGTTTCTGACATCGCAGCACTTTATTACAGTTCCCCATTGTTCTAGCCTTATCTTGTTTTTTTCTCTTGTGCACAAACTGTCACACTTTCTTATTTAGCAGAGCTACTGAGTTTGAGACACACTTCCTTATTTAATTCAATGGGCCATCCAACATGGCTTCGGTTCTGCTCACAATTCCCCCTTTTTCTTTTTCCACTCTTGTCTCAAACTCAAATAGCAGATCCTCTGCTTCTTTCAGAGTGATTTCTCTCTGATACATCATTAGAGGTTCTTCTTCCTGCTTCTTCTCAAATCTTGAACCCAAGGATTTCCCTATCTTCCCATACGTTGTTATTGCACCAGGGAGACACTGAAGACAACAACACAACAATACACAGCATATAATAATCAATATAATTCCCATTATGGTAGATCTAAACCAAGTGGAACTGGGAAGCCAAGACCATAGTGCTCCCCACAGGTCTGGCAATGAGGAGTCACCTCTTTGTGATAATGGATTAGAGCAAATACGTTCTTCCATTACTTTTACTGTCTTTGTAATATTGGGTTGGAAATCATGGATGTATACACAGCAATGTGAATGAATCAGAGCACACACACACCCCTTTTGTAGCTAATACAATGTCTAAAGCATACCTATTTTGTAGAGCAACCTGTCTTACTTCAGAAAGCTCGGTGTCAATCATTTTAATATTCTTTATTGTATCATTGAACATTGTTACCGTGAAGTTATTTAGAATATGTATATCTCGGTAGTTCATGGCTACTCCCGATAGTGTTGTTATACCACGGGAGATTTGGGTCCAGAGTCTCTGGGTAAGGCCAGATTCTGAGTCTCTTTTATTATGTATCCGGCCTTGGGAAAGGCCATCAAGTTTATATATCACCGGTATCACATACCCGAGTGTACATGTGCCACTCCAGTTCATCTGTTCTTCCTGACATGTGCATGCATAACTAGCAATTGGTGATGTTCAAGGAATGTGAGATCTTCTTGAGATCCTTTATGAACACATTGTCATCCCACAAGTCTGTTCCCAAGTCACCCGCAGGTCCAACATATTGTGAACTTCTTTGATGTATTAATGTAAATATAGTTGCAACAAATAGTCCTCTCCAGAGTTCAGCCAACATCTCCATGGTGGTTTCTGCTGGCTATTTCTTCAAGATTACCTTTAACTGCTGACCGTCCACTGGGATTGCCTTCCAAGGTTTCTCAGGTTCTGGTGCTTTCTTGACTCTGCTGTAATGCATCCAGCCTCCTTCCCGAGTACGGACTGCAGATTCAGTCGTCAGTAGCACCTGGTACAGACCTTCCCAGCTAGGTTGCAGTTTTTCATTTCTCCAACTTTTTATCAGGACCCAGTCTCCAGCCTCATGTGGGTGTTGGCTACCAGCCAAAGGTGGTCATTGCACCAACAGTCCCTGTTTGTGAAGAGAAAGCAAAGACTGAGACAGTGCCAGCAAATATTTCTGAAGGAACAAGTCCCTGAACTCTGGTATGGGGTTGCCTAGTTTGACCAAATAGGGTCTCCCCATCAGCATTTCAAAGGGAGAAACCTCTGTGTCTTTCCTTGGACAAGTTCTGATCCTGAGCAGAGCTAAGGGAAGATTCTTTGTCCATGGCAAGCCATTTTCAAGTTGTAGTTTGGTCAAGTGTTTCTTCAATTTCCCGTTCGCTTTTTCAATTTTTCCACTGGATTCAGGATGTCATGGCGTGTGTAATTCCCATTTCACCCCCACCACCTCCATTACCCTTTGCAGAACCTTTTGGGTGAAGTGAGTTCCTCTGTCTGAATCTATTGCTTCCATCATTCCATATCATGGGATAATCTGTTCTGGTAAGATCTTGGTTACTGTGGGAGCTGTGGCTCTTCTAGTGGGATAAGCCTCTACCCACCCTGTTAGTTGATCTTTGGTCACAAGCAGGTATTTCCAACCCCCCTTTTCTGGCAACTCAGTGAAATCAATTTGTGCTCTCTGAAAAGGCCAACCCACTAGGGGTCGCCCTCCCATCTCTTTCTTGCGTGCCGCTTTCTTATTTACTTTCAAACAAATCAAACATTTCCAGCAGATGCTCTGAGCTACCGTCCACATCCTCAGACTCCAATAGTGAGGTTTAATGGACATGACCAAGGCCTCCGTTCCCCAATGTCCTCCTTCATGAACTTTCTCCAATATTCCCCTCATGACAGTGGGTGACACCACCTTGACTCCCTCCGATGTCTGCCATCCCTCTGGGGTTTTGACACATCTCTCTTTCTCCAACCCCAACTTTTCCTTTTTCTCCGGCTCCCATTCCTCCCTCTCGTCCTCCTTTTTCAGTATTGGTATAGATACCATTACCAACTCTATCTCCCCTGTAGCTTCCTTCGCCCATTTGTCCGCCCATCGGTTTCCCACAACCTCTGGTGTGTTCCCCTTCTGATGTGCGCTCACATGGACAATTGATACTCGGCTGGGGAGTTGCAATGCCTCTAAGGCTTGCTCTACTAACTGCACTTGCTCTATTTGCTTCCCATCCGCCTTGATATACCCTCTTTCTTTCCAGATTTTCCCAAATGTGTGCACACACCCCCCCCCATGCTTACTTGGAATCAGTCCAAATTGTTACTTCCATTCCCTCAACCAATTCCAAGGCTCTGGTCAGGGCAAGCAATTCACATTTCTGGGCTGACCAAGCAGCTGGGAGCAACCCTTTCTCTATTACCTCACCTTTCCCGGTTACTACTGCAAACCCAGATTTTCGCTTTCCATTTTCCACCCTGCTAGATCCATCTATAAACCACCTCTCTCCCTTCTCCAATGGAGTCTCTTCCAAGTTCTCTCTAACCTTCGTCATGAGATCCACTTGCAATATACAATCATGGTCTTCTGGTTCCCAGGCCTAAATCCCAATTCTGCTGGATTTAGATTCTTGTCTGTTCCTATCACCACATCAGGACTGGTTCTCAAAATGGTTTCATACTTCAATATCCTCCCTTCGGTCATCCAAGTGGAAGCCAGCTGGCTCAACACTGAGTTGACCTGATGAGGCGAATGCACCACCAAAGCTCCCCCAAAGGTTAACTTTTTGCTCTCCACCACTGTAACATCGCTGTTGTTGCCACAGCCTGAACACAAACTGGCCATCCTTTCACAACTGGCTCCAAACCCTTGCTTAGGAAGGCTACCAGCTGGTACTGCCCCCCCTCTTTTGGGCAAGGACTCCAACTGCTGTTCCCTGAGCCACCGCCACATACAAATGAAACGGTAATTTCAGGTTTGGCAAGGCTAAAACTGGAGCAGTTGACAAAGCCTTCTTCAGCTCTTCCCACTTTTCACTATCTCCCTCCTCCCATTCTATGTGCTCTCCCTTTCCAGGCAACTTTCTATGCAAAAACTGTGCCAACACTGTGAATTGGTCTACCCAGATTCTACAATACCCCAATAATCCCAATGCTTTCCGCACCTCTGTCTTGTTCCTGGGAGGAGCCAAGCTCATGATCCCCTTCACCCTTTCAGGGTCCAAGGACCTAACCCCCTGCTGAATGTAATGTCCCAAATATTTCACCTTTTTTTTTTCCTACTAACCCCTTCACCTCCTGCCCACACATCTGATGATATCTTCTCCTCATCTTCCGTTGTTAACATACACATGCAAACTTCCTTCCTTCTATCCCACAAATCTATTCCAAAAACATCCAACAAGTCTCTTCCCAGCAACTTCACCCCTGAATCCGGAATATACAATATTTTAGTTTCAGTAACCACATCATTCAATTCCAATCTCACCTCTTCCAAAATCTTGACCTCTTGGGATTTCCCACTCACCCCAACCACCTTTAAAGTCTGCTTTGACCTGCATGCTCCCTTTACTGGATCGCATACAGATGTCCGGCTTGCACCGGTGTCGATCAGGAACAGCCGTTCCTGATGGTCAGGACCCACTAACACATTTACCAATGGCTCCCCGCGGGTCCCTCTTGGTGAGCCGGAACCTCCCTAATCGTATAGGGCACAGCTTTGTTCCTCTGGGGTTTGGGGACATTCGTGCGCAAAATGTCCCTCTTTCCCGCATCTGAAGCAAGTTCTACTCTGGCATGGCCATTGGAATCGACCGCCTCGATTGGACCTCCTCGCCTAACTGGGGGTCTCCACTCCCTGCTGGGAGATCTTTCATCTCTCCACCTTGGCCTCGAATCTGACATCTGGGTCTCCCTGTTTTTCCTAACTTCATTCTTGGCTGCCGTTTGCACAGCAGCTACCATCATCTGAGACTTCTGTTTGGTTTTAACTGAGTCTCGGTTCACAAAAACTTGTTGGGCTGCTCTCATCAAATCTGTCATGCCCAAATCAGTCCATCCCTCTGTCTTCTGGATCTTTTTCTGGATACCTGGCCATGCTTTGGTGATGAATTGCATCTTCAGGAGAGTCTCGAAGGCAGGGGTTTCTGGCTCCACTCCAGAATACTTGGTTAACCCTTCATGGAGCCAAGCACAGAAATCCCCCAGGGACTCATCCTTTCCTTGTGCTATTTCAAATGCTTTGGTCAAGTTTTTCCCTTGAGGGATGGCCAATTTAATTCCTTCAGTGATCATGCGTTTCATATCTCTCATGTTCTCCCTATGAGCGCTATTATTGATGTTCCAATTTGGATCGGCTATGGGGAACTTTGTGTCTGCAGCCACTGCTCCCTGTTGCCCTGCATGTCTCCTCTCCCAGGCAGCTATTGCTGCCCTCCTAATGAGGTTCCTCTCTTCGGGGGGTGAAAAGTTGTCCAAGAATATACATCAGTTCTTGGTAAGTGTATTCATTGGGCCCCAGAAATAATTCCAACTGTTCCGCCACTTCATGAGCATTCTCATGGAGTTTCGGAAGGGTCTTTTTCAGATCCCGTAACTCAGCAGATTTTATGGGGACAGCCACAAAAACGGTGACTGGATTCCCCTGCGCATTCATGTCATTTGGGACTTCTCTGACTGGGAAGGCCGACACGGGATTGACCGACCTTCCTCCTGGAGGCAAATTCTCTAGGTCCTTGTTTAATTGAGCCAGTTCCCTTCTGAGTCCTGGATATGCAGGTGGAGGTGGAGCCTGGGCAACTGGAGCCAGCAGGGGCGGTGGTGCCAGGACTGCCAGAGCCGATGCCGGTGGACTCCCCAACCAGTCCTCAGTTTCGCTTTCCTCCACCTTGCTGATAAACTGTCCTACTTCTGTTTCTGGTGGAACAGGACCTTCAAAGTGAACATGATACCATACCTCCACATAGGGTATTTGCTCCTTCATCTGGTGTTTCACTATATACTCTTTCAACTGAGTTACCCAGTACGTGCTGGTATTCCCTTTGGGATCCCAGTGGTAAGGAAACTCAGGGTTTACTAGGGGCTACTTCGGCAACCTATATTGGCATAGGTAGATCATTTTCTTTTTCTCTAGACTCCGAGTATAAGTCCTCAGATGGGGCAACGACCATTGTTGTAGTAGTTGACCCAATGGGGAGTCAGTCGGAATCAGCCTTCTCAGGGTCTTTTCTATCTCAATACCCGTTCCCTCTTGGAACATCTCACACTTGCTTTGTCCCTTTCCTATTCTCCATGCTGCCTGCCAACAATCTCCCAGAGATTCCCAACTCAGGGATTTACACTGTCCTCTAGCAGTTGCTGGATTCCCATAGTTTAAGGACAGTATATCCCTTCTTCTATCCCAAAAGGCAACAAACTCACCTGATACACCCCTGGTCTCCTGGAGATAAAAGGAGTGTGGGCGTCCCCACTTCAGGTGATCAACGACACTCCCAGAGTGTCAGGCCGGCTTCTCTCTCTGTTGTTTCCAAGGATCGTCTGCTGAGTGCAGTTACCCCAGGATCCAACTGAGACAAGGGAGGGGCCCCTCTACAATGGGAGGCGGTGGCACCACACTTACCCAGTCCCTTTTTTCCAGTCGAAATTCCGTCGGGGCCCACGTTGAGCGCCAAATTGTGAGGTGGAAGCAGATAAAAAAAACCACGAAAAGATTCATTGATCCAAGGAAAACAAAGTTTTTTTTACGTGTCTGCAGAGACGGGTTCCCTCAGGCATTGAAGGAACACAGAACAAAATTCAGGCAGCATTTTTATACCCTGTTTGCCCCCTCGTACGAGGGCTTGGCTCACATTCTTTCTGTTTTCAGATTGACACATATATTTTGAAGGTTCATACTAGCTCCCTATCTAGCAAAAGTAGTTACACGGTTTCTGACATCGCAGCACTTTATTACAGTTCCCCATTGTTCTAGCCTTATCTTGTTTTTTTCTCTTGTGCACAAACTGTAACACTTTCTTATTTAGCAGAGCTACTGAGTTTGAGACACACCTCTTATTTAATTCAATGGGCCATCCAACATGACTTCGGTTCTGCTCACAGTGGCACAGTGGTTAGAATGTAGCAGTGCAGGTTAAATTTGCTCACTGCTAGGAGGTTGACTCAGCCTTCCGTCCTTCCAAGAATGGTTTCTAACTGCTGTTGGCTGACTCCCGCAGACACAAGAAAGAATTCAGAACACTCACATAGATGCAGGGTTTCTTTTAATCCACCTTGGTTTGCAAATAAAGCAGCAACAACAGAGAGAGTGTCACATATAAAGCTACCACTGGGAACTTTGCCTGCCAGTGCTGCTTTTATGTCTTCTCCCCAAACACCACCCATCCAGCAGTCCACCCACTCAGGAGCCCTCCCCCGATGCAGGTTGCTTAGGCCTCCTCCAATCCCTATCAGCAAACAAAGCCAACATCTGGACCTGTGGATGTTTGCAGGATCAGTCCTGCCACTTCAACTTCTCTCTTTGCAGCACTCATCTAGCAGAAAACAAAGCCAAAATCTGGACGGTATTGTGGCGAGTCCATGACCATAAGTCAGGCTTGACAGATGGTAAAATGGGGATCCAGATTGTTGGGAGCAGTATGCTGACTCTGTAAACTGCTTAAAGAGTGCAGTAAAGATCTAAGAAGCTGTATATAAGTCTAAGTGCTATTGCTAGAGGATTCAGAAATTGTCTAAACAAGGCCTTATTCTGTGGTTCAGTAGTGGTTGGACAGTTGGGTGATCTGCCTGATGCAATGGCCCCTTTCACTTTTTTTTTTCAATATAGAGAAAAAAGGAAAGAAAAGCAAGAGACAGACTAGCTCAGCCATACTCTTCACCAGTTGCATTATATTGCAGGCTATTAGATAAACAGGGTATACAACAGTTAATCACTAGTTTCTATGTACAGCTATGCTTGGTATAACAAATGGAAGTTGGAGCATCATTCAGCATGTGGGATAGATATTTGGATGGCCTTCTTAATATACCCTATTGAAGGATTTAGTTTCAGTTCCTCTGTTTTTAAAGGAAGGGTGGTATGGTGGTTCAGTGGTTAAGATACTGGTCTTATCAGCTGGAAGCAGCCTAGGTTCGAGACCCAACTGCCACACAATGGGGTGACCTTCCGTCCTTGTCCCAGCTCCTGCCAATCTAGCAGTTTGAAAGTGTGATAATGTGAGTAGATAAAATGGTACCACCTTGGTGGGAAGGTAACAGTGTTCTGTGATGTCACGCTGGCCACATGACTGCAGAAATGTCTTCAGAAAGAACTGGTTCAATGGCCTTGAAACAGAGATGAGCACCATCCCCTATAGTCAGGAACGACTAGCCAAGTAAAATCTGCAGGGATTCCTTTACCCTTTTTTTTTTTTTTTACTTTTTTAAAGGAAGGCTGGGAGTTGGTGTGTTTCTTTATTTCTTTGTCTTACTTTTCCTCTGCTTTCTTTGCTCTTATTCCCAATGGCAACACATGGCACATGCAGTAAGATATAACAGTCCTAGCTTACCTTCTCCTGTTTACAGCTTTCATCTTTATAACATGCAGGACTGTTTCCTAGTTTCCTTTGCTACAGACTCATATTTACTCCTGGCTGCACATACAGTAGGTGGCAAAACCAGTTCTACTTAATTGATGGAGATACTATATTTCTAGGCAGATTCCATTTTATCAAGCAATTCTGTTAGATTTTCCATTCCTACAAATGGATTGATATTTGTACAGGTCGTCCTCACTTAACTGGTTTGAAGTTGTGATTGGTTTATTTTATTTATTTTTATTTGTCAATTGCTTACAAGATAGTAGGTATAAGTAAAAACATAGTTATGAATACATGGATACATATAATAAAAATTAAAAAAATATATAAAAGAAACAATAGGGCAGGGACAGTAGGCACGTTGATATGCTTATGCATGTCCCCTACAGACCTCTTAGGAAAGGGGTGAGGTCAATAGTAGACAGTCTAAGGTTAAAGTTTTTGGGGTTTGGGGAAAAAACACAGAGTCAGGTAGAGTATTCCAGACATTGACTACTCTGTTGCTAAAGTCATATTTCCTGCAATCAAGTTTGGTGCGATTAACCTTGAGTTTGCTCTAGTGTTATTTGCTCTAGTGTTGTTATGGTTGAAGCTGAAGTATTCATTGACAGGTAGGATATTGCAATGTATGATTTTATATACTATACTTAGATTGGACCGAAGGCGACGTAGTTCTAGGTTTTCTAGGTTTAAAATTTCAAGTCTGGTGGCATAAGGTATTCTACAATGAGTAGAGGAGTGGAGAACTCTTCTTGTGAAATATTTCTGGACTTTCTCAACTGTGCCAATATCAGATACGTAATGTGGGTTCCAGACTGATGAGCTGTATTTGAGTATTGGTCTAGCAAATGTTTTGTATGCTCTAGTTAGTAGTGTAATATTACCAGAGAAAAAGCTCCATAAGATTAGGCTAACAACTCTTAATGCCTTTTTGGCTATGTAGTTAAAGTGGGCTCTAGCACTTAGGTCATTTGAGATGAGTACTCCAAGATCCTTGACAGAGTTTAGATCATCAACAAGTCTTGACTATTCAGCCTGTATTTTATTTTCTGGTTCTTTTTGCTAATATGTAAGACAGAGTATTTCTTTGTTGAGATTTGAAGTTGCCATTTGTTTGACCATTCTGATCCATAGTCAAGGTCTTTTTGAAGGTATCAGTATTGTCTATAGTGTTGAATGCTTTACATCATCAGCGAAGAGAACACAGCTGCTCTTGATATGATCACAGAGGTCATTTAAGTAGAGTATGAAAAGAATTGGTCCTAGAACACTGCCTGCCACTGTTGACAAGTACAGAATTTGATAGGATGCTCCCAATTTTGACCATTTGACTGTTTGACAGGAATGCTTCTATTCACTAATGCAGGTGTCCAGAGATACCATGAGATTTTAGTTTTAGGAATAGTTTGTTGTGCACCACTGAATCAAAGGCTTTACAGAAGTCTATGTAGATTGTGTCTGTTGCTTTGCTAACAGTTCCACATAGCTACTTGAACTCTTTTTGAAGTTCCAACTTCCCTCTCCTCCCCCACAAATACACATCCTTTGTGGTCATGTGATTGGAGCAACTGACCACATTTCCAACTGTTTGCAGTGTCCTATAGTCATGTTTTTTATGATTTTTGTTGGTTTCCAGTATTTGGTTTTGATTTTTGGCAAGAACTGTCCATTGTGGAGTATGGATTCTTTTAACAAATGCTACATTCTCTTTACAACCATTTCCTCAATTAACAACTGCTGTGTTCGCTTAATGATCTCTGCAAAAGAGATTGAAATATTGGGTGTGATCCTGTGGTGACACGTGTAACAATTGTCATGACTTATGAATGTAAACTGAGCTCAGCTATGGTTGTAAATCAAGGTGTCAAGGTTCTGACTAATGATCCAAAGTGAATCAGAACCCGGATACATCCTCAAAGAACTTCTCTATTGGGTAAATATTGGCACGCTTGATTCAATACCAACTCTGAATCTTTCCCGTGGTTTTTGTATAATTAAAACCAATAAACCCCCTTTCTCCCAATGTCACTGGTCATGTTGGACAATTAGATTACTTGGCGGGCTTCTCTTCTTCTTTTCCCTCCATCACCTAGGGAGATGTCCTTGTTTCTCAGGAGAACATTCAATGTTGTGTCTAGTAATGCATTCCAACCTCCTCCCCTTTCACATATGGTGTGGTAATGATGAACCAGGAAAATGGCCTACCAGATTCAGTTCAGCATTGACACAAACACTATCTGTAGTAGCCAGTAGACAAGTGGCCAGTAGACAAGTAGCATGTTCTATATGCTCAATGAATGAACAAGTAGAGAGTGAAGATCTAAAGGAGAGCAATACTCATGCTCAATGAAACATAGTGACAGCCTTTTTTCAGAATAAAGGACCGTACACCAACAGCATATTTTATTATGAAAAAAATTGTTTGCAATAATACTGTAAATATTAGGAAGATATTTGGAAAAATAAAAGTATGATTTTGAAAAATGTAAAACTAACTATTGTGGAACTAGACCATTTTCCTCCAATTTCTTCTCAAAGTGATGCCAAACAAAACAAAGGTGCTTTTGTTCAACAATGGACAGTTTTGACCTTTTCTCTTTTACCCTTCATGCCCAACAAAAGGAGCCTAATCAAACAGTCCAGCTCTGGGAAACATGATGACATATTTATAGCAGGAGGAAAACCTTAAAGAAATTCTAGAGTCTAAAGCATTAGTGGCAGTACCATTAAATCAACACCATTAAGCTTTGAGTATAATCAAAGATCTTTCCATTAACTTTTTTCCTCCTACCTCATAAAGTTGTTGCTGTGATGAAATAAGGCAGCAATACATGCAATGTTTTGAAATCATGAATGAAGGGTGGAATATAAATTAAACAAATAAATATACAAAAGGTCCCATAGTTTGACTGAATGAGCTGACTCAGAGTCTTGAGCATAAAAATACAAGTCAAGATTGCCACAGACTATTTCTAGCACCGGCCTATGTCACTGAAGAACTTTTTATAGATTTTCTAATTATACGCCCGGTTAGTGGAGCCAGTTACTTAAGTGTAGCCTTAAATACTTCGAAAGTATCAAATAAATCAGTGGGAGCTAATTCTTCCCCAATCTATCTTTATACCCTTGAATAAAAATTCTCTATAAATGAAACAGCTTGATAAATTCTCACTAAAATGCATTTTGAGAATATATTATTTTCCACATCTTTTCGAAATGTATCCATCTCAGCATTATTATCTCTGATTTCTGAATGGTTTTACATCAGCTGAATTTATGAATTATAGTTTAGCAAATGGAACCAAATCATAAGTAAAACAGATACTGATCAGTGTAACTATCTTGTCAAAGAGGTTTGGACATTGTTTAGTGTCAGAATGAAACATTTAAATGGATTAATGCGGACAAGAGTTTAGGAAAGAATTAAAATTAAATCCTGCCTTGGGTATGTGCGTTGCAAATGGGGTATTTACATTTCATTCAGAAATTAAGGGATCAAAGTATATCCTGTCAGCTCTAGAATTTCATGCTTAGCTCTTTAAAATAATCTGTGAATTGTTCTGTAATTAATCTGATGAAAATAATAAAGTCTATTGGATTAAATTCAGGATTGTTATAAATTAAATATATTCAACTTTTGAACTAACAAATTAAATTCTTGGTGTCATGTCAAGGCTTTCATTGACCATCTTTAAAAATAGACCATCTTTAAAGATACAGAAGAAGCTTCCTTATGAACTGCCAGAAATGATGAGGCACATATCATTAAGATATTGGAATGTTTCTTCTATATTCTCTTAAAACCTTTTTTTTTCCCATATTTTTGCCTCCAATATAGCTTTTCTGGTAAGCTGGCATTCAAATTTGCTTTTAAATGACAATCTATTATTTAGTAACCTCTTGCAATCCAAAGCCCTTTTGGATTGAGTGTCTGCAACAACAAACAACAAAATAAAGGGCAATACACAGAAAAGACTGAACTTCCAAAATTAGACGGTGGCCTGACTTCCACATAGTTGATCTTAGTTATGTAATATGTGCTTCCTTTGTTTGCTATATTTATCCTTCTCAATAGCTCAAATGCTCTGGATGAATCACAAAACAGAGCTCAAAGCTTAATTTATATTGTACTTCAGTTCCAGATAAGAGGGCATCACATTTTAATTGAAATACTGCTTATTGGATGCCCATTAGTGTAGTGTGGCTTGGGAAAGAACAATTTATTGAAATGGCTTCTCGTTATTTTGTCTGCAATGAATGGTCCTTGAAAAGTCAACCAACAAAGCTGGTTTTTATGAACTGAAGTTAAACTCAATTATTGTTGAGCTTATCCAAAGACATTCTTCTGACATTCCCACCCCAATGCCTTACAGAAAAGATGACTTCTTTCTCTGCACAGTCCTAGATTACATTTTATTCAACAAAGAAAACAAATATTTTGGACTTACAGGACAATGTTGTGTTTATATAAAATGCATCTGAGTAAATCATCCTGTTGATGGAGATATAATGAGATTAATGCTTCACTGAAACATATGTTTCTGCATATGTCATGCTATTGTTCCATTTGGGAGAAAGTTATTTCATATATTAAATTAACTTTGAAACAAGATTTAATATTTTCAGATACAGGCTATATTTTCCTTGCATGAAAGTTGGCATCTGGACAAAAAAGGGAATTCTCTGTGTCCTACTTAAAAGATTTTTTTCTTCAGCACTAGCCTCATGGTCTGCAGAATTTTTATGAACAATTTATGATTGAATCACTAATTGATATAGATGAGTTATGGAGCATTATATTGAAGTATTTTTATCACTCACTGAAATTCTTATGTAGGATTTGTTATATATGCAGATTTAATTGTGAATATGTGCCCTCTATTTGTTTTTATTTTTCCCTCCTCCCTTATTTCTTTATAATTTGATGTAGATAGCGGGGGTGGGGGGTGGGGGTGGGAGGTAACATGTTCAGATTTTGTTTTGTTTGTTTCAAACCAACAATCACTATTTATAAAACAAGGATTGTTATCATTGTGTAGTGTAGTATTCCAGATTTTTTTTAAAAAAACCTCTAGAAGATTTTATACACTAGCAGGGATATAAGAAAGCCATTTTGCATGAAAGCCTGCAGGTATGTGTATTTCAGCACTTTCACTATGTGTGTACATATATATAATAAGTATATATATATATAAGTTTTCGCGGGTACTTACATGTGTGCTGTTCAGCTTCCTTTGGGTATTATCCCATGTCATTGTAGTGCTTTTAAAGTTGTAGCAACGTTTCAGTAGAATCTCATCTGCCATCATCAGGCTTCTGTATTGAGTTCGTATATGAGTTATGAACTCAATACAGAAGCCTGATGATGGCAGATGAGATTCTGCTGAAATGTTGCTACAACTTTAAAAGCACTACAATGGCGTGGGATAATACCCAAAGGAAGCTGAACAGCATATATATATATATATATACTGGATATTATATATTCACTATTATTATGTATAATATATAATTATATATATAATATATATACAGTATAATAGGAGGCATGCATAAGTGTGCCTACTGTCCCTGTCCTATTGTTTCTTTTTTTCTTATATGTATCCATTTCATATATTCATAACCATGCTTATACTTTACCTGTTATCTAATAATCGCTTGACAAATTAATAAAATAAATATAATATATAATATTATATTATATACATACATTGTGAATATACATATATATAAATTGAATATAATATATGAAATTTTTGCAAATAGATGCATATGTGGCAACATCTTTTTTTCCTTTCATGTCTCCTGACATTGTCCTCATCCCATCCCTAAAGGCCCTGTCACACTGCCGAACGGATGCAAAACGGACACAACGGACGAGCAAAATGTTCCATCCGTTGTTATCCGCTCTCAGAAGGGGCAAAAATTTGAATAACCGGAGCGGATAACATGGACGCGGGGAGGATGCAGGGTGGATGGAAAGTGGATGCAGAACGGAAGCCCAGCGGATGGAAGCGGATGAGAGTGGATGGCACATCTGCTAGGCTTCCGGGGGGCCTCAGCAAAGCAGACGCAGAACGGATACAGCGGATGCAGAACGGATGCACAGCAGATGAAGCGGATGCAGAGCGGAAGCCTAGCAGATGCACAGCAGAAGCCTAATGGATGCCGAGCGTTAATTGCGCATGAGGGGAGGATGCATTGCATAAGCCCCATGGATATAAAGGGAAGCAGCTCGGAAGCAGGTCACCATTCAGAGGAAAGATCTGCTGCCGGACGGATTGACAGCCTTGCCTGCCCTGCCTGCATGCCTGTCTGCAAGCCTTGCTGCCAGCCTTGCTGCAAGCCTTGCTGCCAGCCTT
>BLBF01000063.1:12926615-12938161 GCA_015471245.1 Laticauda colubrina | reverse complement strand
CTGCAAGCCTTGCTGCCAGCCTTGCTGCAAGCCTTGCTGCCAGCCTTGCTGCAAGCCTTGCTGCCAGCCTCCCTGCCAGGCTTGTTGTCTGCCTGCCTGCCAACCTTACTGCCAGCCTCCCTGACAGCCTTGCTGTCTGCCTGCCTGCCAGGCTTGCTGCCAGCCAGTCTGCCTGCCAGCCTTGCTGCCTGCCTTCCTACAAGCCTTGGTTCATGTCTGCCTGACAGCCTTGGTGCCCGCCTGCCTGCCAGCCTTCCTACCAGCCTTGGTGCCTGCCTCCCTGCAAGCCTTCCTGCCAGCCTTGGTGCCAGCATTACTGCCAGTCTTGGTGCCTGCCTGCCTGCCAGCCTGCCTGCCAGCCTTCCTGCCAGCCTTGGTGCCAGCCTGCCTGCCAGCCTTCCTGCCAGCCTTGGTGCCTGCCTCCCTGCCCGCCTTCCTGCCAGCCTTGGTGCCTGCCTTCCTGCCAGCCTCCCTGCTAGCCTTGGTTCCTGCCAGCCTCCCTGCCAGCCAGCAACCCCACAACCATGGAGAAACACAGCAAGCCTCAGCCCTCTGCTGCCAGCCCTTGCAAGAGGGTCAGGGCTACCATCCTGCCCCCTGGCCCTCACTCTGGTTCTGCTGGGGCTTCTGCAGCACGGGCTCACTCTTCTGGGGCTGGGGCTTCTGCTGCTTCTGCTTCTGGAGGAGCTGATGACAAGCACTCCAGCACCAGCCACCTCCACAGCACCTGGACCCTTCACCCCTGAGACTGAGTGACCAAGAGGAGTGCCAGAGACTCATTTTTGTTTTATAGCTTGTTGTTAATAAAGTCGAGTTTTGATTCACACACTTACTTCATTTCTTTTTTTTAATAAAGTCTTGCTGGAAACTTTTAGAAATGGTTTAAGCCTTTGCATGCTTGTGGGATGGGTTAAGATAGCAGTGGGATGGGTTGAGATACCTGTGTGATGGGTAATAGCTGTGGGATAGATAAACCTCCAGTGCAAGCATAGTGGGACGGGATGGTCCACCCTCCCTGGTGCCACACCTATGGCCCTTTATTATCAATAATAATGTAATAATCATCCACACATGTCAACACAAACACAACTCTTTATTAAATGCCCTGATCATTGTAGGGCCACTCAACATACATGGCACAATCTCATCAGTGTGATGAGACAGGCTGAAGGAAGCATCCATTAAGCACCTATCATCCTGTCTTGCCACTCCACCGCTCCAGCTGGGGAGTTGCACCAGTGTTTCAGGAGGTTGCGCTGCTTCTTCCCTTCACGTGAGGCTCTGTTGGGGCCTTGCACATCCTGAGTGTCTATCAGGTTACACCCTTGCCTCCATTCCCCAGGCTCCATGTCCCCATTGCCTTGTTGGAGGTCCACAAGCTTGTTCTGCAAGACTGGGTAGCGGGTGCGCATGAGATTGTGCAGGATGCAGCAAGCTTCCACGATCCTCCTCACGGTCTCTGGGCGATGCTGCATGGTGGTGAGAAGTACCTGGAACCAGGATGCCAAAGGTGTTCTCCACCACCTGCCTTGCCCTGGACAGCCTGAGTTGAAGATCCTCTCTTCACGGGTGAGGAATCTGGAAGTGTAGGGCTTCATGAGGTAGGTTGTGAGGGAGAAGGTGTCATCCCCCATGATGAAGTAGGGCACATCTTGCGTGTCGTTGAGCAGGGGGTCTGGATCTGGGAAGCCCACCATGAGGTTGCATTCCAGCCCACCCTTGATGTCACTTGCGTTGTATACCTGGGCATCTGAAGATGACCCATTGCCTGAAGCATCGATGTACATGAACTTGTAGTCAGCATAGACCATGGCGAAGAGGATGATGCTGAAGAAGTCCTTGTAGTTGAAATAAGTGGACCCCGACTTGGCTGGAGATTTGCAGGCCACGTGCTTGCCATCGATGGCTCCAATGGTGTGTGGGAAGTTCCACCTCTGATACCACTGCTCTGCAACTTTCTTCCATCCTTCTTCAGTGGAGGGGCACTGGAGGAGCTCCTCCTTGTTTTTCTTCGATGATGGCCTGCACCACTTCTCTGACCACAATGCTGATGGTGTTGGGTGGCACCCTCCAGCCATACTGCATGCTCCTGTACGTGGTCCCTGAGGCCAGGTGGCGCAGAGTGAGTGCCACCTTGAGCCCAGGTTCCAGGCTGGGCCGGAAGTTGGTGCTCTGCTTGGTCAACCTGGGTGTCAGCCGCTGCACAACTTCGTCAAACATGGCTGGAGGCATCCTCATGAAGTTCTGGAATGCCCGAGTGTCTTCGTTCCTGAGCTCCACCATCAGCTTGTTGTACATTCCATCCTCTGCTCTTCTGGTGAACCATCTTCGTAGCCAGATGCTTCTTGGCCACCTCTTTTTCTTCCCGTCGTAGAGTTCACAGAGCCTGTAGATGGCTTCACACTGTTGCAGAAGGATGGTGGCTGCCAAAAGGACTTTGTTACAATCTACGGTGGACATGACTGGATGCTGTGGAAGAGGAAGAGGCAGATGAAGGCTGCAGAGGTCTGCAGCTGGGCTGCTGTTCTGAAAGTGAGATCCAGGTGAGTTGCTCCCTCCCCCTTTTTATAGGCAGTATAGGTGTCCCTTTGCATCCTCTAGGCATCCTCTAGGCATCCTGTAGACATCCTTAATATCCGAGATAGTTCCCCTCTGCGAACGTATTTTCCGTTTTACAATGCTTTGTTTCCATGCTGCATCCCCTAGACATCCGTTCTGCATCCGTTCCACGTCCGTTCCACGTCCGTTCCGCTTCCTCCCTGCATCCATTTACCGCTGGAGCAGATGGAGTTGCGCGGATGTGCAGCGGATGCCTAGCGGATATAGCGGATGCGTAACAGATGCAGAACGGATGCAGAATGGATGCCTAGCGGATGCAGAATGGATGCATTGGATACATTTTCCGCTCAAAAGTTTTGAGCAGCTCAAAACTTTCTGTGTGGATGAAACGTCAATAAACGGATGCTGGCCGGATAGAGAGGAAGCAAAATGGAGGCAGTGAGTACAGAACGGATACATCACATTAACCAACAGATGGCAAGCTTTTTTGTCTGTTTTACATCCTCTTTGCATCCGTTGGTGCAGTATGACAGGGGCTTAACTTGAGTGAGACAGTCTTAAGACATCCTAAGTGTACAAGTAGTAAAATGTTTTTTTCTTTATTCTGACAAGGCACAAGGGTGGTCTAATGGTGTATATTTATTTCTTTATTTTATGCTTTGTATTTCTACACCATCCTCAAAGAGGACCTCCTTGTCATGGAAGAAAATTGGGCAAATGCTGTGATTAGAAATGGAGAAAATACAGTTGGTATAAGAGTAGCAACAGAGACATCAAATTTCACATCTGTGTAGTTTTCTGTCAGCACAGAGTTGGGTGCATAGCATCAATCTACCAGTGAGAAAGGCCTTCTGTATCTCTGTTCACACTGCAAAGTCCTTCCTGCAGAAAATATGATCTTGTATATTATTCAGTGAATACGTACAATTCTCCCTCTCTCTGTTTTGACATTTCCTTTGTTTTGTTCAATAAATCTTAATAATGCTTATTTCCAGCACTTATTAAATATACTTGGGAGTAAAAATTTAAAGTAGTGAATAAGACATCAAACAAAACACCTACAGATTGTGTTCTAGTTCTGTCTTGGGCGTGAAGCCAACTGGGTAAGACTACAGTTTTGCATTGGTAAGACCATATTTGGAATACTGCATCCAGTTTTGATCACCCCTTTACAAAAAGGGTGTTCAGATTCTAGAAATAGCTCAGAGAAGAACAACACAGTTGATTAGGACTGGAAGCTAAAGCATATGATGAATGGTTATAGGAACTGGGTATATGCAGTCTAACAAAGAAAAGGACTAGGAATAACAAGATAGCCATCTTCCAATATTTGAGGGATTGTCACAAAGAAGAGGGGGCTGACCTATTCTCCAAAGTAGCTAGCAGTAGGATAAGTTTATCAAAGCTTATCAAAACAGATCCAACCTAGAATTAAGCAGAAAATTCCTGTCAATGAGAACAATTAATCAGTGCACCGGCTTGCCTCCAAAAGTTCACTGGAGTTTTTTCAGAAGACATTGGACAGCCTTTTTTCCAGAATAGTATAAGGTCAAACAAAGGGTTGGGCTACAAGATCTATAAACTTTCTTCTAACTTTCGTATTCTGTATTCTAGGTGATCTTGGACCATTCACTTTGTCTCAGCTCTAGGAAGGAGGCAATGGTTAGCAATGTCTGAAAAACATTGCCAAGAAAATAGTAGTGACTTATCCAGGCAGTTACTGAGACATGATTGAATGGAAGAAAAAAAACTGTAGAACATTATTTTTCATGGAAGATATTCTTTTCATATATTTAGTGGAGTTTATATTTAGCTTTAAATATGCAATGAAACATGGTTTTAAATTCTTTAACGAAAGGGAATAAATATTTACTTCTTAATCAATCAGGGCTTTTAAAAGTTAGAATAAAGAAGAAACCAAGATAAGGCAATAAAGTATCTCATATTCATGTTATCTCCTTGTAAGACATTAAAATCTTTATTGTGAATAAATTGACTATAAAGATTAAGAAGACTTTGAGAAGGTTCACATTTCACTTATCATTTCACTCTATCAGTTTGAGTCATCGGCTCTGAACAGGATCATGGAGATATACATTAGTCTGCCATCTTAGTTACTAGAACCTTCCTTGTTGAGTAGATTTGAAGAGAGCTTATATTTACATTCAGCTGAATGAGAGTCAAAAGAGTAGTAAAGTCTGAGGAAATCTAGTTTTACATCACCACTGAGAATTAACCTTGAACCAGTCATTATTTCTAGATTAACCAATGTCAGAAGATTGCTGTGAGGTTAAAATTGGATAGGGAACACTCAGCATGGTTTCTTATACTCCTGGGAGCAAAGATTGGATGCAAATGCAACTAATAATTAACTATATGCCTCAGCCCTTAGGAATCAAGGTAAGGCAGGCACAAAGTTTGTGAGGAGAGCAAGTTCAAGTTACTATGTGTGGAACATGCCTTCAGGCCTGGCCCCTCACCTCGGCCAACCAAGGAAATTTGAAAATAGGGGAACTTTGAGAAATAGCCTTCTTATTATCATCTTTATATACCATGTTTGTGCACTGTTCATGAGCAAAGGTCCTCTCATCCCACAAATAAATTTAGTGATTATTTTGTTACTATTTGAGTGTTTGTGCACAAATATTGCATCTCATTTCAATATACAAATGATTCTATACTGGTTACCCACTGATTTTGTCTCATCTTGAAAACTATAAAGTTTTTTGCATTGAGTTTAGCTCTGTCTGCCTGTTTATTTCCAGTCTTCCAAATTGCTGGGTTTTTTTAGTTCTTCAAGTGGCCCAGGGTCCTAGCAAGGAACAATGCAGAACAACTCTTTCAAGATGGACTATAACAGTTACAAAACAGATTGTTTTGGGCTAACTCAAGGGGGTGAATACATTGCATGCATCATATTCTCTGTGTGGTATATATGGTATTCTGGACTTCCCATTTTCCTAGTGGGTCAGAAATTTGAGGACAGTCATCAATGTTTGATTTTTATCACAGGAAACGACGCAAAGGTTTTTTTTTTACAGATATGAAGGAAAAAGGAGAAGAGAAACCTGGATGGGTTTTCTTTTAAATTTACAAATATACAAGTTAAATATAATGGAGATAGACAACATAGCAGGTCTCTGAGAAGCCCATGCATATAATCAAGCACGCAGCCCAGTGTCACAAAATCCCTTTTGCTTTCTGTCCCCTTTCCTGTTTCTACTTTTTCAAAGCCCCTTAGTTTTAAAATGCTGTTTCCTGGTATCCCTGTTCTGAGATGTGCCTGAATTGATGTGTTTTTTTTTTTTTCACAAACAGATCTAAATTTACTTCTTCCTCTTTGGGTGGGTGGGTGAGTGGGAGAAATATCCAACTTCAGAAAGATTAGGTACTCATTCCAACCCATTAGCATCTCTCTGCCAATTCACAGCTTCTGGCCAGGAATTGCCTTAAGGCAGAATCAGAGTAAAAGTCCCAGCCATAGCGTTCTCCTTTAATAATAGCTTTGTTTGCCCTGTTCCAGGGAATAGTGATCTGTGAACAAGGAAAAAAAATACAAAAAACCATTCAACTCTGCAGAATGTTTTTATTTTCTGAATTTTTTTAAAAAAAGAATCACATTTATGTTAAGGACAACAAAACTATTTTCAGCAATTTATTGGAAACAAAAGGAAATTTTACGAATACTTCAGCTGTCAGCTTTTTTCCTTGTTAACTGTCTTTTATTCACAAAGGTGTACATTGTCTTGTTCATTATATTATTTCTCTTATGATTTTCTTGAAAACAACTGAAGGAGTTGCTCTTTTTTAGCACCATAACTGAAGGCAAACAAAATATTTGTTGAATGAGGGAGAAATAAATATTCAATAAGAAGAAACCAAGCACACAGTTGCTTTCACCCCAAGCACATTTAATCTGCTTAATAAATTAACCATTTTTTTTTAAGTGCTGAAATTAGCTCGCTAGATTCTCACTGAATCTAATTGATGAAAATATGACTGAGGTAATCTATTTTTGGGATATTATAGGAAAGGAGTTGCTTATTGTATCTGTAATAGTAGCTTAAATATGTCAAACAGAGCCAGAGTACTTTTTAACTTCCTTGTCAGATAATCTCAAAATGTTGAAATGCTACAATTAAATGCTATGGTGAGAGACTGGAAATGATATCTTAGGATCCAGAAGGTTAAACTTTATCAAACTGGTTCTCCCCTACACAGAACTATTTGAGTAATCCCAGATCAAAGATTGTAACCGCATTCTGTTGGCCACTTGTGGCTTATTAAAATCCAACAAGAGGCACATGAGAACATGAGCTTCATTCCCCATTTAAGGCAGAAATCCTTTGATCCTGGAGATATATGTGCATTTAAAATACTGTTAGGCCATCCTGCAGAATATGACACCTTCTCAATGTTATTTGGAAATTGCCAGGATTCAAAATGGGCCCAAATGTACACATGCACAAGGAATAAAGGAAGAAAGAAAGAAATAATGAGAAAGAAAAAGGGAAGGAGGGAGGGAGGATCAAATCAGCATGTCAATGTTACAAACCTGTCAGTTAAAAAAAATGTCCAGGAAAAGGGCCCTCTTGTCCCCACTATCTAGAATATACTCCCTCCAGAGGTGAGACACATCCTCACTTTCCTGGTGGTTTGAAGGTGTTTTAAGATCTGGGATTGGCAATTCACATGGAGCTGATTGAGCACTACATAACCATAACTGTGAGGGGTGGAGCACTGGCACCTTGATAATCCTCCTTGGTTCAATAGGCACCTATTTTTATTTTTTTGAGTGTTCCATATGGAATGAAAGAAAACAGCTTCCTCAGAGAACTCAGCCCAACACATCTCACAGGGTTATTGTGCTGGGGAAAAAAGAGGAGGAAGGTATGTTTACTGTCTTAAGTCACTTATAAAGTAATAAAAGTAGGATAAAAAAATCAAATAAAAATTGGCTGCCATGCTAAGTGTGGTCAGTGACAAAGGGAATTTATCAAAAGAAAAAGTAATGATGCTATTCTCTGCCACATTCTCTAGCCCTCATATGTATGTTCATCTCATCAATCTCTGTGTTTGGAATAGATAGAGGCACATTTACAAGCACAGGAGAGAGCTGCAGTCACTTACCATTTTTTTAATTTCTAAGAATGGGTATGGGGCTTATCTGGATATCCAAGAGTGGTCATAAAAATAATGATTCTGGAAGTTGTGCATTTGTCACATACTAAATAACTTTATAGGTTTGATTAAAATGTTTTTTTTTAATAAAGGTACAGAGGATTGTGTGTGTTGGCTACATTGTTGGTTCCAGATTTAGGCTTCAGGGAAGATCCATTCTTTCCCTTACTAATTCTCACAAAGATCTCAGCCTAACTTTAGTTGTGATATATTATAATTTATGCTTCAAAGGAAGGACACTTTGTTTATAAGTAAGTTCTTGAGAAGAGGAATATCAAATTCATAAAAAGAGTGTGTAGCTATGTCCTTCAGCTTCATTCACAAAGGGGTTGATATACCTTGAAGAAGGTTGATTCAACATTTTATGAACCAAAAATGATTTATTGGGGGCCCTGAAACCATGCCATTAAGTGACAGAAGATGACATGCTTATGTGATTTGTAGAGATTTCCCTCCCTGCCACTTCTCTCAAATAGTATTATGATTATCAACTTTATGGTGCTGATATTGTTTTAAAAATGAACAAAGAAACTATTTTTTCTAAAATCAAGTTAATTGCTCAGAAAGGCAGGCAAATATTTACAGCACATTATGATAGGCCAGTTAACTAACAAGAGATATATCAAGCCTTTCACAGTTTAATGCATGTATAACAAAGCATGTACAATAGACTCATTAAAATATTGTACTAAACTTACCTAAGTCTATTTGGCAACCTATATAATTCATTGCTGAATGAGTCTTTCTGATTCTGTTGCGTAACAGGATACTTCAAAAATAAAAACAACACTGTAATAGTTGTATTGGCTATCAGGAAAAAAAGGTGCCCAAATCTCTAGAAACAGGACTCTTTATGAAGCAGATTATATTTTTATATATTGGTGTAGCATTTTGAATTTCAAGAATTCTACATTTGGGGAAACTGCCTGCTTGATGAAGGGGGCTTAAAACAAATGTGTCCATTTTCAGTTGGCTTAATTAAAGGATTACTTTTATGGACAAGATAGATAAGGATAAGAAAAGAGGACAGTAGGTGGTATTCCAGAGTATCGAGGACATCCATTTAACATCTGATTAAGTTGGGATAACAAGTAGATGGTAGCTCTTTTCCCAGACATAAAAGGGTAAAATATTTCTTGCTTGGGTTATTACTGTTTCTTAAGATCAAAGGACAAAACCAAACAAACTAATCCCGTTAGGCTAGCCAACTGATTGAAGACATCTCACTCTTTCTCTCACCTGCTTAAGTATATGATTTCTGTAAAAGCAGAAGTTCATCGTAAAGGCAAATTACAGAGTTTCTACATCAATATGATCAATGCATTTCTCTAAAATAAACATATCTTTCTACTATGTCAAGTGATTGACAATCTGAGATAATAATAAAAGCTCTCTTTTAAAAATGAAAGGAATGAGTGGTTATATAATCATTCAGAGACCATGGAACTGGGGTTTATACAATTTGTCACAGGGTGCATGAGAACATTTTGTGCAGAGATCCCTTTTTTTCTTTTTTGTATCAAGTCTCGAGAACACCGCTGAATAATTCTGCATTTATTGGCAGTGATATCATGTATACCCTGAGAACAGATGCTTTGTTTGTGATTGTACAAACATTGTTCCTATGGGCTATAAACTATTTAAATACAGTTGAAGTCAACAGGATTTCAGCAGTTTCATTCTCTGTCGGTTTGCAGCCTATATGCACTGATGTTCAAAGGATAAATTTTCCTTCATTAACATTTCTATGTCAGTATTCTTCAATATGGACAATTTTCAGGTGCATATACTCAATTCCTAGAATTCCCACAGTGGCACAGACACTGCAGAAAAACAAAGTCCAGACATTGGAGAGTTGCCAAGGGGAAGGAACTCTATTCCATGCAATCATAATTTAGCAATGTGATCTATCATATTTGGTATCCCAAATTGCTCCTTCAGCTTTTCTTCAGAGATAATTTTTTCTCCATTTCCTATTTTTAAGACTCAAGGACACCTGTTGGCAAAGAAGTCATAATAAGGCTACTTGTTTCTTTCATTTGGGTTTTTTCTTCTAGTACCCAGCCGATCTTTCCTTCCATAGGATGAAACAAACTTGCTCCTTGTTATAAAGTTTGAGAAGGCAATTGAAGCTAATGTTATTGATGAATTTTGCACACTTTACATACACAGATGGGTATAAATAAGACATTTGGTTTCCAGAATGCACAACAAAACTCAAGAAAATACATTTGATTTTAACGACATATAATTGTCTTAAGGGCTTTGCCAATACATTTACAGTATGTAGAATTAACTTTCATTGAAATGTTCCTTATTGCTATGAATGGTTATAAGTATAAATCAGATAATTCAAAGCTAGATGAATTCAAAGCTAGATGATAATTCAAAGCTAGATGATCAAGAAGGTTCTTTGCATGCTTAAAGGTTTAATGCTCAGCATCTCAAAGTACAGCTTATTATAGTGACTAGAACTGTGCAAAGCTTCAATTTAATGTTTAACTTAGACTTACTAATGTCCTGAACTGCTTTATCAAAGTGAAGCTTATCAAAGGTGTACAAGACCTAGAGGAAGATATTATCCATTCAAGTATTGAATAGCCAGAGCAATGGTCAGATTCAGTAAAAGCAATTTGTTTATTTTGAAACTTAATGAAACACAATCCTACTTCTAATTTTCAGGATCAGTATAGGACTATTATAGAAAAAGACAAGGGGAGAAATGCTTGTAGAAAGCATGTAGAAAATGACACTCAGATTTTAGCAATCCATCCATCCAATTTATAATTTCATAATTAAGTGACTCTGAGTGTTTATACAATAAAGTTAAAAACAATATATCCAAACTGTTAACACACACACAAAAAAATAAAATTATAAAAGAAGCACAAAACAAAAACAGAATAAAAAAGAGACTGGGCAAAGATCAGGTTGTAATTACATGGGAGTTATATAAATATTTCCCCAGTCCCCTGGAGTCCCCAGGTCTGCTGATGTAACCAGCTCTTGAAAGGTCACTGAAAAGTTAAAAGAGATGAGGCCAGCCTCACTTTAAGGGGAAGGATGAGCCATAAAGCAGGGACCACAGCAGAGAATGCCTACTGCAAATGGAGCTTGCTAACCATTGCCTTCTCTACAGAGGAATTATTGAGTCTATCATATTCACCTCTATAACTGTCTGGTTTGGTTCTGCAACCCAACAGGACAGACACAGACTTCAGAGGATAATTAGGACTGCAGGAAAAACAATTACTACTGACCTGACTTCAATTGAGGATCTGTATACTGCACGAGTCAAAAAGAGGGCTGTGAAAATATCTACAAACCCCTCACATCCTGTACATAAACTGTTTCAACTCCTTCCCTCAAAATGACGCTATAGAGCACTGCACAACAGAACAACTAGACACAACAACAGGTTTTTTTCCTGAAAGCCATCACTCTGCTAAACAAATAATTTCCTCAACATTGTTCAACTATTTACAAAGTGTACACTACTGTAAATCTTCTCACCACTCCTTATCACCCATTTCCCCCACTTGTGACAGTATGACTGTAACTTGTCGCTTGTATCCTTCCAATTTATATTGACTGTTTCCAAATATGATTTGATTGCTTATTATACTCTCTGACTATTGTAAAGTGTTGTTCCTGATGATTCTTGACTCTTGATGAATGTATCTTTTCTTTTATCTACACTGAGAGCATTTGCACCAAGACAAATTCCTTGTGTGTCCAATTACACTTGGACATTAAAGAATTCCATTCCATTCCATTCCATTCCATTCCATTCCATTCCATTCCAT
>BLBF01000063.1:12907573-12926605 GCA_015471245.1 Laticauda colubrina | reverse complement strand
ATTCCATTCCATTCCATTCCATTCCATTCCATTCCATTCCATTCCATTCCATTCTATTCTATTCTATACTATTTTACTGGTTCTGGTAAATGAGTAAATGTGATTGGAATGATGGAATCTCTGTAATTTATTTTATGACTATAATGTTTATTTTTGGGGGGGGGGACCAGAATTGCAGAGATAGAAGCAATAGTAGAATAAAAATTGGGATTGGAGTTACTCTTTGTCTTATTTGAATTTAGTTATTGTATTTAAAATATATAAACCCCACTTTTGCATCTTTTAAACAATGATTCATTACAGGAAGTCATGCCTAGCGTGAACTGAGCTATGTTATGACAATGACTGGGACTAACTTCCTGAGTTGAGCAATCATGTCATCCCTACAAGTATGCTTTTTCTGTCTCCTATCTAGCAGAGGGTGATTGCCAATCACTATTATACAGAAAAACAAAACACCTGCAATTGGGGACCAGCAAATATACACATAAAAAAGAATAAATAGAAATCTGTGGAGTTAGGAGGTTTTTCTGAGCTTCTAGCCCTCCTCCATTGCTTCTGAGGTCAAAGTACTTTGGAATAACTTTAGGTTGAGCACAGGGCTGGAATAAGATTGGAAAACTGGAAAGTTTTAGAGATGGTCTCTTTGCACCAATGAGCCATTTTGACTGCTAGGACAAATATGAGAAATGGATTAAGGTCTTTGCAGGCTTTTCATCAGGTGATCTATAAAATAACTCTCTGGGTTTAACAGAAAAAGCAAATGTCTTGATTTTGCTCCCCTCTCTTTAAGATGTAGTTTAGGTAGAAGGGAGGCTTTTAAAGCTCATTTATTTATGATAAATCTATCCTCTGCTTCAAATATAATGAATATCTCTTAACGTTAACTGGAAGTTGGGTTAAGCCCATAATTTGTACCAAGATAACTATATTATGAGCATTTTATATTTTTGTAAGGGGATGTTCTGCTCCTTCGTTAATATTTTTTCAGCACTTGGCTTGTCTTTGACATATTGTCTAACAAGGGCTCCTGCTGAATTTAAATCTCTGACAGAAGGATTTGGCAGAGCTAATGTATGCAAGCAGAAATGCTTTCCTACTTGTGAATTCAAGACAAAGTCTTTTTATCAAGTGAGGGGGGAAAAGAGACATTAATGGTTGCTGTTGAGTTTGCAGTAGGAAAGAGTCAATCTTCAAAAGGTGCCTTTGCTGTTGCACCTATTATTGCTTCTCAGCTTGCCAATGAACTATGAGGGAGGAAAGAGGGAGATAGAACTTAGGTTCTAGACATCCAGATGCCAGCCATGAGAACCAAGGACATTTCAGCAGGTGTTTACCAGAGCCAAAAGACTTTCTCATAATAACACTATAAGTATCCATTAGACAATGTGACCTGGTCTAATTGGGGGGGGGGGGGGGGAAAGACCTGAACTTTAACTATATGGGTGTGCATGGGAAATAGTTAGATCTGGTTTTGCCATCATCTTTCCCAATATGATGTACTCAATAGAGTTTTGCATCAAGAGATTGGATCATCTTAGCCATGCTTGCTTTGGATGGGTTCATCAGTCAGAATGTTGACATAAAGTTCTTTATGACAATGAGGATAGAGACATTAGAAAATGTGCTGATAAGTTAGATTTTCTCCTACACTTTTGTTCAATGTAAGATTGAATGATCCCACACTTTCTTTTCTTTTCTTTTTCTGGCAAGACAGAAATTTACTTTGTAGTGGATTAATTGTACCCTTCTTGATATTAATTTCATCTCCACAATTAAGGTTGCTCTTACTAAAGCACCTTTTAGACCCTGTTAAATCTGAAGTCTAAAAACCAAAATGAGAGGATGAAGAGGGGGAAACCATCACCCCCAGAAAAAGTTTCTTGGAATATCAATGATACTGCAGTTTTATGTCAATGCATTTCCTAGCTCATTAAACATAGTGAGAAACTATTGTACATTTCTGATATGCTTTAAATAACTGTTCTGTATGCTTCAAGTATTTTTCAACTATCAATGTAGTCTTTGTGCAGTTGTGCATCAATACACAGCTTCCACAGGTTTATTCTTCCCTGTTGATACTTATATAACCTTTTATTCATCCAAAGCATTGTGATCATTTTTCATAAAGTGCCTTTCCAGCTAAAACACATAAAGCATCAAATGGGCTCAGAAAACATAAAGATACTTTTCTTCAGCTGCTGTTGTAGTCTCTGTGGAAAGACAAATAGGGGCAATTTTAGACCAACAATAAATAGTCACAAGGTAAAGCCTATGGAAAAATAATAAGAATGCTTCAAACACCACTACCACCACTACATTAGTCCGGTTTGTCTCACTGTGGAGTGTATTTCTAAAGATAGTTCTGGCCTTGATATATTGAGGTGAAAAGCAAGGAGATGACACTTTCCCATTCCTTCCATAAAAGGTGAATGGTAGATTATTAATTCAGTACAGGTAGTCCTCAACTTACAACAGTTCATTTAGTGACCATTCAAAGTTACATTGAAAAAATTACTTTATGACCCTTTTTTCACACTTATGACCATACACTGTTCACTGTACAACCAGGTTACTACCATGTTTCTCACAAAATAAGGCTGGGCCTTATTTGTTTTTGACCCCTGAAAAAATGGCTAGGCTGTCTTTCGGGGATGACTTAATTCCCCCCCCCTTGCATCCTCAGGTGGGTGGGCAGTGACAGCTTGGATGTTGACCTCAGCATTGGTGGGGCACTTCGTATCAGGAGACCTTCCTTCACCATTGTTTTCCCTTCTCCCTTGCTGCCGCAGCATTTAGAACAATGCCATGGCATTTGGCGCAGCCACGTGCAGCCAGCCAGGGCTCCTCCCTACAACCTGAGCTCAGCAGAGACACTCGGCTTCAGGCACTCCTGTAGCTGCCTTCCCTTTGCTTTCGAAGGTAAAGCCAATTATTTTAAAAATGACGCCCTGCTACAACAAAGACTCCCCTGCCCGAGAGGGCAGCCCAACCCCATGTAGGGAGGTGAATCTTCCAGGGCTTCAGCGCATGATCGCCCCACCTTGGGAGAAGTGCCCAGCTGCCATCCCTGCCTGGCACCAGGCAGAGCACAAAGAGCTTTGCCTGGGGTGCCCAGCGCAGCTGACAGGCAGGCCCTCCTTCCCAACAGCAGAGCTCTCCCCAAGGCAGCGAGCACCTCCCCACCAGACCCTCCGCTCATCCCACCAGGGCCCCGCCAGAGCCATGTGGGCTGGGCAGAGCCAGGAAAGCAAACCACAGGTGCGCACCCATCTGCCAAGCAAAAGAGCCGGGGTGACCTGAGCTTGGCTTCCTTCCCAAGTCACTCCAGCATGAACCTGAAGGAGCCACCAGGAGAGGCTGCCTGAGACAGTGATAGTGCACACCCATCCATGGACAGGGAGGCGAGGTGATGGCAGCACTGCTTTCCTGGCTGACGGAGAGAGCCCTTCCCTGGCCAGCGGAGAGAGCCCGGAGAGAGCCGTCCTTTCCACCCCTCACCCAGCCTATCCCCATCCCCATGCATCTCCAAATGCGCCGGCAGCTCCAAACACTGCAGCAGAATGGGCATCAGGTGGAGGCGCTGACTCAGCGGGGCTCAGCTCAGAGGAGGACGTGGCGCAGGCTGTCGCCTTGCCTCCCTGTCCATGGATGGGTGGGTGCTATCACTGCCTCGGGCGGCCTCTTCTGGTGGCCCCTTCAGGTTCGGGCTGGAGGGACTTGGGAAGGAAGACATGCTTGGGTCAGCCTGGCTCTTTTGCTTGGCAGGTGGGCGCGCACCTGCGGCTTGCTTTCCCATCTCTGCCCAGCCCACATGGCTCTGGTGCAGCCCTGATGAGATGAGCAGAGGGTCCAGCGGGGAGGCACTCACTGCCTTGGAAAGAGCTCTGCCACCGGGTAGGAGGGCTTGCTTGTCAGCTGCACTGGGTGCCCCAGATGAAGCTCTTTGTGCTCTGCCTGGCACCAGGCAGGGATGGCAGCTGAGTGCTTCTCCCGGGTTAGCTGATCCTGCACTGTAACCCTGGGAGATTTGCCTCCCCACATGGGGTTCGGCTGCTCTCTCGGGCAGGGGAGTCTTTGTTGTAGTAGGGTGTCATTTTTAAAATAATTGGCTTTACCTTCGAAGGCAAAGGGAAGGAGGCAACAGGAGCGTGTGAAGCCGAGTGTCTTCGCTGCGCTCAGGTTGTAGGGAGGAGCCCTGGCTGGCCGCGCATGGCTGCGCCAAATGCCACGGCATTTGCCTAAACGCCGTGGCAGCAAGGGAGAAGGAAAAGCAATGGTGGAGGAAGGTCTCCTGATATGAAGTGCCCCACCAATGACAAAGTCAATGCAGGCATATCCGGGTATGCAACAAAAGTACTTCCTAACGGCAAGCCCCCCCAGTCAATCCTCCCATTTCGCATGTTTAATATAGGCCTTAATTCAGGGAGAGGGGCTTAATTTGATTTTATGCCGATAAAACATGCTGGGCCTTCCTATTGGTGGAGGCCGTATTGTTGGAGAAACACGATAACTTAACAACTGCAGTCATTCATTTAACATCTGTGGCAAGCAAGGATGTAAAGCCCATGTCACACTGCACCAACGGATGGAAAGAGGATGTAAAACGGAGAGAAATACTTGCCATCCGTTGGTTAACCCGATGCATCCGTTCTGTACTCACTGCGTCCGTTTTTCATCCTCTCTATCCATCCAGCATCCGTCTATTGACATTTCATCTGCTCAAAAGGTTTTGAGCTGCTCAAAACTTTTGAGCAGAAAATGTATCCAACACGTCCATTCTGCATCCGCTAGGCATACGGGGGACATCCGTTCTGCATCCGTTGTCATCCATTACGCATCCGCTATATCCGCTAGGCATCTGCTGTGCATCCGCGCAACTCAAATCCGCTCCAGCAGTAAACGGACGCAGGGAGGAAGCGGAACGGACACGGAATGGATGCGCAGAGTTAGTAGCACAGATGGAGAAAGGATGAAAGCGGATGCAGCTCGCAAACAAAGCATAAAAATGGAAAAAATGTTTGCAGAGGGGACTTATCCGCTCTCATCCGCTTCCATCCGCTAGGCTTCCATTCCGCATCGGCTTTCCATCCGTCCTGCGTCCTCCCCCCATCCATTCCTTTCCGTGTTATCCGCTCTGGTTATGCAAATTTTTGCCCCTTTTGAGAGCGGATAACAACGGATGGAACATTTTTCTCATCCGCTGTGTCCTTTTTACAAACATTTTGCATCCGTCGGCCAGTGTGACAGGGCCTTAAAATGGGGCAAAATTCCCTCAACAAATGTTTTACTTAGCAACAGAAACTTTTGGGCTAAATTGTGGCCATAAATTGAGGACATATAAAGGCAGCATACAATTTTAAGAAAGTAAAGGCCAAGCTTTGGACACATGGATTTGTTGTCCAGACCCTTCCTGCCAAGCTGCTTACCTCATATTTGTTCCCAAAAGCAAAAGCACTTCAAAAGCACTTCAAACTTGCCTTATGACATATCCAACATTGACTCATGCCTTCATTAAGCCACATAAAAGACTATTAACAACATGGACCTATTCATGCAGTGAACAGAGTTTCATGGGTGCATACTAAAAAAAAAAAAAGGCCATGGGTGTCATTGGCTCAGTCAGTAGCATCGTTAGTTTGATATCTCAGTGGCATATATTCTGTTTCCAAATTAAAATATGTTAGAAATGTTCAGATCTGGCTTTTTGAAACCACTGTTTTCCATGTATGCAGGCTGAATATCTAAGCTTTAATTCTTCCTTCGTATCCAGGAAACAAATCTTAAAGAATGCCACATTAAAGATGAATCTAGGTCTTGTATTTATGTAGACAAGTGGGTCCCTTAATACTCACATTAATATTAAGCATCAAATTAACATTTTCCATCATGATACGTTTTTCCTAATGTATTTAGTTCAACATTAATTCTTTGAGGTAGAAATAAAACAAAGATAAAAGATCCTTAGCATCTCCTGTTAAAAGGAAAACAACAGCAGGCAAAGATGTTATTGTTTGATGTACCATTTATGCCTTTGTAGTTTATCCCAAATTTCAGTGCCTTACCCTGTCAATAGCAAACAAGATGCCAAAATATAAGGAAAAGAATTCAACTTCTTGGCTTACAATTATTTGAATATTTGGTTTATTTCCCAAACTTTTTAAAAGCCTTCCTGGTGAGTAGGATAATATTTCCCAGAGATTGCATCTTCATAGTGCAAGCTGAAGCCCTGATACCTACACTCATTGCTGGGATTCAGTGTTCATTAAATGTCATGTTGATTATACAAGTGCAATTAAAAGAAGGAAGAAGACTGTGAAACTCCTATATCTGTGAAACTCCTATGTCTCTAAAGCTCCGGTACAAATATTTTCCCATTGTAGGAGTTACCTGTATTTTTGCAGTCCAGATTCAGCTGCTTAAAACAGAAGGAAGTCAATTTGTATCAAGGCCCAGGCAGTATAGGTGAGGATTAAAAGTATCTCCACATTTTTTTTGATAATCTCTGCTACCATTTTCATAATTAAAAGTTTGCATCTAAATTGCATTCCAACAAACCAACGTCATATATTATTGTCTTTGTCATAGCCAGCTAACACAATATACCCACTTATCTTTCCCTAATCAGGTTTCTTCCAGATGTTTAAAGACCCAAATTTTATATGGGGATACTGAGTACAGTAAGTCTATATTTCAGAATGTAGGATTCAGTCCTAGGTTTGCATACTGAAAAGTAAATTTCAACGAATATTGAATACAATGTAGTCCTCTATTTGTCTTTTAAGTCCTCTGGAACTGAGACTGCTATGCTCTTTGTGATTCTTTTAGTGATAAGGCCAGGCAAAATTTTGTCAGTTGCTATTACATAGCATTATCAACACAGGCATTCTTTTTAAAATTTATGAATAAAAAAGCACCCAGTAACATCCTTTGCAGATTGATGCACATGTACAATGTAGCTGTATTCTGAGGTGTGTGTTTGTACATGTGCAAAGTTGAGTTTATGTGTGCAAAGGGGGGAACTGGACTATGTAATTAAATCCAGGATTCCTGGGAGATAGTACATTGTTGAAAGACCTCTTTCAGAAAATAATTGGGGTATGTTTTTGCAACAGTATGGCTGTGCTACATCATTTACAGTCTAGAAATAGCTGTAATTCTGTATAGTGATTGAGTCATTTACTAAATTTAGTATCCCAAAAAGAGTACAAATTAAATGAGTAACACACACTTGACTTTATCATCTTATCAGTGACTTCAGTCCTGGGAGGATCTTTGTAGTTATAGTTTCATCTTCCCCTCCTTAAGTTTTAAATCAAAGTTAAATTGGAGAATATGCCAGAGATTAGGAGAATTAACAACTGGTTTTTAAAAACAAACTGATTTGATAGGACTGATGCGGAGTCTGAATAGATAATGTTGAAGCTAGATTCAATTTTAATTGCAAGGAAAAATATTAAATCATTAGAAAGGAACTATTCCATGCAGATATAAAAACAGAATGGATTACTGATGCTGCCATTATTATTAGTTCTAATGATAATAAAATAGGGATAAAAAAATTATTGGCAAGCAAGGAAAGGCTGTTTCTTTTTTTAAAATAATTATTCTACTGTTGAAATTATATTATTTCACATGAATCATTTGAGATTTAAATTATGCATTTATTTACATTTAGGTCATTAGAAAGCTAAATATAAATTCTGGAGGAGTCTATTCAGCAGACAAAAAGAACAGGATACTAGTGAAAGTAGAGAAGGAGGGAGAACTGTATAGCCAGGGGCAACAAGCAAACAAAGAGAAACATGGATGGGAGTTGTAGCAGAAACTCCTCCAAGAAATCAGACGGAGGAGGGAACAATTTGAAGGAAGATAATTTGAAGACAGAATAGAAATGGGGCCAAACAAGTGTAGAAAGTTGTATGTGTGTGCGGTGTGTGTATGTGGAAATTGAGGAGAGAAAAAGGAGAGTTAGGAGCTTATATTATAGAACACAAAGGATATTCCCTCTTTTTTTTTTATACAAACTGTTCACTTAGCTGGACATCTTTTCCTCATCTCATCATTAGATTCAACAGATGGTTCTTCTATGTTGATGTACCCACCCATCTGCCACTGACAGAGTTGATACATTTATAGCAACCTATCCAAAGAAAAAGTAGTTGAACTATGAAAGAGAGAAGAGAATTTTTGTCACCTGTCTTGGATATCTGGTATCAAAATGGAAGATATTTTATAATTATTAAAAAGCCGCAGTGGCGCAGTGGTTAGAGTACAGTACTGCAGGCTACATCTGCTGATCACCAGCTGGCAGCAGTTCGGCAGTTCAGGTCTCACTGGTTTAAGCTGACTCAGCCTTCCATCCTTTTGAGATCAGTAAAATGAGGGCCCAGATTGTTGGGGGGCAATATGCTGACTATAAACCATTTAGACAGGGCTGTAAAGCACTGTGATGCAGTATATAAGTCTAAGTGCTATTGCTATTATAAAAGAAAACACTCTCTGTTAAAGAATCCCACTTTCCACAATTTGAATTGCTTCTATTTCCTGATGGTAAGAATGTTTGTTTGTTTGTTTGTTTGTTTATGCCAATTGCTTACAAAATAATAGGTATAAGTAAAAACATAGTTATGAATACATGGATATATATAAGAAAAATAAAAAATAAAAACAAAAGAAACAATAGAACAAGGACAGTAGGTACGTTGGTGCACTTATGCCCGCCCCCTACAGACCTCTTAGGAAAGGAGTGAGGTCAATAGTAGACAGTCTAAGGTTAAAGTTTTTGGGGTTTGGGGAAGAAACCAGAGAGTCAGGTAGAGTATTCCAGACATTGACCACTCTGTTGCTGAAGTCATATTTCCTGAAATCAAATTTGGTGCGATTAACCTTGAGTTTGTATCTATTGTTTGCTCTTGTCTTGTTATGGTTGAAGCTGAAGTATTCATTGACAGGTAGGACATTGCAATGTATGATTTTATATACTATACTTAGATTGTACCAAAGGTGGCGTAGTTCTAGATTTTCTAGGTCTAGAATTTTGAGTCTGGTAGCATAAGGTATTCTGCAACGAGTAGAGGAGTGGATAACTTTTCTTGTGAAATATTTCTGGACTTTCTCAACTGTGTTAATATCAGATAAATAATGTGGGTTCCAGACTGATGAGCTGTCAAGACCAATGACAATTTCTTTAAAAATCCTCTCAGAGAGAAACTTTGCACTACATTTGAGGCTTAAGTTTCTATTCAAGAAGATAGCATCTGACTAGTTCTGTTAAACAGAGCTCACCTAATAAGTCAGATATTCCTTCCAGATGTTAAGATATAAACCTCTGACTTAATACTGCCCAAGTTTGGGAAGGTTGAGCAAGATTGACTTCATTGATTTAATTTGAATTCCTATGTCCTCATAAAACTTTTCTGTCACTCTATTTCTAAAAACAAAAATTTTTCTGTCTGGACATTTGTCTATATTGCTTTTAAAACAGGAACTTTTCAGTAAAGCATTTATCATGTAGGAAATTGTATAATTGCAAAATTACCTCTCTGTTTCCTCAGGACTTCTACAAGATTATTTTCCCTAGTGTTTCTGAGCTTTCGGCAATAAATTCTGAAGTGCCTTTAAAAAACACAATATTTTCCTAGAAGATGAAGAGAGTATTTGCATTAGAGTTAAAATTGGACAGGCCACATTATTTTCCTTTCAAACTAAGCAATGTCACCCAAAATGCTTAAAAGAAATAATAAGCAAAAAAAAAAAAAAAGTAAAGGCAGGAGACAAGAGAAAAGAAAAAAATAGTTTATGTTAGGGATAACATTGTTTACCCTAACTGGTTTAGGTGAAATAATAACTATGATTCATAGTTATGTATGTTAAAGCGTCTGCAGCTTTAACTGAGGAATAGTAATTAAGGGAGTGGTTATGAAAACACTATAAAAGTAGCAAGTCTACAGCTTGCACTCTCTCTGGCTTTCATGATCCCTGATTACTGCTTGGAATCAAGACTGCATTGCTCGAACGGGAGAGACAACAAAGGACTGATTTGTAAGTGAACTGACATAGGATATTCTACATGGACTTTGCTAACTGAATATCCCTGAATGGACTGACTACATGGTAAATGAATATTGGACTGTTATTTGACTATGCCATGAACTTATAAATGGAATAAACTATATTCTTGATAGCACAAGCGTATCTGTTATTTTTACTGTATGTTAATAAACATACAAGCTTAGCTCACTCATTTATCTGTGTGCCTATCTGACTAACGCTGCACATTCTGTTTAGCTTGTCTCCCTAACCCTGGTTGGGGAACCCAGGCTTAACACTGGTTATGGGCCCAGAGGCTGCAAAGTCAGTTTAACTAGGATACAACAGATTTATGTAAAGTGAGAGTTTGTGTTATTATACATTACAGTAAACAGACAGCTGTGTTTTATTAATTATATTTTTATATCCATATAAGAAAACATGGCACAAGTCAATTTACAAAGTTTGTCCCTTATATCCAAGCTGGATGGAACAAACTATGTATCATGGTCTACAAAATGTAGTCTACTTCTACAAAGAGAAGGTCTGTGGAACATAATTGAAAATCCACCAAACGTAGAAGAATTGGATCCAGAGGATGAAGAAGACAGACTAAAGATAGAAGAATTTATGCATAAAAATCAACAAGCCATTTGCATAATTGGGTTAACCTTAACTGATCAACAGCTTGTTTATATCCACAGAGAGAAAACGGCTGTTGGGTGTTGGCAGAAGCTGAAGAGGATTTATGTTCGAGATAATGTTGGTGCTCACATAAATCTAACACGGAAGCTTTTCAGGACGCATCTCCAAACAAATGGTGATATGCTGAGTCATTTGAAAACTATGCAAAGCATTTTTCACGAACTGCAAGAGAAAGAACTTATATTCTCTGAACTACACCAAGTTTACATAATTCTATCTTCCCTTCATGAAAGTTATGATAACTACGTAACTTCACTTGAAATTTTGCCAAAGGACAATTTAACTTTAACTGATGTAACTGGCAAATTGATCGAAGAGGCCAGAAGAAGGCATGAAAGAGATGAATTAAGGAGGGAGCAACCTCAAAAAGAAGATAATGAATCTCCTACTGCATACGCAATTAAAAAGTGTTTTAATTGTGGAGGAAGAGGACATTTGGCAAGATTTTGTAAAAAGGCAAAGCGCCAGAACGCTGGCCAGAATACTAAAAATCATCAAAAAATAAATAAAAATTTAGAGTTAGCCATGTATACGAACGGAGCTGTAAAAAATAATTTATGGGTGGTTGACAGTGGAGCATCCCATTGTATAACAAATGATAACAAAAATTTTATTAAAATGTCCCAGAGTACACAGCAGATATCGTTAGCCAATGGCTGGAAACTGAAAGCTAAAGGTCAAGGTATAGCATATTGTTCTTTTATAAAAGAGAATGTAAAAATGTTATATGTACCACAACTTAAGTTTAATTTAATTTCAGTTAGAATTTTGGTTAAACTAGGATATGTAGTTACATTTAAGGGAGATAACTGCATAATTAACAAAGAAGATAAGAGAATTACTGCATCTTTAAGAGGTGGATTATATGTGTTAAATGATGATGGTTTAAAGGTGGCTAACACAATTTATGAAAATAAGAAACCTCATGACGAATGTATTCACTTGTTACATCGAAGGCTAGGGCATTTAAATTTTAAAATGCTTAAGAAAACTGTTGAATTATCTAAGGGAATAAGTTTGAAATCTTGTAATAAGTATTTGCAATGTAATGCCTGTAATCAAAGTAAGAGCAGGGTTATACCGGCTAATAGAGTTGATGGATTTACTACTAAAGAGCCTTTAGAAGTAGCATTTGCTGATTTAATAGGTCCGAAAAAACCAAGTGTAGGAGGAGCTCGTGACATACTAAGTATAATGGACCACTATTCTAGATATGGGTTTTGCTATTTAATGAAGAGCAAAACTGAAACATATCAAAATCTATTTAATTGGTTAAAATTTTCGGAAAGAAAAACTAAAAAGAAATTAGTAACTCTCATCACAGATAATGGTACAGAATTTACAAATAATAAATTTCAAAACAGACTAAGAATGTTAGGTATTCAACATAAAATATCTGCACCATATAGGCCACAACATAATGCCTTTATAGAGAGAAGAGGCCAAACATTACAATCAATAGCACGAACTATGATGTCTGATTCAGGATTACCTGACAATTTATGGGGAGAGGCAATAATGTGTGGTAATCATATATTAAATAATGTTGTTAATTCAACAACAGGTGAATTACCATTCACACTGTGGCATGGTACAAAACCTGATTTAAGTTACATGCACACATTTGGAGCACCAGCATGGGTGCATATCCCTACACAACTTAGACACAAAGGACAGCATAGAGCTAAAAGATTAATTTGTGTAGGATATACATCTAATCATAGATCTTATAGATTCTGGGAACCAGGAACATCTAGAGTTTACACCAGTGCTAGTGCAAAATTCCTAGAACATGTAGGATGGAATAGATTAGAGCAAGATTTAAATAATGAAGTAATTATTGAAACCTACAAAAGGCAGAAAGATCAGATTAGCTATAAGAAGAGTCCAATTAAAGAAGAAGACCACGAAGAGCAAATAGGACCAGAACAAGAGGAAATAGTTGATCAGGAAGAGTTACATAATCAAGAACAATTAATAAGGGAAAGTCCACCAGTATGTCCTATAATACCTAGACGTACTACACGTGTAACTAGACCACCTGATAGGTATCAAGCAAGTATAGTTTGCCAAGTAACTAAAGTTCTAACTAGTGTAGATGAACTTAGGATGTATCCTGCTAAGGATCAGGAGAATTGGCAAAAGGCAATGGAAAAAGAACTAAATTCATTAAAGGTAATGAAAGTGTATGAAGATGCCAAATTACCTCCAGGAGAAAAATCCATTGGGTGCAAATGGATATTTAAAGTAAAAACTGGAAATGATGGGACTGTTACCCATAAAGCTAGGTTAGTAGCTCAAGGATTTAATCAAACTGCATCTGATTACGATGAAGTTTTTGCACCAAGCCTTAAAGCTACATCTTTAAGAGCAGCATTAGTGTGGGCAGCTAAGAAAAACTATGTCATTAACCATTTAGATGTAGAAACTGCTTATCTACATGCACCATTGCAGCACACTATATATTTAAGAAAACCAATTGGTATAAAAGACAATAATGTAAATAGTAATGATTGTTGGAAACTCAAAAAGAGTCTTTACGGGTTGAAACAATCTGGGTTTGAGTGGAACCAATATATTGTGAAAGAGTTAAACAATATAGGTTTTAAATCTGGTTTAGCAGATCCGTGTGTGTTTAAAAGAGAAAATAATGGAACGGTGTCATTATTATTATTATTTACAGATGATATTGCTTTGATAACTAAGACTAATAATGAAGCTAATGAGATTATATCATTATTAGCCAAAAAGATAAAATTAAAGCATTTAGGTGAAATTAAAAGGTATCTAGGATTGACAATTAATAAAACAAATAATGGTTTTAAGATATCTCAAGAAGATAAAATTTGCCAATTAATTAAAACGTATAAAATAGAACTTTGTAAACTGGCAAAGACTCCAATGAGTCAGGAAGTTTGCCAAACTAATGATCAAAGTCCCAAATTTGATAAGTCCATATATCAATCTTTGATTGGTAGCTTATCATATATAAACAATTGGTCAAGGGCAGATATAGCTTATAGTGTAAATTAGCTGGCACGTTTTAATTCAGATCCAAAAGAATATCATTGGAAATCCTTAAAAAGAATATTAAGATATCTAAAAGGAACAATGAACCATGCATTGTATATAGAACCAAAGGGTGATTTGAGTCTTAGTGCCTATGCAGATGCAAGTTTTGCAACTGATATAAACACTAGAAAATCAACATCTGGGATGGCTATATTATTTGGTAAGACACTAATAGGGTGGAGGTCAATCAGACAACAGCATATTAGCTTGTCCACGATGGAAGCTGAATTTTCATGTCTGTCATTATTATGCACTGACTTGATTTTCTACAAACAGTTATTATTAGACATGGGTATAACTGTGAAAGATTCCATTATTGTGTACGAGGATAACCAAGCAGCTATAAAGTTAGCTACTAGTATTGCTGTAAAAACTAGATCAAAACATACTGATTTAAGATATTTAAATGTAAGAGAATCAGTGAAGACTGGACTAATAAAATTGGAATACTGCATGACAGAAGAAAACATTGCAGACCAATTTACAAAAGCTCAAGGAGCAATTAAGTTTAAAGAAAGTTGTGAAAAATATAATTTAAAGATGTAAATGATTCATAGTTATTATTTTACCTAAAAGGGGAGAATGTTAGGGATAACATTGTTTACCCTAACTGGTTTAGGTGAAATAATAACTATGATTCATAGTTATGTATGTTAAAGCGTCTGCAGCTTTAACTGAGGAATAGTAATTAAGGGAGTGGTTATGAAAACACTATAAAAGTAGCAAGTCTACAGCTTGCACTCTCTCTGGCTTTGATGGTCCCTGATTACTGCTTGGAATCAAGACTGCATTGCTTGAACGGGAGAGACAACAAAGGACTGATTTGTAAGTGAACTGACATAGGATATTCTACATGGACTTTGCTAACTGAATATCCCTGAATGGACTGACTACTTGATACATGACTATTGGACTGTTATTTGACTATGCCATGAACTTATAAATAGAATAAACTATATTCTTGATAGCACAAGCGTATCTGTTATTTTTACTGTATGTTAATAAACATACAAGCTTAGCTCACTCATTTATCTGTGTGCCTATCTGACTAACGCTGCACATTCTGTTTAGCTTGTCTCCCTAACCCTGGTTGGGGAACCCAGGCTTAACAGTTTAAAACAGTGTTTTTTTAAAAAAAACTTGGCAATTTTAAAATGTACGGACTTCAACTCCCAGAATTCCCCAGCCAGTTTGCCATTCAGTTTAAATCCACCCATCTTAAAAAGTTGCCGAGTGTGAAAAAAACCAAACCATTACTTTAAAGCAACATTGCACACTGTACTCTGTACCTTTCTATCCTTGAAAACCATTCTAATTTCACATCTGTACATTAATTCATTAACTTCTTGTCTTTTTCAGGATTTGATTAACTCCCTCTGCCTATGTCTTTCTTGGTTTTTCCTTTCTTCTTAACCCATCCCTCTTCCTTTATTTATTTTACAATTTATTTTATCTATATGATCCAATCTCAACAATGTACAGTATCTCTTCTGTAAATTTTGTATTTTTTTACATTCAATCATTACCTATTTATTCTTCCTTCCATCTCTCCTTGTTTCATGGTATGTACTTCTTAAAGTATCCCACTTTCTCTGCATTCAATTGTTTCTACTAAAACTCTTCTTTCTATACAACCAAGTGGACAGAAGCACATTCCTATGCACAATCATTAAAAAAAACCCACATAGTTCATGCAACAGACCATCTATTTCATCTTTTTAGCAGCATTTGCATATCTAAATGTTCTTTAAGAGCCAGCATAGTTAAAGAATCAAGCTAGAAACTAGGTGACTATTCATGAGCCATGGCAGTGCAGTGGTTAGAGTGCAGTACTGCAGGCTACTTCTACTAATTGCCAGCTGCCTGCAATTTGACAGTTTGAATCTCACCAGGCTCAAATTGACTCAGTCTTCCGAGGTGGGTAAAATGAGGACCCAGATTGTTGGGGGCAATATGCTTAACTCTGTAAACAGCTTGGAGGGGGCTGTAAAGCACTATAAAGCTGTATATAAATCTAAGTGCTATTGCTATTGCTGTTTTAGTTCTGACTGAGGCACAAAGCGAGCTGTGACCTTGGGCCAGTCACTCTCTTTCCAACTTAGAAAGCAGGCAGTGGCAACCCACTTCTCTAGTGTTGCCAGTACAACTGCAGGAATTTGTCTAGGCAGCTACCTGGATTAAACAATTGATTTAAAGGAATAAGAATTCTCCATCCATTTTCTATCTTCAGTCAATTTTCTACAGACAAGTTCATCTGCTTGTACAGTATTTCTTTATTACTTGCATGTAATTTGTATCTATTCACTCAATTTTCCCTGTCAAAAATAATCATTTTGTCCTTGATTTTCAAATGAATACTCCTCATTGCATCATCAAATTTATTCATCATTTGTTCTACATAATTTGGGTTCTCAGACAAAAATGACATCATTTGCAAAAAGAAACTCATTCATGTTTCCAATGATCAGCTCTCACAAGAATTCCTTTTACATTTTTGAACAAATACATAAACAACTAAAGAAAAATATTATCTTCCTTTCTGTTTAGTAGAGATTCATTTGCAAAGAATTGTATTTATTCTCACTATAATATACTGCTTTTGTTGCATTCAGAAGTAATCTTTTCAATGCCATATTCACATACAATGTTCCATAAGTCAAGCCTATTCACTTTTATGATAAACTTACTCTACAACAACAAATACACAAGTACAATTTCATAATTTAGCAATAACCTATTTGAGGGCAAAAATCTAATCTATGCGTCCTTTAGCTGATGTAAAACAAAATTCCATTTTATTTGTTTTCATTTATTAATCAAATGTATATAGCAAGTCATCTTACCTAAAATGCCTTTGGATAATTTTGCTTATTAGTTAATTCTCGTATCCTTTTATTCAATATTCTGTTGTAATAACTTTGCTGGGAACACTTAACAAACTAATCCCCCCCCCTATTTTTCTTTTGTATATTTGAATAATGGCATTCCTCCAATACATGACATAGATGAAGTCTTCACATACACATCGGAAAGTAGCATTATTGTTTTAAGCATTTATTTTTTCACTTAAATCATTGTTTGACAGTCAGATATCATGCTTGTACAAATCTCTAAAATGTTTTCTCAGCATTGCTTTATGGCCATTTCATCCAAAATCAATTCATCCCTTTCATTTTTGATTCCATTCACTCAGCTAGAAGGGAGATTTTTTTGTTTAGTCCTTTTCATTCACTCCAAAAATCAGAGGTCTCCAAACTTGGCAACTTTAAGACTTGTGGACTTTCAACTCCCAGAATTCTTCAGCCAGCATAGAATTCTGGAAGTCCACAAGACTTAAAGTTGCCAAGTTTGCGGACCCCTGCCCAAAATGGTTCCCACAGTAGATTAAATAATGATGAATTATCTTTTGAGAATGATAAAACTGGTTTTTCTAACCCCCTCCCCAGATTTAATATCAGGGGTATACCTGTCACATTCCTAGTTAGGAAGTACATTGGCTGGTTGACTCTTCGTAAAGTAAGTGGTCCCAAAGATATATGGGTTCCATGCCATGCAGGGATTTACAGGTAACGGCTACCATTTTGAATTGCATTGAGAAGTCTCTTGACATCCAATGCAGTACTTGCAACTCCAGTGTTATGTGCTTCTGGTGGCTTGTACTACCAGCAGGCAGATTACTGTATCCTGTTTCAACTGCTACTTTCAAATAGTCTCCAAGGCAGTCACATGCAAAATGCATTGAAGAAGTCTAGCCTAAGGATGCAATTGACATGTTGTTGCTTGTATCAGGTATGGCTGAAACTAATACAAACAGAAACAGGGCAAAGCCCCATCTCTGCCTGTAAAGTATGAACAGGTATAAGCATATACATAATAAATGAGTATGAATCAGTGGTGGGATTCAAATTTTTTTACTATTGCTCTGCAGGCATGGCTTGATGGGCGTGGCAAGGGAAGGATACTACAAAATCTCCAGTCAGAGGTGGTATTTGCCAGTTCTCCGAACTACTCAAAATTTCCGCTACCGGTTCTCCAGAACTGGTTAGAACCTGCTGAATACCACCTCTGGTATGAATAAATGGGTATGAACAGTAGGACAAAGATGGTAGGCACACTGGTGCGCTTATGCATGTCCCCTTACAGGCCTCTTTGGAATGGAGTGAGGTCCATGGTAGACAGTTTAAGGTTAAAGTTTTGGGGGTTTGAGCAGTTGTGGGTTCCAAATTTTTTTACTACCAGTTCTGTGGACGTGGCTTGGTGGGCATGGCAGGGGAAGGATACTGTAAAATATCCAGTCATAGGGAATATTTGCCAGTTCTCTGAACTACTCAAAATTTCTGCTACCAGTTCTCCAGATCAGGTCAGAACCTACTGAATAGCACCTCTGGGTTTAAGGATGTAACAACAGAGTCAGGTAGTGAGTTCCAGGTGTTGACCACTCTGTTACTAAAATTATTGTTTTTTATATAGGGTTTTATTTTCTGTAAGCTGTATTGAGTCGTCATCTGTGAATAGGCAGCAATATAAATTCCACAAATAACAAACAAACAAACAAATCTATTGGAAATATGCAGAGGTGGTATTCAGCAGGTTCTGACCAGTTCTGGAAACCGGTAGTAGAAATTTTGTGTAGTTCAGAGAACAGGCAAATATCACCCCTGACTGGAGATTTTACAGTATCCTTCCCCTGCCACGCCCACCAAGCCACACCCACAGAACCAGTAGTAAAAAAATTTGAATCCCACCACTGGGTATATGGATATTTTATGCATGCTTGACTGTCATGAAAATGCAAGCCTTAGCATTGCAGTTGCCACAGAAAGAGACCCAAACAGTGTTTGCAAAAGACGAGCTTATCGTTTGCCAGAGAGGCTGGATTTAGATCAGCTAGAAAAAGCGAGAGTCCGGCTGTTTCCATGTGGCAGCACAGTCGGGGTTTTCCTTTCTCGAATCACCCGCAGAACTGTTATTTACTTAACAAACTTGACTTTTAAGCATTACCAGGCATCAGCTTAAAGAACAGGGAAGTAAGGTCAAGGAAAAGAAAGATCCAGAGAGATTAAAAAAAAAAGAAAAGCAGGTAGGTGTTGATTCAGTCTTGTCTCTTTCATCCAGAGTGAGACAGTATTTCAGGTCAGACTACAGATAATAATAATAATAATAACAATAATTATTGTTGTTGTTGTTGTTGTTGTTGTTGTTGTTGTTGTTGTTGTTGTTGTT
>BLBF01000063.1:12877667-12907563 GCA_015471245.1 Laticauda colubrina | reverse complement strand
TTGTTGTTGTTGTTGTTGTTGTTGTTGTTGTTGTTGTTGTTGTTGTTCCACTCTGGATTTTATCACTACTGGGTCTCAATTGGCTACCTGATTTAATTGCCATTTTAATAAGCTAACTTAGAAGAAGGCAGTTCTAAAATTCAGGCTATCAGAAAACCTAGATGACCATGAAATAGTGGAAAAGAGGATGCCTGGTGGTCCTAAGTAAATTAAAAAAAACACTGAAGATGGAGAAGATCTGTTTTTTTAAAAGCACCGCTATAAAACTAAGCAATTAAAGATTTAATTAAATTTGGCAATATCTCTAAAACCAGGACTTCTTTCTTTGATGAAGTTAAAGCAGTAAGCAGAGCAGTAACAATCTGGATGGCTATCTATGTATTTTTGCTGCCATCCTACTGGCCATTTGGATATTTGCAGCCCAGTAGCTCTGTGCTTGTGGTACAATTGCCAGGTAAACCTCCACCTCATGTTTGCACACCAAAGATGCACCAAGATTATTTAATGGGACTTGGTTGTGAGAAGCTGTTGATTATCTGCACCCAAGATGATTATTTTCACCCATTTTGTCTTCCTAATCATACAACTTATATTTCCAGTAACTGTGATTGTCTTTGGATGGCATACTGTAGCTTTATTTTATGGTGACAAATCTCCCATATCCATGTACTTGTGGGTGTGTGGTTTTCTTTTTATAGATCTTTGATTAGAATATTGTTTTCTGCTTGATTGTTCGCCTGGTGTCAATCCCTGCTCCTCTGAGATGGTGATAGTGTTCTGGATTTTTTGTTTCCTTCTTAGCTTTAACTAAAGAGCCTAGGTGGTGTAGTGGTTAGAATGCAGTACTGTAGACTATTTCTGCTGACTGCTGGCTGCCTGCAATTTGGCAGTTTGAATCTCACCAGCTCAAGGCTGACTCATCATTCCAAGGTCAATAAACTGAGGACCCAGATTGTTGGAGGCAATATGGTGATTCTGTAAACTGCTTAGACAGGGCTGTTAAACACTGTGAAGCAGTATATAAGTCTTATTGCTACTGCTAAAACTGGCAGGGAAAGTTCCTGTGTATAAACAGGGGGCAAATCCCACACTCACCAACAATGGTTTATTCAGTTGTGTAACCAAATGTCTGCAAGCAAACAAACAACCTCAGAGAACACCAAGGTTTCCATAACTTATGTTCTTCTGTGATATATGGTTCTTATTACATAATTTGTGTGATGACATCATGACATGTTTGCCATTAATTTGACACTATTATGTCTTATTACAATTATTGCTGGATGTTCTCAGAATTCCCAGCCAACATGGCTAATCGGTGGTTTAATGAAGTTATAATAATTCTGATTAGTTTAAATTTTAAATGGTGACATGGCTACTTGCTTTTTTCTCTTTACCATATGCAGGAGGAAGAGAAGAGAAATAAAGGTACTCAGATCTACTGGTAAGACTTTAGCAAGTTTATTTACTTAATACTGAAATATGGCTTAAATGTTAACATCTGAACTAAGCCTGTATTTTGTGAATCACAGTTGGGCTGAAATCTTCACAGCATTTATTGCTCTTAAATATTACAGAGATGACTGTTGGCACACAAAAGATTAACTAATACTGTTAATGTGCAATGCATCTATTAAGACTGCTCAAAAAGGGAAAAACAGCTTTGTAAGAGCAATATTTTGTTAATATTCAATGACTTTTCCTTATAGTGCTTTTTGATGGAAAACACATGGAAATATTTCATATCTTTTGGCATGCATTTCAAGAGAATGAGAGAGGAGAGAGAGAAAGTGAGAGAGCAAAGGAAAATATGCAGGAGTTCTGAGTAAAGCAGCTGCTGTGTAAAAACCATTGCTTAATATGCTGTGCTTTATTGCATATTTATTTCTTTTCATCCATCTGTTTTCACTTGTTGTCTCTTGTTTTATAATTGGATTTCAGGAAATTTGGGGGCAGGGAATAATCTTCCTGTTATTTGTTGTCGCAATACATTGTACAACGTGATCCTCCAAATCCAAAACAAATGCAATCATAAATGTTCTTCTGTTCCATTAGGATAAGAAATCAAGGTAGGAAAAGATGCATCTAGTGTACCACTGTATTCCCAGAAGATTTTAAGGAGGGTTCTTTATATCATACTTAAAATGACCAGTTTCCTACTTTCTTCAGCCAAACACATGATTGTGGTTTGTGGGGGCTTTTCCAGACAATAATTTTACTGTTATTATAGATGCACAGCTGTTCAGCTGCTACAGAGGAATCCAGCTCCGTCCCCCTCAAATTTTGTGTCTGATGTAGAGGAATCATATTTTCCTGAGACTCACAGAATGATATTTTGTGTCTGGGAAAATGAAATATTTTGCTAGCCTGTTTATACTTGATTGAAATAGTGCGTAGCAGCCCCAATGAGAAACATGTGCAGCAGGTTTTTCACCCTAATCCTTGCTATTCTGTACCGATTAAAGCAATATTTTCCTTTCTGTGCATTTGTTTTACCTTGGTAAGACATGATCTCACTTGTTTTACAAAGAAACATACGGATCGGGGTAAAGTCTTAGCAAGCAGTGTGAATCAACATGTGGAAGCTGAATGACAAACCTTTGAATTGATGTCTTTTTTTTCCTCTGAAAAAGGAAGAAAGTGGTTGGAGCACTGAGGTTTTGCAATAGTCCTGGTATCTTCAGAGGTCATCTTCCAATTTGCCCTTCATGTATTGCCTCCCATGAGATAAATTAAAAGGCTAGTTTGGACACAGTTCACAAGTAGACCTTTCTCTGCCTGCTTAGGCAAATAGCAATAGCGCTTAGACTCATATACAGCTTCACTCTATAGCCCCCTCTAAGCAGTTTACAGAGTCAGCATATTGTCCCCAACAATCTGGGCCCTCATTTTACTGACCTTGGAAGGATGGAAGGCTGAGTCAACCATTGAAGCCAATGAAAATTGAACTGCTGACAATCAGCAGAATTAGCTTGCAATACTGCATTCTAAATATTAAACCTTGCCATATTGGATCTTTGGGTAAATCATGCCTTTGTCTTATTTCTTCCTCATCTGAACAAATCACCTGTTGTATTTTCTGCAAGTTGGTTCAATTACACTAAATATTACAAATAACTTTAACCTCTCCTGCCATGTTTGCATAAAGCTCATCTTGGAAGATAATCTAAATTCTGCACCCATTAATTTGAATTTTGGCAAGCTTTATCTTCTCATAGAGGTTAATATACACGTAGAATTCATCTGGTTCTCTCAACTGATAAAGACCAAATATACAGATATAAAGGTTTATCCATTCTCTCTTCATAGCCCCAAAGCTTTTCATAACAACGAGATCTTCTGCAGTGGATCTCACATGAGTAGGACTACTAGTTTTGTTCCATTCTGAAATAAGGTGCGTGAGACCGGGTTTCCACAAACAGCTCTTTTATTAACAAGTAAAGCAACTAGTAACGGAACAACAGCCCAAGACGTGGCCGCCCTTCTTATAGCGGCTTGCTCGCGGCTTGTGGCCAATGACAGTAGTTTAAGTCTTCCCGCCGTCCAGCGGGCCAATCAGAATGGTTCCTAAGTAACCAATCTGAGAACGGCCTTCTCGGCCAATCAGTTCAAGGTATTTGGAGTCTACCAAGTTCTATACACAACACCCCTCCCCCCTTGGTTTTGTCCAATGTGCGTCACATAGTCATGAAGGTAGGTGGGGCTTTTTTGGGTCCTAGTTGACCTGCGCAGCTCAGTCTCAGCGTGGTCTTCAAACGGTTCAGACGGGATCGCTTTCTCTCTGTTTCTTCTCCATGAAACTTCCTGGAAGGGTGAGTCAGCCTTGCTGCTCCCTCCTGAGTTTTTCGGGCTGGTTGAGGTGGCTCTGCTGCTTCCTCCTGGTTCGTCCGGGTTGGTTGAGCTGGCCTGGCTGTTTCCTTCCAGGAAGGCCTTGCCTCGTTCTCCTGCTCCCGGACTTCTTCCTTTGGGTGTCTTTGTGAAGTGTTTGTTGTCGTGTTATTGGAGGTTCGTCTTCACTTTTTTTGTTATTTTGTGTTTCCCCCCCTCCTTGGTTGTTTTTGGTTCATTTATTTGTGGTGTTAGTGTGGTGTTGCATTCTAGTGTGCGAGAGTGAAGCTGGTCGATGTGCCGCTTCCATGCTTTCCTGTCATCTAGCACAAGTCGGTAAGACCGGGCCTGTGATTTGGGTGATTGTGGCAGGAAGCCATAACGGTAAGGTTTTTAGCGTACACCTGATCGGCTAATTCAAATGACCGATACTTGCTGGAGGAGTCAGGGGGTTTGTCTCAGGTATATGTGGGGTGCAGTCTATCTAGGTAGGAGTGCAATTTCCTACCCATGAGGAGTTCTGCTGGGCTCTTGTTGGTGGTTGTGCTGGGGGTAATGTGTTGCATGGTTAACAATCTGTTAAGCTTTTCTTGCACGTCCCCTGTGTCCATTTTTTCTAGGCCCTCCTTAGTATACTGAACCATGCATTCAGCCCGTCCATTAGCAGCCGGATGAGCCAGCGCTGTCAGGGCATGTTGGATGCCCTGTGCAGCCAAGTACTGCTCAAATGCCAAAGTGGTAAACTGGGGCTCATTGTCTGATACGATAACATCAGATAGCCCATGCGTGGCGAAAAGTTTGCTTAACTGTTTCATGACTGCCTCGGTGGTAGTGGATGCCATAAGTATGACTTCCAACCAGTTCGAGTAGGTGTCCAGGATAACCAAATAGTGTTCCCTTTAGTTGGCCCAGCAAAGTCAATATGCAGTCTCGACCATGGGCCTCTGGGAGTTTCCCATTCCATGACTGGTGCCAGTGTGGGGGGGGGTAGGCCTCAATTTTTGGCAATCATGGCATGTAGCCACCCAATGTTCAATGTCTTTGTCCAGCCCTGACCACCAAACATAACTCCTGGCCAGGGCTTTCATCTTAACTATGCCCGGGTGCCCCTCGTGCAACATACACAGCACTTCTTCCTGTAATTTGTCTTGGATTATCACCCTGACACCCCACAAAATACAGCCTTTTTCAATAGACAGTTCAGTCTGTCAGGTGCAAAATGGTTTAAAAGTCTCAGTTTTGTTTTTGTCCGGCCAGCCCTTACCTACCCAATATAGAATGCGAGCTGTCAGCGGGTCTTTCACAGTGGCTTTAGCGATGTCTGCTGAAGTTAGTGGCAGGTTTGGCAAGGACTCGATTTGGAGGGTGGAGACAGAGGGGCTGGGTTGTCTTCTGTGATAGGTAGCGGGGAACGGCTCAAGGCGCCTGCATGGGTGATGGTCTTCCCTGGGTGCTGGGTGAGTGTGTAGTTGTATGCAGCAAGGAATTCAGACCACCTTGTCATTCTTGGTGACAGAATGTTCGGGGTCGGTTTGTTTCCTGCCAGAATTCTGAGCAGGGGTTTGTGGTCAGTGACGATTGAAAAAGTCCTACCCTAAAGGTACTCGTGGAATCTTTTGACTGGCTATGATTACGAGGTCTTCTCGGTCGAGTTGGCTGTAATTTCTCTCCGATTTAGACAGTGTTTTTGAATAGAAGGTGATCAGTGCCTCTCTGCCATTTGGTAGCTTGTGGCTCAGGATGGCGCCGATTCCAAAAGGCGATGCATCACAGGTGACTGTCATAGGCAGGGTATTGCTATACTGGATCAAAACAGTGCTAGACGTTAATAAATCCTTTATATTTTGAAATGCTGCTTGTTCCCGATGGCCCCATTTCCAGATAGTTTTTTTGTCTAATAACCGATGTAAGGGTTCTGCTATGGTTGCTTTTTGGGGCAGGAACACATTGTAGAAATTTATGAGACCTAGGAATGCTTGCAAGTCAGTTTTGTTCCCAGGTCTAGGTGCGTCTTTGATTGCCTTTATCTGTTTTTCAGTGGGGTGTATCCCTTGCTCATCTATGAGATAGCCTAGAAGTTCGACCTGGTTGGTGGCTAGGTTACATTTTTCTCACTTTATTTTAAGGCCTGCATCTCTGAATCTTCGTAATACTTCTTTTAATCTACTTTCCAGTTGGTTTGTGTTTTTTGCTGACACTAGTACATCATCAAAATAAGGGACGACTCCTTTGATTCCATTTAGAAGTCGTTCCATGAGGCTTTGGAAAATGCCTGGGGCCACGCTAATGCTGAATTGAAGTCAGCTGCACTTGAATGCCCCTCTGTGTGTCACTTTTGTCTGTGCCTCTGCGGTTGCAGGGTGAACAGGTAGCTGTTGGTACCCTTGTGCGAGATCAAGCTTCGCAGAAATTTTTCCTCCCCCTAGGGAGTGCAATAAGTGTTGCATTACCGGTACTGGGTATGCGCTTTGTTGGAGCGCATGATTTAGGGTTGCTGTTAGGGATAACATTGTTCACCCTAACTGGTTTAGGTGAAATAATAACTATGAATCATAGTTAGTGTATGTTAGAGTGTATACAGCTTTAACTGGGAAATAGCAATTAAAAGAGTGGTTAAGAAAACAATATAAAAGTAGCAAGACTACGGCTTGCTCTCTCTCTCTCTGGCTTTGATGATCCCTGATTACTGCTTGGAATCAAGACTGCATTGCTCGAACGGGAGAGACAACAGAGGACTGATTTTGTAAGTGAACTGACATAGGATATTCTACATGGACTTTGCTAAATGAATACCCCTGAATGGACTGACTACATGGTAAATGAATATTGGACTGTTATTTGACTATGCCATAAACTTATACTGGAATAAACTATATTCTTGATAGCACAAGCGTATCTGTTATTTTTACTGTATGTTAATAAACATACAAGCTTAGCTCACTCATTTATCTGTGTGCCTATCTGACTAACGCTGCACATTCTGTTTAGCTTGTCTACCTAATCCTGGTTGGGGAACCCAGGCTTAACAGTTGCCTTATAGTCTCCACAGATATGCACTGACCCATCTGGTTTGACAGGAGTCACAATGGGTGTTTCCCCCCTGGCATAATCAATTGGGTCTAACACCCCTTGTGCTATTAGTTTGTTTAGTTGTTCATCAATTTTTGGTTTTAAGGCAAAAGGAACACATCTGGCTTTGAGCTGGATGGGTACTATTTTCGGGTCTAGGCTAAATGATATTGAGGTCCCCTTGTACTTGCCTAGGGTCCCGTCGAATACATCCTGGAACTCTTGCAACAGGCTTTCTTCCCAGTTGGCCACAACGATGCTGTTGATCCTGGTCATCCCGATTCCCAGGGGCACAAACCATTCGATTCCCAGCAGGTTAGGGTGATCATGGTCGATGATGGTCAGAGGCAAAATTTTGGCATGATTTTTAAACTCGATGAGGAAATGTCCAAGGCCCACTACCGGGATTCAATTTCCCTGGTAGTCCTTCAAAATCAGCTTTTGTTTTTCAAGTTCTTTTTGTTTGATGTTCGGTATCAGGCATCGGATAGTGTTCCAAGATACCATGGACAAAAAGGATCTGGAGTCAACTTCCATCTCACAGGGCTTCCCTTCGATGTTCACCTCTATCTGGACCTTTTTTACATTTGCTGCCCTGGCATTTCCGATTGTTACCGTCTGGTGCATTTCCTCTCTGTCGCTCGTTCTTTTATTTCTACTATCTCAGTTCCATCTGCTTCCGGCTTATCTCTCTTCATTTCTGGGTGTGTGTGTGCTGCCTCATCTTTTAGGACTATAGCTCTTTTTGCTTCAGCAGACCCTTTCGATGTGCCCCTGTTTGTTACAAGCTCTGCAGATTGCATCTAGGAACCTGCATTCAGATCGCGTTTGGTTGCCTCAACATCCAGCACACTGGAATTCTCGCCTGCTTCTTCTTTTTTCCCACCATTATTTGTCTGATTGGAGTCTATGGACATCTTCATTGTCGTCATCAGTGTCGCTCAGGGAGTCGAGATCTTCATAGTGGGCGGTCACTATGGGCTGTTTCTTGCTTCCCTCTGTCTTCTTTTCTCTGGATTGATTCGGCGGATCTGGAATTGAGTTCATCTGGCGCATAGTGGCTGCAGATTTCTTTGCTGCTTCGGCGGCGGTGGCTTCTGCGATGGCCTCAGCCACAGTTATGTTTGGTCTATTTAGCAGCTTACTCTGGAATGTAGCGTTCATCAATCCGAGGACCACGCGGTCCCTCATGGCCTCATCTATGTTCTGGAACTCGCAGGCTCCTCCGATGTGTCTCAGGGCTGCTACAAAATCTCCGACAGTCTCATCTTTTTGGTCTCTTTTGTAGAACTTGTGCCTTTTTATCAAGTTGGAGACCACAGGTACGTAATGTTTTCAGAGCATTCTGTTCAGCTCAGGCCAAGTCATCTGTTTAACATCTCTTGGTTTGGCTGGTGCCTTTGCCATTTTAAAAATGGCTGGTCTGCAGTGTATGAGGAAGACAGCTCTCTTCCTCTGGTCAGAAATCTCCTGCAGTTCGTTGCTTTCTAAAAACATTAGAAAGCAATCGATATATGACTCCCAATCCTCCTCATCAGGGTTGAATGGTGCGGGTGGCACATTGTTACCAGCCATTTCTCTCTCTCGGTTCTGATTGCCGCGTGCTTCGGTCTCGCTCTTCTATGAAGATCCTACCTTCGTCGCCAGTGTTCTGTTCTGCAATAAGGTGCACAAGACTGGGTTCCCACAAATAGCTCTTTTATTAACAAGTAAAACAACTAGTAATGGAACAATAGCCCAAGCCATGGCAGCCCTTCTTATAGCGGCTTGCTCGCGGCTTGTGGCCAATGACAATAGTTTAAGTCTTTCCGCCGTCTGAATGGTTCCTAAGTAACCAATCTGAGAACGGCCTTCTTGGCCAATCAGTTTAAGGTATTTGGAGTCTACCAAGTTCTATACACAACAAGTTTGACCTGAAGTAAGTTGCAAACTTTCTACACAGGATAATGCTCCAAAGGCATTTTTTTCAAAAGGCATCTGTTTCCTCCACCCTTGAAAACATTTCTCTTTTCATTCAGAAGGAGATTCACTTCTGCAGAATTGAAGAAGCTTCTTGGATGAGAAGCAAAGCATTTTGAAGGAAAAAAAAAAACCAAACAGTCCAGCTGCCTTTTGAAAAAGTGCCTTTGGGGCAACCATGACCTGGATGATTGAGAATCTCCATAGACATTTACATGGAATAATGTTTGCAGTGTGCTTTGAAGGTTTAAGCAAAGAAAGCATAGAGAGGGGAATTTATCACACAAAAGGGCTATTGGGCTATTCAATTCCAAACAGAACAACAAAATATAATGTTTGGTTTTACTTCTACATTTATCTCACACCAGGCTTTTTTCCTTCCATTTCTTGCCTTCTGAATTGAAAATGTTATATTTAGGGTTTCTTCCATCCAGATGGGGAACATTATGCATGGTGAGGGATGCACCTGATAACCAGAGAAGAATAAAAAACAGAATTACTATGCCAAGCAGATAAAGTTGTATTGCACATGTGGATGAGGTCAGAATTTTCAGAGGGAGGAGCTTAACTGAAATTGTAAATGTTTTCTTTTTTTTATTAAGTAGATTAAGTTTGATTCATGGGTTATACAACACATTTTGTGTTTCTTGATTCAGAATTGTGGAAACAAGCAATTGTGGCTAGGTGTGGTATGGTTATAGCACTGCCTGTGTATGCTTTATATCCTAAATTATTTTATTGGCAAGTTTGATGTCGATTAGTTTTGTTATGAAATCATTGTAATTGTTTATTTAGCAATCTCAGGGTAATTTTTTGATAATATATCAGATTGCAATCTTGTTTCCTGTATTAATGGAGAAATTATTAATCAGTAATAGAGTGTCTATTTCATCTGCAAGCTTTAATTTCCCACCAGTTTCCTGCAAACTGACTCCCTCCAGATGTTCCAGAATTCATAGCCAGATTGAAAATCCCACTATATCTGGAGAGCAACCAGGCTAGGAAAGCTTGTTTTACAATTACAAGTTGCATTCTAGAAATCAAAAGATACTTATGTTATCTCACGGTTATCTAGCATGTTCAAGAATTGATTAAAATCTCAAGAACTCTTTTTAAAGCCCCTGTCACACTGCACCAACGGATGAAAAGAGGATGTAAAATGGAGAAAAACACTTGCCATCCATTGGTTAACGCGATGCTTCCGTTCTGTACTCACTGCCTCTGTTTTACTTCCTCTCTATCCATCCAGCATCCGTCTACCGACATTTCATCTGCTCAGAAGGTTTTGAGCTGCTCAAAACTTTTGAGCGGAAAATGTATCTAATGCATCCGTTCTGCATCCTCTAGGCATACGGGGGACATCCGTTCTGCATCCATTATGCATCTGCTATATCCGCTAGGCATCCGCTGTGCATCCGCGCAACTCAAATCTGTTCCAGAGGTAAACGGACACAGGGGGGAAGCGGAACGGACGCGCAGCGTTAGTAGCACAGATGGAGAAAGGATGAAAGCGGATGCAGCTACGCATCCACGTCATCCACTATGCATCCGCTCTGAATCCACTCTGCATCCTCTACGCATCCTCTATGCATCCTCTACGCATCCGCTCTGCATCCCCTATGCATCCGCTCTGCATCCTCTACGCATCCTCTATGCATCCTCTACGCATCCGTTCTGCATCTGCTCTGCATCCGTTTCCATCTGCTTCCATCCGCCAGGCTTCAGTTCCGCATCCGCTTTCCATCCGCTCTGCGTCCTCCCCCCGTCCGTTCCTTTCCGTGTTATCTGCTCTGCTTATGCAAATTTTTGCCCATTTTGAGAGCAGATAACAATGGATGGAACATTTTTCTCGTCCGCTGTGTCCTTTTTACAAAAGTTTTGCATCCGTTGGGCAGTGTGACAGGGCCTTAAACAAGTGATTGAGTCAATTGTGTGAAATGATTTGCAATTTTAAAACATTCATAGTTATTTTACTGAAATAGTACAATATGATTTGATGTTTTTGGGAGGTAAACTGATCATGATAGTTCTTTGAGATGGATATAGAAATAATACAAATGAGGGTGAAAGTATTTTCTCCAAGCATATGGGTTGGTTCATGAATGTTTTGTTACCAGGGTAGAGTTTAAGGGATGTCAGTGTCATTATTCTGCTGTTTATAACAGCTTCAGGTGTGGGTATGTCATGTGAGAGTCTTGCAATGGAAAAGGTGGGTTTCAAAGATTTTAGCAAAGGGTTCTCTACCCTGATGCTGTGTAGGCGTAGCCATGATGGGTGTAGCTTAATCCCATGTCACACTGGCCAACGGATGCAAAAAGGACACAGCGGACAAGCAAAATGTTCCATCTGTTGTTATCCGCTCTCAAAAGGGGCAAAAATTTGCATAAGCAGAGCGGATAACACAGACGCGGGGAGGACGCAGGGCGGATGCAAAGCGGATGCGGAACGGATGCCCAGTGGATGGAATTGGATGGGAGCAGATGGGAGTGGGTGGCACATCCGCAGGGCTTCTGGGGGGCCTCAGCAAAGCGGACGCAGAACGGAAAGAGCGGAAGCAGAGCGGACGCTGAACGGATGAAGCGGATGCAGAGCGGAAGCCTAGCGGATGCACAGCGGAAGCCTAATGGATGCCTGGCATTCACTGCGCATGCGGGGAGGATGCATTGCATCAGCCCCGTGGATATAACGGAAGCAACTCGGAAGCAGATCGCCATTCAGAGGAAAGATCTGCTGCCGGACACATCGACTGCCTTGCCTGCCCTGCCTGCATGTCTGCCTGCCAGCCTCCCTGCCAGCCTTGCTGCCAGCCTGCCTGCAAGCCTTGCTGCCAGCCGGTCTGCCTGCCAGCCTTGCTGCCTGGCTTCCTGCCAGCCTTGGTTCATGTCTGCCTGCCAGCCTTCCTGTCAGCCTTGGTGCCTGCCAGCCTGCCTGCCAGCCTGCCTGCCAGCCTTGGTGCCAGCCTCCCTGCCAGCCTTCCTGCCAGCCTTCCTGCCAGCCTTGGTGCCAGCCTTTCTACCAGCCTTGGTTCCTGCCAGCCTCCCTGCCAGCCAGCAACCCCACAACCATGCAGAAGCACAGCAAGCCTCAGCCATCTGCTGCCAGCCCTGGCAAGAGGGACAGGGTAACCATCCCGCCCCCTGACCCTCACGCTAGTTCTGCTGGGGCTTCTGCCGCATGGGCTCACTCTTCTGGGGCTGGCGCTTCTGCTGCTTCTGCTTCTGGAGGAGCTGATGACAAGCACTCCAGCACCAGCCACCTTCACAGCACCTGGACCCTTCACCCATGAGACTGAGTGACCAAGAGGAGTGCCAGAGACTCATTTTTGTTTTATAGCTTGTTGTTAATAAAGTATATTTTTGATTCATACACTTGCTTCATTTCTTTTTTTTAATAAAGTCTTGGTGGAAACTGTTAGAAATGGTTTAAGCCTTTGCATGCTTGTAGGATGGGTAAGGACAGCTTTGGGATGGGTTAGGATACCTGTGGAATGGGTAATAGCTGTGGGATGGGTTAGGATAGCAGTGGGATAGATAAACCTCCAGTGCAAACATAGTGGGACTGTATGGTCCACCCTCCCAGGTGCCACACCTACGGCCCTTTATTATCAATAATAATATAATAATTATCCATACATGTCAACATAAACACAACTCTTTATTAAACGCCCTGTTCATTGTAGGCCAACCAAACATACATGGCCCAATCTCATCTGTGTGATGAGACAGGCTGAAGGAAGCATCCATTAAGCATCTACCATCCTGTCTTGCCACTCCACTGCTCCAGCTGGGGAGTTGCACCATTGTCTCAGGAGGTTGCGTTGCTTCTTCGCTTCATTTGAGGCTCTGTTGGGGCCTTGCACATCCTCAGTGTCGATCAGGTTTCGCCCTTGCCTCCATTCCCCAGGCTCCATGACCCTATTGGCTTGTTGGAGGTCTTATGAGCCTGTTCTGCAAGACTGGGTAGCGGGTGCGCATGAGATTGTGCAGGATGCAGCAAGCTTCCACGATCCTCCTTACGGTCTCTGGGCAATGCTGCATGGTGGTGAGAAGTACCTGGAACCTGTTGGCCAGGATGCCAAAGGCATTCTCCACCTCCCGCCTTGCGCTGGACAGCCTGTAGTTGAAGATCCTTTCTTCATGGGTGAGGAGTCTGGAGGTTTAGGGCTTCCTGAGGTAGGTTCCTGGAGGTTTAGGGCTTCCTGAGGGAGAAGTCGTCATCCCCCATGATGAAGTAGGGCACATCTTGTGTGTCGTTGGGCAGGGGTTCTAGATCTGGGAAGCCCACCATGAGGTTGCATTCCAGCCCCTCCTTGAGGTGACTGGCGTTGTATACCTGGGCATCCGAAGATGAGCCGTTGCCTGAAGCATCGATGTACATGAACTTGTAGTCAGCATCGACCATGGCAAAGAGGATGATGCCGAAGAACCCCTTGGAGTTGAAATAAGTGGACCCCGACTTGGCTGGAGATTTGCAGGCCACGTGCTTGCCATCTATGGCTCCAACGGTATGTGGGAAGTTCCACTTCTGATACCACTGTTCTGCAACTTTCTTCCATCCTTCTTCAGTGGAGGGGTACTGGAGGAGCTCCTCCTTGTATTCTTCGATGATGGCCTGCACCACTTCTCTGACCACAATGCTGATGGTGTTGGATGGCACCCTCCAGCTGTTCTGCATGCTCCTGTAGGAGTTCCCTGAGGCCAGGTGGCGCAGAGTGAGTGCCACCTTGAGCCCAGGTTCCAGGCTGGGCCAGAAGCTGGTGTTTGCCTTGGTCAACCTGGGTGTCAGGCGCTGCACAACTTCGTCAAACATGGCTGGAGGCATCCTCATGAAGTTCTGGAATGCATGAGTGTCTTCGCTCCTGAGCTCCACCATCAGCTTGTTGTACAGTCCGTCCTCCGCTCTACTGGCGAACCATCTTCAGACCCAGACTCTTTTGGGGTGGCTCCTTTTCTTCTCGCAGTAGTGTTCACAGAGCCTGCAGATGGCTTCGCACTGTTGCAGAACGATGGTGGCTGCCGAAAGGACTTTGTTACAATCCACGGTGGACATGACTGGATGCTGTGGAAGAGGAAGAGACAGATGAAGGCTGCAGAGGTCTGCACCGCTGGGCTGCTGTTCTGAAAGTGCGATGCAGGCAAGTTGCTCCCCCTTTTTATAGGCAGTATAGGTTTTCCGCTAGGCATCCTCTAGGCATCCTCTAGGCATCCTGTAGACATCCTTAATATCCGAGATAGGTCCCCTCTGCGAACGTTTTTTCCATTTTAATCGCTTTGTTTCCATGCTGCATCCGTTCTGCATCCGTTCTGCATCCGTTCTGCGTCCGTTCCGCTTCCTCCTTGCGTCTGTTTACCGCTGGAGCGGATGGAGTTCCGCGGATGCACAGCGGATGCCTAGCGGATATAGCGGATGCGTAACGGATGCGTAGCGGATGCGTAGCGGATGCAGAATGGACGAACTGGATACATTTTCCGCGCAAAAGTTTTAGGCAGCCCAAAACTTTTGGAGTGGATGAAACGTCCATAAATGGATGCTGGACAGATAGTGAGGATGAAAAACGGAGGCAGTGAGTACAGAACAGATACATCACGTCAACTAACGGATGGCAAGTTTTTTTGTCCATTTTACATCCTCTTTGCATCCGTTGGTTCATTGTGACATGGGCTTCAGTCAGCCTCCTGCACCATGGCAGGGGGGTAGTTTTTTGCCCTCCCGGGGCTCCAGAGGCTTTCCTCAAGCCTCCAGGAGGGTGAAAACAGCCTCCTTGGGCTCCAGATGCTCTCTGGAAGCTGGATACAGGTCTATTTCTGGCCTTCCCGAACTTCTAGGAATCTCATTTTTTTGCCCTCCCCAAGCCTCTGTGCATACCCTGCATTTATCTGCATCCAAAACAGGCCACGTGGGGACTCCTGGGAGGGGTGGAGCAGGGTGGATGGGGCAGAGCCAGCCAGGAGTTGGGATTTGGGGGTTCTCCAAATGGCACATAATCTTAGTTAGGGGCTCTCCCAAACTTCTGCGAAACCCCGCAGCCCACCCCTGGGTGTGAGTCATTGACTCTTACTTCCCACTATCTCAGGACTTGAAGGCAGCAAGTCTTATTTATTATACAGGGCAAAGAAAGGATGATCACTTCTCTTATGGGTTATTTGGAAGCTTTCTGAATGCATTTGATCATCCAATCGATGGCCAAAAGGTTGCAGTAATCCAGTAATAATAACAGGGATGGGAGCAAACGTATTTTTGCATGAATTGCTGGTTGTATTGTACAATCAGATCTTAATGTAATTTTTTTTAAAAATCAAGGAATGTCTGCAAACATTTCTATGGATTCTACCTACTTTATAAATTAACAGAAAAAGCAATCAATACCTGTAGTGTAAAGTGAATGCTGGTAGGTAATTATTGGATTTACAAAGATTCTTCTAGACATGAAGCATTGATTCAAAAAAGGAATGAAAGGTGGGGGGAAGAGAGGCAGAATCTTTAATGTTTCCAGTGTTAGGGATAATTTAGCTGACTTGATGAATCTTTCTTAGAATGTAAACTAAGTTCTGTTAGCACTTCTCCCCTAATGGAAAAAAAACCTGCCTTGAGGTTTTAAAAGATCAAATGTAAGAGAAACACATATTGACATCTTAGTTCATATCTAATTCTATCATGCCAGGTATAGTCTTTACACAAAACATAATGACTCAAGAATTTTAAACCATGTCTTCAGCCACTTAGTTCTTCCTTCTCTCTGTGATGTTTTACAGACAAGAAAAATCTTTTGCCATGTTTTTGGAAGTTATTCCTTTTGATTATAGTTGTGTCTGTGTCTGAGTGGTACTTTTGCTTTGTTTGATTTAATAAGTCTATTGCTACCATTCAAATAACATTTGTTAAAAAGAAGCTTTGTTTTCAAAAGAGTTCTTTAACCCAGTGATTGCCAACCAGTGGGCATGGGGACCACTGGTGGTCCACGAGAAAATTTTGGTGGTCTGCAAAGAAATGTTACCCCCAAAGCAATTAATCCAGGCTGTACGGGGATATAAGGCTGCACTGCCCACATGGCCTGTGGGAACACAGTGCTTGCTTCACTTGCATTGCAAATAATATGAGGTAGTGAGGGGAGGGGGAAAGAGTGGAGGAGGGAACTTGCCCCATGCACCCCACATCCCTGGCCTGGCCACTGGACTGCTTCTTTCTGCTTCTTTTTTTCTTCTGCTTTTGGCACACAAGGAAAGCAGCAAAAGTCTTTCTTTCTCTCCCCCCAAACTCCACCAGAAATGAATTCTTGGGACCCTGCAAAACATTCTACTCCAAGAGGCAACGCTGGCACAACAAGTCTGACAAAGACTCATTTCTAGCAGTTTGTGGGAGAAAAAGAAAGACTTCTGCTGCTTTTGCTGCTTTCTTTGCATGAAGCCAAAAGTCTCTCTTTCTCTCTCCCCCTGAGAATGGAGCTGGAGAGGGTATCCTGTGATTCCAAATAAAGAATGATAGATCGGTAGGAAAACAGGGTGGGAAATTTTCCTGCAGACTTTTTTTGGGATTTTCCCAGGGTCTTTGGTCCATGGGATTTTAAATTATGAGTTTGATTGTCCCTGAAGTCCAAAAGCTTGGCGACCCTGCTCTAATCTCATCTATTATGGAAACATAGAGTGCACATAAAGGGATTTGCAGCATGAAATGAAAATTTAATATGATACTTGAGGTCTTGAAGTCAGAACTGAAGTTCCTGGTGACTGCTTGGACAAATCCCTGCAATTTTCTTGACAATATTTCAGAAGTGGTTTTTGCCCATGCCTACTTCCTCAGGATGTTGGGAGAATAACTGGCCCAAGATCACCCTGTTGGCTTTGTCTCAAGTGGGACAAGAACTAATGGTTACCCAGTTTTTAGCCTGATACTTTAACCACTTTACCAAACAGGTCTCTAAATATTATAGGGTAATCAAAAAGAAAAGCCTTACCTTTTAACACTATTAGTCTGAGAACTGAAAGTGCTACATTTGTGGACATAAAAATCCAAAAAACTAAAAAGTGGCAGCTAAGACTTAAGAGTTTTCTTTATCTTTGTACTGCTGTCTAGTGGCTGTCCATGGTGTTACAGTCCAGGTAGGGTGGTCCTATATCCCAGGTCCTTCTGCTTTAGAAATCAAATTTAAATAATAAAAACATTAGAGATCTCACCTGCAGTGAAGCTCAAATGTATTTGGCTTAATTTCCTTAGTGAAAGACAACAAATATGGAAAGAAAGCGGAGAAGTTGGACCTCAGCCAATGAGAGCCTGAGTGGGATGAAGGCTCAGTGGGGTGTTTTTGAACAAACTGGACAGATAAGAGACTCAAGACTATGATTGAAAAACTGCATATCAACTAAAGATAATGTAACCAGCTGGAACAACAACCAAAGATTGGTGTGAGTGAATGAGAATGCCAATAAACAATGCAAAGAATTAGTAGTAGACAGCAAAAGCAAGCACAGAGAATACTTGCACAGATGAATAACAATCTAGGGTGGATTTATTTCCTTTCTATTCCTTTCCTTTTAGATCCAATCAATTTACTAATTAATCCATAGGATCTATGTTCTCAGTCAAAGTATTGGATGAGAAGCTAGTGATTAATACATTATCCTGCTTAAGGCCGTGTCACACTGGCCGATGGATGCAAAACGTTAGTAAAAAGGACACAGCAGACGAGAAAAATGTTCCATCCGTTGTCATCCGCTCTCAAAAGGGGCAAAAATTTGCATAACCAGAGCAGATAACATGGAAAGGAACGGATGGGGGGAGGACGCAGGGTGGATGGAAAGCGGATGTGGAATGGAAGCCAAGCGGATGGAAGCGGATGAGAGCGGATAGCACACCCGCGAGGCTTCCGGGGAGCCACAGCAAAGCGGACGCGGAACGGATACAGCAGATGCAGAATGGACACCGAGCGGATGAAGCAGATGCACAGCAGATGCCTAGCGGATGAAGCGGATGCAGAGTGGAAGCCTAGTGGATGCACAGAGGAAGCCGAGCGGATGCCTAGCATTCACTGCGCATGCGGGGAGGATGCATTGCGTCAGCCGCACGGATATAAAGGCAGCTCCCAAGCAGGTCACCATTCAGAGGAAAGACCAGCTTCCAGACACATTGAGTGCCTTGCCAGCCTGCCCTGCATGCCTGCCTGCCAGCCTTGCTGCAAGCCTTGCTGCCTGTCATCCTGCCAGCCTCCCTGCCAACCTCCCTGCCAGCCTGCCTGCCAGCCTTGATGCCAGCCTGCCTGCCAGCCTTGCTGCCTGCCAGCCTGCCTGCCAGTCTGCTTGCCAGCCTTGCTGCCTGCCTTCCTGCCAGCCTTCCTGCCAGCCTTCCTGCAAGCCTGCCTGCCAGCCTTCCTGCCAGCCTGCCAGCCTCCCTGCCACCCAGCAACCCCACAACCACAGGGGAGAAGAGAAAGCCTCAGCCATCTGCTGCCAGCCCTGGCAAGAGGGACAGGGCCACCCTCCCACCCCTTGGCCCTCACTCTGCTTCTGCTGAGGCTTCTGCAGCATGGGCTCACTCTTCTGGGGCTGGGGCTTCTGCTGCTTCTGCTTCTGGAGGAGCTGATGATGCTGCTTATGGCGGTGGTGCTTCTGCTCATGCTTACTCTGCTGATGCTGCTTCTGGCAGTGGTACTTCTGCTGGTGCTTACTCTGCTGGCACTGCTCCTGATGCTGGGGCTTCGGCTGATGCTGCTTCTGGAGGAGCTGATGCTGCTGCTTCTGGCGGTGGTGCTTCTGCTGGTACTTACTCTGCTGTAGCTGCTCCTCATCCTGCTGGTCCTGCTCGTGCTCCTTGTCCTGCTGGTGCTCTTGGTGCTGCTGGCACTGCTGGTACTTACTCTGCTGCTGCTGATCCTGGTCCTGCTGCTGCTGCTGCTGCTGCTGCTGATGATGATGATGATAATGATCCTGCTGGTGCTGGTGCTGCTACTGCTGGTGGTGTGGAGGAGCAGGCCCTACAACCTGGAAGCCCCTCTGATGAGGGCCCATCTGGTCCTGCAAAAGGGAGGAAGAGACATATGTGAGAACGGGAGAGGAGGCAATACTCCATTGAGGAGGAACACGAGGATGAGGTGCTGGAGTGGCTGAGAGAGAATGACTATCTATGGCAGAAGGGACACAGGCTCTACAGGGACACCAAAAGGAAGCAGGCTGCTTGGAGAGAGGAGACGGAGAGCCTGGGCTACACTTCGGAGGTGCTCCTCGGCTGGTGGAAGCACATGCACACCTGGTACAGGAAGCTGCACCTCAAGAAATCTGGCCAGGCCACGGTCAAGCTGACAGACAGAGAGACCTACGTCATGGCCAGGTGCAGCTTCCTGGAGGGTGAGATCCACCACCAAGGAGCAGCCCCTCTCACAACCCTCTCTCTCCGGCAGCCTTCTGAGAGCCAGTCCTCTTCCGGCCAAGAGTCAGTTCCTGTCTCCAGGCAGGTTTCTGTGGAGTGTCCCACGGCAGAGAACCAGCGGACAGTTGTTTTAACTGTGGCAGAGCACGTGGAGGACTCCCTGGCACAGTGGGAGAAAGGAGACGGCACTTCCACCACAGTCCTACCCGCATCCACCCCCAGCTCCACCTCCACAGAAAGGCAGAGAGCCAGACAGCAGGAGGGGCAGAGCCACACTGTCCTGCTGGAGATCAGGGACACCATGCGGAGCAGCATAGATCTCCTCTCTCAGCTGGTCCACACCGACTCCTCTTCCTCCAATCGCAAGCCCTTCCTCACTTATGTCAACCAAACCCTCACAGACATGGTGGAACCCCAATACCAGGTAGTGAAGGACCGGATCACTGAGCTGCTTCACAAACCTCCAGATCCAGGGGAATCTGCTCCCACCCAGTCCAGGTCTGCTCCTCCACCCCAGGTGATGTCATTCCCATTCCAAGGCTCTCCACAGTCCCTCACCTACCAGGGCTACGGCTACCAGGAGGTCCAGCAGCACAGGCAGCAGCCCTTCCCAGTCCAGGCACAGGCTTGTTGGACGCCACCATTGCCACCGGTTCCACTGATGCCACCGATGCCACCGATGCCACCCACGCCACTGATGCCACCGATGCCACCGATGCCACCCATGCCACCGATGTCACCCACGCCAGTCCTCACACAGCTGCAGACCAGACAGCCCCACTACACTGCTCCTTCTTCCACCCCACAGCCAAGCCCGGCCTCAGTACATCTGTCATCGATATTGGGACTGACACCTCATGGCATGGAGGAAGGAGCTCTCAACATCACGAGGCTGAGCCAATTGTCTGAGAGCTTCCTCAACACACCGTCCCCTTTTGTCCTCTTGGGGCCAGGCACCCCAGTGGCACTTCAGACCAGCACTCCAGCAGCACCCACCTCCACAGCACCTGGACCCTTCACCCCTGAGACTGGGCACACCTCCGAGTGACCGATAAGAGTGCCAGAGACTGGGTGGCTACCTGTAGACTTTATTTGGACACTTGACTTGGGTCATTTTTCTTTTACAGCTTATTATTAATAAAGATTATCTGTGCTTCACACACTTGCCTCATTTATTTTATTAAATAAAGTCTTGGTGGAAACTTTTAGAAATGGTTTAAGCTTTTGCATGCTTGTGGGATGGGTAAGGCCAGGTGGTGCAGAGTCAGTGCCACCTTGAGTCCAGGGTCCAGGCTGGGCCGGAGGTTTGTGCTCTGCTTGGTCAACCTGGGTGTCAGCCGCTGCACAACTTCGTCAAACGTGGCTGGAGGCATCCTCATGAAGTTCTGGAATGCACGAGGGTCTTCGTTCCTAAGCTCCACTATCAGCTTGTTGTACAGTCCATACTCTGCTCTTCTCCTGATCCATCTTCGGACCCAGACACTTCTTGGCCGCCTCATTTTCTTCCCATAGTAGAGTTCACAGAGCCTGTAGATGGCTTCACACTTTTGCAGAACGATGGTGGCTACCAAAAGGAGTTTGTTACAATCCAAGGTGGACATGACTGGATGCTGTGGAAGAGCAAGAGGCAGATGAAGGCTGCAGATGTCTGCACAGCAGGGCTGCTTGTCTGAAAGTGAGATCCAGGTGAGGTGCTCCCCTTTTTTATAGGCAATATAGGTTTTCCCCTATGTGTCCTTTTGCATCCTCTAGGCATCCTCTAGACATCCTTAATATCCGAGATAGGTCCCCTCTGTGAACGTTTTTTCCATTTTAAATGCTTTCTTTGCGTGCTGCATCCACTTTCATCCTTTCTCCGTCCGTGCTACTAATGCTGTGCGTCTGTTCCGCATCCGTTCCACTTCCTCCCTCCCTGTGTCCGCTTTCTGCTGGAGCGGATTTGAGTTGCGCGGATGCGCAGCGGATGCCTAGCGGATGTAGCGGATGCGTAACAGATGCTGATGGATGCAGAACGGATGTCCCCCGTACACCTAGCGGATGCAGAACGGACGCGTTGGATACATTTTCCGCTCAGAAAGTTTTGAGCAGCTCAAAACCTTTTGAGCGGATGAAATGTCAATAGACGGATGCTGGACGGATAGAGAGGAAGCAAAATGGAGGCAGTGAGTACAGAACGGAAGCATTGCATTAACCAATGGATGGCAAGCTTTTTTGTCCATTTTACATCCTCTTTCCATCCGTTGGTGCAGTGTGACAGGGGCTTAAGTTGGAAGCCTCATTATTTGAATTAGAAGTTGCTTTTGTAACACAAGACTAAATGTGCCATTGTGACCGCTTTAAATGTTACTAAGGGGGTTGGGGGTTTAAAAATGTAAGTTTTAGTTTTTATGTAGAGTGTACAGAAACCTAAAAAGGAGAAGGTCCTGGAACTGTGTATCCCTTATGGAAATAATTGAAAAAAAATGCATTTCAAGCTTCCTCTACTCCATAATGCTGGCCTCCATAACAACTCTATAAGTCAAATTAAAGATTTATTAATGGAAAAGGTAACTCTATCTTTGAGAAGACACTTTATATCCTTTCGGAATCTCTCTATTAGGTATTCATTTTTTAAAAAAATCTGAACCATGATAATGCAACAGAAGACTCCTAAAGTCTTCAGAGGGGACTTTTCTTCAAAAAATGGGCATTTGAGATTTTATATTCCTGGTTCAAGCTGTTGTATATGCAAGGAAAAAACCCCATCTCCATTTTTACTGTTACATTTTACTGATACATTAGTCTACAATAGAATTTTACCATTTTGATTTGTCTTTACCTGATTTAGCTGTCTTGATTTTCTTTAATTTGGCTAAACTGTCTTGACTGGACTTCACCAGGATGTGACAGGCTGTGCTTTATTTAAAATAAAGATGTTATTCCTGCACATGGTCTCATCGGATTTGTGCAGCACACTGAAATACAGATTAGTCAACCACATCGCAGCATGACATGTTATGAAAATGTCTAAAATTAGTTCATATGAGTGGAATATATGAATCTCCCCCCAAACCTGGATAAATAACTGTCTTCAAATTAAGGATTAGATGGATGGGTTGAATCTGCTATAGTCAGGAACTAAGCTATTTTCAGATAGTGCCAGCAGTGTGAGAATCTGAAGACATGCTTTTGCTGTTTCAAATTCACCTCAGCAGCCTGGATTTATCCAACTGAAGGACACAAAACAGAGAAGAGCTAGCTTTCAATTTAGGAAGTTAGTTTTGGGTGATTTGCTTAATTCAGCCTGAGGGATGGGGCATAGAGCAAATATAATGGATTAAATGATTCATCAAGCCTTAATCCACCACTTGCCTTTGGTTCAATACAGGATAGCTTTCTAAACCAGAATATGGTTTGTTTGATTTTGGTTTACTGTGTTAGGCAAAGACAACCAATGGTAGCTTATTCAGTAAATTAAGGTCAAGTTAGAGGATTATGTGATCATAGGTTCTATAAGAATACAATATTAGTTTTTTATAATGCTTGACAGGCCATCCTGAGCTAGTGGTATGGTGGTTAGAATGCTGTATTGCAAGCTAAGTCTGCCAACTGCCAGCAGTTCAATCCTGGCCAGCTCAGGTTGATTCCGTTTTCAATAAAATGAGGGCCCAGATTGTTGCAGGCAATATGCTGACTCTGTAAACCACTTTGTGCTGTGAAGCAGTATATAACTCTAAGTGCTGTTGCCATTGCTATCCTTGATTACAGAGAACAAGGAGAATAAAACAGTTTTATGTTTATGTGTGCAATAAACTTGCATACTGATGGGATTTTCCAGAGTCAACTAAATTACTGGATTAACACAGTATGCTATCTACTCTTATCTCCACCAGATTATTATAAAGCAACTCTTGTCTTAATCCTCCTTTATCTTGCAGGCCACATGACCATGGAGATGCCAGCCACATGACTATGGAGATGTCTTTGGACAACGCTGGCTCTTCGGCTTTGTAACACAGATGAGCACCACCCCCTAGAGCTGGAAACGGCTAGCATATATGTGCAAGGAGAACCTTTACCTTTACTTTATGGCACTAGGCCTTTCAATCCTCTTCCGAGTTTTGTATTATGTTTTATTTTGTTGCTGCTCATTATGTACTTGCAGGGGTCTATACATAGGGGTGGATTATACTTTTTAAAGTAAATAGATAAGATAAACAGAGGAAAGGAGAAACTGAAAGACTTTCCAGTTTCCCAAGTCAGCTGCAGTAGGTACTCTGAAGAGGGCAGAGCTGGTTCTATATAGTGCTAGGAAGACTTTTTATCCATTATTTTTTGCAACCAGAGTAGGACTGGTGAGTATCAAGTGTTTATTTATTTTCAATCTTGTGCCAGAATACAAATATGGATATGTAATGGGAAGGAATATGATGGGCATTTTGCTGAAGAAGTCTTTTTTAGTGACATTTGTTTCTTTTGTTGTCTTAGGACACTGTGTGAAAATGCTGTTCCTCATGCCTCCTCTCCAATGAACTTGATTTTCAAAAAAGGAAGGGGAAGACGTCAATCTTGCTCTTTCAGATAAATCTTTCTGCCCTCCAATAAATGTTATTTCTGGGAAGGTAACACAGCACTGTCATTTTTTAGCTGGTTTCAAGACATTGCTCTGTTCTAGCAGGCAAAACTGAGGTCATTAGGCCCTTCATTGATTCTCTCAGAAGATGAACTTTGTTCAAGAAGAAAGTAAAAAGATAATCACCCAGGAGTTGGGGATCATACTATATAAATTTAATAACTAATAATTATTACAATTAATTTCAGTTATAGTCAAAAAAACTGGAGAAGATTTTGAAAAATGAATGGGTTAAGATTTAAATGGAACTTCAAAATACAAATAGACAGGCATCTTGTTCATAACATATCTCATATAACAGTTATTGAAATGACAAAAATCAGTTCATTGATGTTGCTAGGACTGAGGAAAAACAACTGGAAAATTTACAAAATACTGGGACCTGCAAATCAAAGCTGAAACCTATGGAAAAAGAAATCTGTTGTTGTACTAATCATGAGTGGAGCCCTTGGAGAAATACCTGAAGGACTTCCCCAATATCTGGAAATACTGAATTTATCTGATCTGAACACTAGTTCTAAAAAAACAACAACAACCCACATCCTCCTTGGAACGGCCTACATTCTTAGACACTGCCTTTATAATTCTTGGTTAGGACTTGAATTATTATGAATAATGAATCTAATTATAGATTATCCACACATAATAATTACATTGCTTTAGTTTGGATTCTACCCATGTGTGCGTCTATGTGTATGCATGCCTGAAATGTGATGCAGAGCCCCAACATTTTACAGAATATTTTCTTCAGGGTTTGTTTAGTTCCAGCAACAGAAAAGACAAACAACTCTCTTCCATTTATGAGCCAAGAGTGCTTTAAAGGATAGGTCACTGTTCCAAAAAGAGAGCATGCCAAACACCAGCTTCTCATATGGTCTCATATCAATTCCAAATGAATAGCTTCCAAGAGGATAGTTTGAGTGCTTGGGACATCTCTGCTTTGCTTCTTTGATAGTTTCACTTCATTTTCCCTCCTACTGGTTTACTAAACCCTCATATGCTACTAAAAAAGAATACTATCCATAACTGCTCCTAAGTCATCTTTAGGAAGATGCCAGCATAGAAATTAACCAGTTAAATTAGAATAATAAGGATATCATTTTATCCATTTATTTATTAAGTATATACTTATACCTATTTATACTTATATGTTTATATGTTATGTTTATACTTGTTTTCTCATACATGCTTGACAAAATAAATAAATAAAATAAAAATAAAATATTATGTAGGACAGAGGGCCCTTCTTCATGGCTGAGTTAAAGTGCTACTCACCAGTTCTTGACCAAGCAGCAAGCTAGACTTGAATGATATTTACTACTCCATTGGCAATCCCCATCCTGACACAGATACAGTGCCCAATTGGCAGAGATGAATAGATCTGTCCCATCCCCAACACCTTTGGTTTCCCTCCACTCTCACCAAATATAATCAATTAGCAGGAAAACTTCCCATATCAGAAGGAGGGGAGGAGGCAGGATTTGACTAAACCATCAGGTTTGGCCAGTGGTGGGATTCAATTTTTTTTTTTTTTTACTATCGGTTCTGTGGACATGGCTTGGTGGGTGTGGTGTGGCTTGGTAGGCATGGCAAGGGAAGGATACTGCAAAATCTCCTTTCCCACCCACCTCACTAACCTGCTTTCCAGCTCCGTTCTCCCAGCCAATCATCTGGGACTCAGGAGGCAGAGAATAGATGGGGGTGGGGCCAGTCAGAGGTGGTATTTGCTAGTTCTCTGTACTACTCAAAATTTCCACTACCGATTCTCCAGAACTGGTCAGAATCTGATGAATACCACCTCTAGGTTTGGCTACCTGTGAAAGCCCATTCTGGTTTGCCCAATTGTGCAACAGTCAAATGATAAGATAAAAAGTTACACCTATTTCCATTATCTTTTATCAAGCTTTTTAGGGAGATAAAGTCCAGTCAAATCTGGTTCTAGGGGATGGGGTTCATTTCCATTTCTTAGCTAAGGGAGCCAGTGTTGTCCGAAGACATTTCCATGGTTAAGTGGCCCATATGGCTATACACCAAAAGGCTCACAGAGTGCTGTTTCCTTCCCACTGAAATGGTACTTCTTTATCTACTTGCATTTGTATGCTTTCAAACCTCAAGGTTGACAGGAGCTGGGGCAAATAACAGGAGCTCATCCTCATTATGCAGCACTCAGGTTTTGACGCGAGCTGTCAGATGACAAACTCAGGGTCTTTAACTGCTGAGATACTCTATATCAAGGCTATCAAACTCCCAGCCTGCAGGATGGATGTGTCATGCCCTAGCCACACGCATTTTAGTGAAGGGGGAAAAAATCCTGAAATATGTGATTCCGCTGTGATGACGTGAGTTTGACATCCCTGCTCTATATCAATGAAACTCATCGCTTCAATCTAACAATGTAATTACATTTGCACATTTCTACTTCTGGCTTTAATGCCACATTGTCATTATATAAGCAGGAGAAAGAACAAAAGCACCTAGGTAGTAGACAACTTTCTTCCTTCTGGATGTTCATTAAAAGAATAATTTTGAATGTAAATAACAAAAACAGAAGTTACTTGTTATGATTAATGAAAATTGTGCTTTCCAAACAATTTGCTCTTAGAGAAAATAAGCACTAGACCATTTGTGTTTGTAAATTAACTCCCCTAATAATGATTCTGAATGGTAGGAATCTAAGTATCCTTAATAGAAACAATGAGTAAATTACTGCAAACATTAAAAATGACAAAGTGTGCCATGTTATTCTAAGTTGGATTAACAGAGGGATATAGTCAAGATCAAGGGAAGTACTAATGCCACTCTATAAAGTCTTAGTAAGACCACACCTAGAGTACTGCATCCAGTTTTGTTCACCACATTATAAAAAAGATGTTGAGACTCGAGAAAAAGTGCAGAGAAGAGCAACCAGGATGATTAGGGGACTGGAGGCTAAAACAAACAACAAATGGTTGCAGGAACTGGGCTTGGCTAGTCTAGTAAAGAGAAGGACCAGGGGAGACATGATAGCGGTCTTCCAATATTTGAGGGGCTGCCACAAGGAGGGGGTCAAGTTATTTTCTAAAGCTCCTATAGGCCAGACAAGGAATAATGGGTGGAAACTGAACAAGGAGAGATTTAACCTGGAAACAAGGAGAAACTTTCTGAGAGTGAGAACAATCAACCAAATGGAACAGCTTGACTTCTGAAGTTGTAGGAGCGCCATCAGTTGAGACTTTCAAGAAAAGATTGGACTGCCATTTGTCAGAAATGGTGTAGGTTACCCGCTTGGGTGCGGGGTTGGACTAGATGACCTACAAGGTTCCTTCCAACCCTGATTATATGTAATCTGTTATATTATTTATGATATGTTTCAATCAATTTATGTGACCAACCATCTCACAAAGCACTCAGTATCTAGCATTTTTTTTTAAAAAAGAATCAATTAAACAGTCCCAGTAATATACCAATAGTAGCAGCTGAGTACAGCTATAACCAAAACTCCAGCAGCCATCCCACAGGCCCCCTTAACCTCCTGGCCTTAACAACTGGGAAAACAGCCAGAGCATAGCTACTCTGTTGGAGGTAGTCGGGAAGATAGAAACAATTGGAAACAACCAATCCTGCAAATTATTTGGTCCCATGCCATGAAGGGCTTTACAATGACAATCAGCACCTTGAACTGTATCCAGAAGCACTGGGGAAGCCAGTGCAAGTCATAGAGAAAAAGTATAACTTGGGTGTAAAAAAGTGCATCTATTTATGTATGGAAGTGCATCTATCCATGCTCTTGGGAGGTAGGATCTTGGGAGGTAGGAGGAAGACCCTACAATGGTCAGATAAGAGGTAGCTGATCCTGCAGAAGGAATGTTGATGAGGAAATGTCTTGGAAATGAACCTTTTTAGTTATTTTGCATGGTAAAGGTGAGGGGGGAGAGATGCCATACAAGAAACATACCCAGATAAATTAATTCTACTTCATTGTAAATTTCATATAAATTTACATTAACAGATCTTTTAATGTATTTCAGTGATTTTGTACCTATGTACTATTATTAAACAACTTTGTGTATGTATTATTGTAGACAATCATTGATTGGAGCTTTTAGCAAATCAGACTTAAGGTCCCCAAGAAGCAGTTGCATAAACACTCAGATTAAAGCTTAATGAGCTTATATGTTTCAGGTTTAGCTTCTTTTGTTACGTGTGATCTGCCACGGGTTCAACTTTCAAAGTGTGAACATTTATAATTTCTTCACAAAACCATGCTATTCTATTTTGAGAGGTTTTCTCAAAAAAATAAAATAAAATCTGGATGCCATTTATGCTAAATAGGATTTCATATAGCCCTAAGTAAATACTTACAGCTCCCAATATCTTCTTCTTCTTGTTTGATATAATGTTTAAAGTGCATCTCAAAAACATAAAATAAATCAGAAAAAAATAACTAGAAAAGAGATTTGCAAGTAGTTAAAAAAACTGAGTAAAAAAATTAAGATAGCACTAGATTAGTGCTGCATATAAAAGTGAAGTCAATATTTATTAATTAACCAAAACAGCCTTATAATAATGTTATAACAATTTGTAAAATTTCTAAAACAATTTGTAAAAAGTAAAAAGAGTTTCTATCACAATTAAAAAGTTCTATTTTTATTATTTAATTAATCAGGAAAGAGCTGGTGTATTAAAGCCTTATGTTAAGATAAACCTGAATTTTGGATATGGCACAAGCCCACATGTAAAATTATAATTAGCAACAACCTTTCTTGAAATTGAATTTAATTCTGTATTAAACAGTTATTTTTGACACTATACCTCTTTCCACTGTTAATGCCACTCTTTTAAAGATATTTCAAAGAATCTTGTAAGATTGTATGTTTTGTGTGAATATATATACATTTGTATGAAATAAATAAAAATGCCAGAGATCTACTGTTGAAAATCCAGAGTTGGGAGCCTGGTAGTATACAAATCATGATGATAATGATCATCATCATTTTTCCCATCATCATCCTGGCTTATATGTATTCATACTACATTTATCTAATTGCTTTATTTAGTTGGAAATCAATATATTTAAATCATGTATTTTTAAATTTTTATTTTAAATCAAGATTTTCTGGGATGATTTAAATTATTTTGCTTCTACTTGCAAAATTTTCTTTGCATAACCTTTTGATTTCTTTTTTTAAAAATAAGATTTCTAACAATAAAAATGGGAACATAAGCAACCACATAACTCTTTTCTTTCTGAATTCCAATATGACAGAGATAACCTATGATAAATGATGATATGACTTACACTGAGAGTAGACATATGGGTTCTTTTTTATTCATTATCAGGAAATATTTCAGAGTCAGGATGAAACATATGAAACAGTTTGTAAAACAATCAATGTCTATTAATATGATTCTGTTACGTGGAAGCCTTTTTTGTGGGCATATTTTCTGCATGCTGAAAGAAAAGTCCAAGCTTTTGCTCTCTAATGATGAATAAATACAGGGGCCCCCAGATGTCTAATAGAAATGCAGCATTGTTTACCCTTTTGACTGACCCTACGGTGGGAGCCTAATCTGGAATGAGCAATGCTCGGCTTTTAAAAATAACAGTTGTAAGACTGAAACCATACTTGAGGTAGAAAAGGGTAATGGTTCCCTGGGGTCAAGGAAAGTTATTGTGAAAACTAAGTTATGCCTTCAAGGGTGGAGCTTGTCCTCAAGGGTAATCCTAGACAAAAGTCCTCTCATGCTTCTTGACATGTATATGAAACTGTGGTTTAGCCTGTTTAGACAAACTAGTAGTTGGTTATTTCCATTCTTCATTGTTTATATTCTGCATTTTTTTCTCTTTTGGAAACAGGGAAACAATCTTCCTATTCTTGAAGCAGAGATTTGTAGGGAGTGCATATGATTATATGCTTCCTGATATTTGTGTTTAAGAATTCCAAACAGGCCAGTTTTAATCAAAGGTTTTACTAACACTGGTAAGAAATCTTAGCTGGAGTGTTTTCTGTTCTTTGTTGTTTGCCCCTCTCCCTTATGTTTGCCCTTCAATTGACATCTCCTGGGAAGTTTAAATTGATTCACTAACACAAA
>BLBF01000063.1:12830645-12844714 GCA_015471245.1 Laticauda colubrina | reverse complement strand
GCTTCCTAATGGATAGCAGCCGTCCTTTCACACGAAGCCAAGCTGCACTGAAAGCCTCCAACACAGGAACAGAGTGTTGCCAGCCAATCAAAGCCACAAAACAGACAGAAGAAACCAGAAACACCAATCAATCAAACTCCAAGTCCAGTGAACACAGACCAAAACTCCCAGCCAATCAGAATAGGCCAGCTTCGAATTTGAAACCAAAAGCTGTGAGACCCACATCCATATAGAAGCCTGATGATGGCAGATGAGATTCTGCTGAAATGTTGCTATAACTTTGAAAGCACTACAATGACGTGGGATAATACCCGAAGGAATATGTATACCCGTGTATACATCAGGCTGTATTGTGTTCATCTGTGATGAACAGACGAACACAATACAGAAGTATGATGATGGCAGATGAGATTCTGCTGAAACACTGCTTCAACTTTAAAAGCACAATTACAATGACATGGGAAAATACCCGAACAAAGCTGAACAGCATACGTGTAAGTACCCGCGAAAACTTAAGAAAACATATATATAGTTTTTGTTATGTTTTTAGAATTTTTCTTTTTACATTTTCAAAGGGAAGTACCAAGCAGAGTCTGAATGATGAGATTTACATGATATAAAATAGATATTAGAAATTTGAATGTTATAATTTTAGAATGCACAAATTCAATGTTTAATGAGATTTCATATAATAATAACAATAAAATTTAAAGATGTTCCCCTTCGATTGGCAATCATAGGGCGAATTTTGCTTCTTAAGAGTGTTGGAAGAGAACATATGAAATTTTAAACAAGACAGATGAAAGTATAAGTACAATGAATAAAAAATGTAGAAATTTAGATAAAAAAAATACAATTGAATAAGAAGAAAATGAGATAACCATAAAAAAAAATTAAGAGAAGTAAAGGGAGAAATTGTGAGAAGTTGGAAAAAGAGTAATAAGATATGAAGCTGAATACATAAGATGAATATGCATATGAAATTGTGTCTGTATGGAAATGTGATAACCCGGAACCATGCTCAAATAAGATTTGATACTCAAATAAGATGTTTTGAGTATGATGTTTTGATTTTGCGTACTCAAATAAGAGGTTTTGTTAAAACTCAATAAAAATTTATTAAAAAAAAAGAAGATTAAAAAAAGTCAATCTGATCTCCTTCTATTCCATAGAATGTGGAATGAATAGAATGATACTGCATTAAGGAATTGAATGAACTGCTCTGGTGTATTAATTAGAATAATTTTCTATTATGATTCAACCAGTGAAACTCTTGTGGAAGTGATTCCCACTGATGCATGTTTAATTTTGCTTTTGTCAGTGCTACTACCCAGTTACATTGGTTGCTTTATTTTCAAGAGTGTGAAAATAAGTGTTCTTATGCTGCTTTGGAGTCAAAAAGAGGTATATTGTTTTGTGTTATGTGGATCAGATATTTTATTTGATTTAGCGATCCAGATACAACATTTAAAGCCCATGTCACACTGAACCAACGGATGCAAAGAGGATGTAAAACGGACAAAAAAGCTTGCCATCCATTGGTTAACGCGATGTATCCGTTCTGTACTCACTGCCTCCGTTTTGCTTCCTCTCTATCCGTCCAGCATCCGTTTATAGACGTTTCATCCGCTCCAAAAGTTTTGGGCTGCCTAAAACTTTTGCGTGGAAAATGTATCCAGTTCATCCGTTCTGCATCCGCTATGTATCTGCTACGCATCTGTTACGCATCCGTTACGCATCTGCTATATCCGCTAGGCGTCCGCTATGCATCCGCGCAACTCCATCTACTCCAGCGGTAAACTGACGCAGGGAGGAAGCGGAATGGACGCAGAACAGATGCAGAACGGATGCCTAACGGATGCAGTACAGAAACAAAGCATTTAAAATGGAAAAACGTTCGCAGAGGGGATCTATCTCAGATATTAAGGATGTCTACAGGATGCCTAGAGGATGCCTAGAGGATGTCTAGTGGAAAACCTATACTGCCTATAAAAAGGGGGAGCAACTCGCCTGCATCGCACTTTCAGAACAGCAGCCCAGCGGTGCAGACCTCTGCAGCCTTCATCTGCCTCTTCCTCTTCCACAGCATCCTGTCATGTCCACCGTGGATTGTAACAAAGTCCTTTCAGCAGCCACCATCATTCTGCAACAGTGCGAAGCCATCTGCAGGCTCTGTGAACACTACTGCGAGAAGAAAAGGAGCCACCCAAAAAGAGTCTGGGTCTGAAGATGGTTTGCTAGTAGAGTGGAGGACGGACTGTACAACAAGCTGATGGTGGAGCTCAGAAGCGAAGACACTCGGGCGTTCCAGAACTTCATGAGGATGCCTCCAGCCATGTTTGACGAAGTTGTGCAGTGCCTGACACCCAGGTTGACCAAAGCAAACACCAGCTTCCGGCCCAGCCTGGAACCTGGGCTCAAGGTGGCACTCACTCTGCACCACCTGGCCTCAGGGACATCCTACAGGAGCATGCAGAATGGCTGGAGGGTGCCATCCAACACCATCAGCATTGTGGTCAGAGAAATGGTGCAGGCCATCATCGAAGAATACAAGGAGGAGCTCCTCCAGTACCCTCCACTGAAGAAGGATGGAAGAAAGTTGCAGAGCAGTGGTATCAGAAGTGGAACTTACCACACACCGTTGGAGCCCTAGATGGCAAGCACGTGGCCTGCAAAGCTCCAGCCAAGTCGGGGTCCACTTATTTCAACTCCAAGGGCTTCTTCAGCATCATCCTCTTTGCCATGGTCGATGCTGACTACAAATTCATGTACATCGATGCTTCAGGCTACAGCTCATCTTCAGATGCCCAGGTATACAATGCCAGTGACCTCAAGGAGGGGCTAGAATGCAACCTCATCGTGGGCTTCCCAGATCCAGAACCCCTGCCCAACGACACACAAGATGTGCCCTACTTCATTGTGTGTTGTAACTATGTATCATTTATGTGTTTGCAACTGTGTATCAATGCAACTATGTATCATTCAGACATTTGCAACATTGTATCATTCACGTGTAATCATTAAGCTTCTGTCTTCTCAGTGACCTTTTACAGAGCACGTACAGAGACAAGGAGTCAAACATTTGCAGAAATGGTTTATTCACTTGGGATTACATTGTCTGGCATGCAGCTTTGTGAAGAAGAAATATCCTGATCAAATATAAATCTTGCCATCCTGTCTGTCCTGGTATCTTGCTTTTGTTTGAGCCATTGTTAATTCTGTATATTCCGTCTGACCTAGGCTTGACCTAGGCTCTGAATAAACAATCACCCCCTTTTGAATGAGCATAATAAAAGAGCGTGTACCCAGACATTCGGGGCGCACTCATCGCGAGGAACTTCGTCTCCTGTCGTTTCTCTCTCCTTCGCTCCCTATCATGAGACGCCCATCTAATGCGGGATAGCAGATACCGCAATCGTGGGGGATGACGCCTTCTCCCTCACAACCTACCTCATGAAGCCCTGCACCTCGAGACTCCTCACCCGTGAAGAGAGGATCTTCAACTACAGGCTGTCCAGGGCAAGGCAGGTGGTGGAGAACGCCTTTGGCATCCTGGCCAACAGGTTCCAGGTACTTCTCACCACCATGCAGCATTGCCCAGAGACCGTGAGGAGGATCATGGAAGCTTGCTGCATCCTGCACAATCTCATGCGCACCCGCTACCCAGTCTTGCAGAACAGGCTCGTGGACCTGCAACAAGCCAATGGGGTCATGGAGCCTGGGGAATGGAGGCAAGGGCGAAACCTTATTGACACTGAGGATGTGCAAGGCCCCAACAGAGCCTCAAACAAACTGAAGAAGCAGCGCAACCTCCTGAGACAATGGTGCAACTCCCCAGCTAGAGCAGGGGAGTGGCAAGACAGGATGGTAGATGCTTAATGGATGCTTCCTTCAGCCTGTCTCATCACACAGATGAGATTGGGCCATGTATGTTTGGTTGGCCTACAATGAAAAGGGCGTTTAATAAAGAGTTGTGTTTATGTTGACATGTGTGGATAATTATTACATTATTATTGATAATAAAGGGCCGTAGGTGTGGCACCTGGGAGGGTGGACCATACAGTCCCACTATGCTTGCACTGGAGGTTTATCTATCCCACAGATATCCTAACCCATCTCACAGCTATTACCCATCCCACTGCTATCCTTACCCATCCCACAAGCATGCAAAGGCTTAAACCATTTCTAACAGTTTCCACCAAGACTTTATTAAAAAAAAGAAATGAAGCAAGTGTGTGAATCATAAATAGACTTTACTAACAAGAAGCTATAAAACAAAAATGAGTCTCTGGCACTCCTCTTGGTCGCTCAGTCTCAGGGGTGAAGGGTGCAGGTGCTGTGGAGGTGGCTGGTGCTGGAGTGCTTGTCATCAGCTCCTCCAGAAGCAGAAGCAGCAGAAGCGCCACCCCCAGAAGAGCGAGCTCGTGCTGCAGAAGCCCCAGCAGAACCAGAGTGAGGGCCAGGGGGCGGGATGGTAGCCCTGTCCCTCTTGCCATGGCTGCCAGCAGATGGCTGAGGCTTGCTGTGCTTCTGCATGGTTGTGGGGTTGCTGGCTGGCAGGGACGCTGGCAGGAACCAAGGCTGGCAGAAAGGCTGGCACCAAGGCTGGCAGGAAGGCTGGCAGGAAGGCTGGCAGGAAGGCTGGCAGGAAGGCTGGCAGGGAGGCTGGCACCAAGCCTGGCAGGCAGGCTGGCTGGCAGGCAGGCACCAAGGCTGGCAGGCAGACATGAACCAAGGCAGGCAGGAAGTCTGGCAGGGAGGCTGGCACCAAGGCTGGCAGGAAGGCTGGCAGGCAGACATGAACTAAGGCTGGCAGGAAGGCTGGCAGGCAGACATGAACCAAGGCTGGCAGGAAGGCAGGCAGCAAGGCTGGCAGGCAGACTGGCTGGCAGCAAGGCTGGCAGGGAGGCTGGCAGCAAGGCTGGCAGGGAGGCTTTCAGGCAGACATGCAGGCAGGGCAGGCAAGGCAGTCGATGTGTCCGGCAGCAGGTCTTTCCTCTGAATGGTGTCCTGCTTTCGAGCAGCTTCCATTATATTTGCGAGGCTGACACAATGCATCCTCCTCGCATGCGCAATTAACGCCAGGCATCCATTAGGCTTCCGCTGTGCATCCGCTAGGCTTCAGCTCTGCATCCGCTTCATCAGTTTGGCGTCCGCTCTGCTTCCGCTCTTTCCGTTCAGGGTCCACTTCACTGAGGTCCCCCAAAAGCCCTGCAGATGTGCCACCCACTCCCATCCGCTCCCAACCGCTTCCATCCGCTGGGCTTCCGTTCCGCATCCGCTTTGCATCCGCCCTGCGTCCTCCCCGCGTCAGTGTTATCCGCTCTGGTTATGCAAATTTTTGCCCCTTTTGAGAGCGGATAACAATGGATGGAACATTTTGCTCGTCCACTGTGTCTTTTTTGCATCCATTGGCCAGTGTGACATGGGCTTAAATGAAGACGTATTATGACAGAAGTACATTAAACTGGCTAGGTTGATTACGCAATCTAAGATTGAAGGCAGGGATAAAATATTTCATGGGAACTAAAAGGAAATTAAAGTGCCAAATTTTTGCCCCTGCTCATAACCAGCAGGTTTTAAGTATTTTTATTTTGCAAAATGTGAGAAGTAATGGTTATAAAGACGGACATTTTCATGTATGAATACAATGCATGGTTATTTGATAGGAAAAGTGGGATTATATTTTGTGGAATATTTTACACAGTATTCTTAAGACTTCTGGAAATATTAAGGGAAATTGCCACAAAGGAATTGATCAGCTTGTTATCTTGCTTTCAAACAAGCCAGAAAATTGGGTGAGTTTGGGGGAGGAGGGAAAACATAGCTATTCTTTCTGGCAGTGTTCCATTAGGTTCCTGACACAATCTTGATTGCTCTGTCTATCTTCTAATATTTTTTGTTGTCTAATTCTGGAACACCCATCCAAGTGAAAAAAAAGGAAGTGTTGGATGAAAACAAATTATGCTCCAAAGAAATGATTTAAAAGCACATTGAAATTAAGGTTTTCTTGTATTATGAGAAAATATAAAGAAAGAGAGTTTTTTTTCTTTTTTGTGTGGGGAAATAATCAATTACTTCTACATCCCTTTGAAGTTCTGGATTTTGTATAGAAGTTATATTGCTTTATTATTAGGACAAAATATTAAAATTTCAAATAAACCATGTATATAAAACTATGCTTATTAATTAAATTCCTATCCTGCTTTTTAAATAAAAAATCATGTCCAAGATGGCTGCCAGTCGTGGTTATTTCAAATGTACCTTGGATGCAGAAAGGACAGGGAGATGCCTGCTAAGGAATTTAAAGCTGACAAGAAATGAGCTCTTTTAACAGAGTGAAAGTATGTGGTTTGAAACATTGCAAGTATTTTGAGTTTATGACTGGTAGTCAGTGAAGCTGTTATAACATGACAATTGTATGTCCTCTCTAATTGCCAGGTGCAAGGAACCAGAAAAAAGTACAAAGAGCTGACCAGAGTGTTGTTGCTTCACCTATAAGCAGTTATCTCACCAAACGAAGACACTCACTGCATAACTACTGGATAAACACAGTTTTTAGGAGGATCTCCCTTCAGCCACTTCCTCCCCATAAGCAACTCAAGGCTAGTCAATGGTTCCAATTCTCTCCTCAACTCAGTGGCAGATTCTACTATATCCGTTGGATGTCTTCAATACCTTGGCTGCATCATCATCATCATCTAAAGTTCCAAACTCTTTCATAGGACAAGTACACAGAGGTAGGTAGCATGTCAACTTCTTTTAACCCAATTCAGAGGAAAGAGAAATGGCTTAGATCATGGCTATCATTTCAAGACTGATAGTGTGGGGTAGCAATGAACACTTAATAACAGTTAACAGTCTCTTAACTCCTGATATCTCCTAACATACCAAGATTTAATAAAAGGCAAAATAGATGAAACAATATTATTCTTGTTCTCTATGTAGGACAGAGAGTCCCTGCTAACCAGAATTTCTTTATTTTTTACTTTATTTTTGATTATATGGGTAAATAGAAAAGATAGGAACAAGGACATTTTTAAAAAATCAGATTTATAATTGATTCTATGTGGTCTGGATTAGGGGAAATAACTAAAGAAAGACATTATCAACATACAAAGTCACAGACCCCAAATTTTAAATCACTGTACTAGTAATTTCATGTATATGCCAAATAAAATGGGACCTCCTAAATAATCCCTGTAGTTTTAAAAACAATTCAAGATTCCTGTTTAAAAGAGTTGTTTTAAGTTCAGTCCAGCCAAGCTGACCTCCTTCTGATCCATGATCATAATTTAAGACAAACTTTAGTGGCTCATCTTATTCAGAAAATGTAAGGTCCTACTTCTAATATTTTTTTCTCAAAAGGAAATGGAATTTCCTACTCAATATGGAAGCATTGCGCTTACATGAGTTACTCATGGTCCTCTTCAATATCTGTTTTAGAGCGGACTGAATTGTATCCTCTTTTAAAGAAGAAATTTATCACTGTGTATGTCCACTTAGCTAACCTCCATTATTTTATAAGTTTAGAGGAACAAGGGTCTAGCACATTCACCTCATCAAAGTGAAAAATATCTATTCTGCACAAGCAATCTTAAATCATCTGGATCTCTCTTAAGTATGGGTCACAAGGGAACACACATATGTGACTTTATCTGCAAAGTAAATAATGTTATCAATGAATTTCAAGAATTCATAGCTCAAAATACTCTCCAAAATGAAAATAAATCATTTTATTTTATTATTTATAAGCAAATAACACATTTTTAAAAATCTGCACCCAAATACATTCCGAAGCATTCAGTACAAAATAACAACAGCTGAAATCTTACAAGGAATGTCCTTGTTTTCTCATAACATTGCAGTATATTCCAATGGGCTTAATGTTATGTCCTTCCAATTGTATCATGCAAAACTTGAAACATTGACAAAAGAACTTAAAAGACAGTTTAGATTTCAAACTACTACTAGAAAGTAAGAACACTGTCAAAATAAAAGAAAAGCATATTTTTTTTTAGTCTCCATGTTAAATTATCACAATGTTAATTATGTCATCCTGCAGATGACATGATTTTTACTGAAGGAAGTGATAGGCTCTTCTTCACTGAATGTGTTCAAGCAAAGGCTAGACACTCATCTAAGTTTAATTTGGATTTTAAATAATTTGATTTGCCAAATTAATCTGAATGGATGATTTGAATAAAATCAATCTAATTTGATTTGGATGTTGGAATTGAAATGGCCCACTTCACCTTTCCAATTTTTTTGACTGCACATTCTTAAATTATCCAAACTTCACATTTATTTTAAGCTTTAAAGTATGGCTTTGTAATTTATCTTTCCACTTTGATTTGTAAAGTGGATTCAGCTTGGAAATTAAATCACATCTACAAATCTGATTTTCATAGAGACCTAATAATTGATTCAGTTCTATAATATGTTTTTGACTTATATCAAATCTGCTGTTCTCTGCAGTTCCTCTCTACAACTCTGATGGTATTAGTGTGACTAATGCTATCAGTGCTACTAGACAAGCATTACAGAATAGCCATGCCAAATAATTCTGGTGCATTCTCATTCACTTATACATCTTATTTAAATAGTTGTGGATTTTAGGTTAAAGCTGAGTTTTCACTGGCTTTCTATATTTAAAATTAATGATGGAGAATTATGTATAATGCCTTCATTTTTGGATATCTAGTCATTAAAATTATTTATGTAAATAATTAACTATTTTGAAAATTATTTTGGTGACTTTCTTCCAAAAAGGAGTATGTGTGTAGGGGAGAGGGCAGAGAAAAGAACAGAATTCTTAGTAAAGGATAAAATACTTCAACCAACACTGATTATAATGGTTTTTGAATGATTTTAATTAGAGGGTGAAATGCACTTCAGATCGTTTTGTTGATCTTGGCAATTTCAAAGCTGGCTTTTAGTGTCTGTGTTTTTCTAAAATTCTTGTTAAAATATATTTTTAATTGTTCTACAAAATGTCTTTCCTGAGGCTTTAAAATGCCTCTTTGGCTTTAATTGCAAATTTGGCTTCAAAATAAACTGTTCAAATTATAGTTAGACATTGATACAACCCTCAATGGCAGGACATACTACACTGCAATAAGACTGCATGGCGCAGCCCTGTGTGAAGATATCCCACATAAACTTTTGATAAGGGGAGAAATGTAAGAGAATCATAGGATGCATGTTTGCTGTTGCTTCCTTTTAAACGAACCTATCTCCCCTATCCAGAGAATTTTAAATATCTTTGAATAAAACTGAAAAGCAAATGATAAAAAGTGGGAGAGCCACTTAGTTTGAATAAATATTATTTCATGCCAATAGTTACATAATTCTTGTAGTAACATCAAATAACTAGATCAGTTTTCTGCATTCCCACTGTTGCATTATGAATGAAGGATGTAGGCAAAAGCTCAAGACAACAAACATCAAACTAAATAACAGCCCACCCTTCCAACCCTATACTAAATGCAGAATGTTAGTTAGTCTAATTGAATGTAGACATGCTCTTGATGAAAGATTGGAGGAGCCATTAAAGAAAGACAACCCCTTAATCAATGACTCAGTAGAAAACACGAGAAAGAAACTCCCCAAACTTCAAGCCAATTTTGGCATGAGAGGAAGCAGATATAAAACAAAATATAACAGGCTGTTAAGATTTTGTCATTATATTTTACAATAATAACATAGTTTTTTTCAGCAGTCCTTGTGATATCTGATTCCTTACCTAGCCTCCTGAAAGGGCTGACATCAAACCTGAAGGCCAGTCAGAGTTTCTCTTTGCTCTCTCTTATACCAAAGAGAATTAAGGTAGAGTTTCTTTTTTTCATGCTTTTCACTTTCCAATTATTACTGCCATTTCACCTCCCCAATGGTTCAACCATTCCTTCATCAAAGTTATCTCTACATTCCTTTTTGGTCACAAAGATTGGGACTTTGTCCTGCTGACCCAATGTACTTCTCCCCCCCTTGATTTCATTAAGAAATAATATTAAATTTTGATTTAGCATTTTGAGAATAGGTTGAAAAATCCTTAGGAATGTGTTTCTACAGAAGCACTGAGATCATCAAAATGATTTTACATTTAACTCAGAAAGTCCATACAGAAAATGGAAAGGACACCTGAGAAGATTATAGGAAGCTTGCTTCCCAATATTCAGGATACTGCCCCTTATAAGCAATATGTGCTTAGAGCTCAAAGCATTGTTAGAGACCCCACACACCCACTTTGTGATCTGTTTCTTTTGATCCCCTCTGGGAAGAGGTTTTGAAGTATTTCTAGCAGGACTACCAGATTCAGTAACAGCTTTGTTTTCTATGCCATCTGTCTGATAAACTTCCAAGGTTCATTTTTCTCACCATGTACATGTATACATACAAAATAGACTGTGTTGTTTTCAGGGGTGGGATTCTTCAGGTTCACACCTGTTCGCTAGAACTGGTTGTTAACATTCTAAGCAGTTTGGAGAACCAGTTGTTAGAAGAAATTACTGGCCTAATCCTGTAAGGAAGGCAGGAAGAAAACATTATGGTGTTGCTTACAGAAACTGTGATGACCCGCAGTGTCTCAAAAATAACACAAGAACTAAAACATGAATTAAGGTCTTCCAATGCCTTCAACTTAGCTTAACTGTTTTATTAGTCACAGTTTAAATTCAAAAAATAGATAATGAAGCAAAAGGAAACCAGAAACAAAATGTATTGAGAGTTCCAAGGCAAACCAAGATAATTAATCACACATTCCAGAAAGACAACCAGGGAGAGTCCATGGGAAGAACGCTAACAAAGTTAAAGCTCATCCAAAGAAAACACTAATTTGACTTCAGCGTCTGTGAACATGCAGTTTCAAACTCTTATACCAAGCTCACAGCTGCAACCCATGAGGAGGATCATGGCCCTCTCCTCCTGAGTAGACCACGTTTTTCCCTGATCCTCCCCTCCCTGCGTGCCCTAGGATGGATAGGAGATGGGCCTGGATCCTCCTCTGATTGCTCAGCCGGCCCCTGCCCTTCCCCAGCCTCCTTCACCACCTCTGGAGCCACACTCCCACTCCCTGTTAGCTGTTCCTTCTCTCCCTCAGAGTCAGTCTCCACCAAGGGCATGACACTGCCTCTCTGTTAACTCTTATTAGATTCTTGGCAGAACTAAACTTCCTGTCTCTGGAACTTCTCTGGAATTATTTTTCCCTCCTTTGCTGGTACTTTGCTTGTATGGAGTGACCATTCAAAGTTACTAAAAAAAGTGACTTATGACCATTTTTCACACTTACAACTGTTGCAGCATCTCCACAGTCACGAGAGGCCATGTGAGGAGATGCATGCCTCAATGTGAGTGATATTGAGTTGGCCACACCCAGCCAATAACATGACCACCAAGCCACGCCCACCAACTAAGCCACACCCACAGAATTGGTTGTTAAAAAATTTGAATCCCACCCCTGGTTGTTTCTCTGTGTCATATAATATATATAGGTATATGCATAATTTTATATTTATTTATTTTATCATGTTTATGTAGTGTATATCGGAGAGCTGTATGCAATGAAATTTCATTTTAATGCATGCTGATTACTTTTTGTGTATTATAGGATAAGAAAATGCTTCAATAGTTGATAACCAGACTGGAATTTTCAAATAACATTGCCTTTTAGTCTTCTCCCAATTTAACCACAGAGACTCCCGTGTATAATGTCTTCTAAAGTACCCCTGTGTTTTCGTTCCTTTATACCATAAAAAAGCATGCTTCCTCAACAACAGATCATGTCCTTCAAATGTGAACAATCTAGTATGTCTTATGTTATCCATTCCTTAACCCACATCAATTTTGTAGCTTGGTAGTACAACTCCCAGTTAGGCAAGCCAAATCCTCCTCTTATTCTAGCGTCGTGCAAAAGTTTTAACTTTATTCTTGCCTTCTTACCTTATCATATATATTTCCACACAATTTTATTTAAATCTTCAAAATAATCTTTTCCAAGCCTAATTAGAATTGTTTGAAACAAATATAAAATTCTGGGTAATATATTCATCTTGATTGTTGATATTCTCCCTATTAGTGACAGTTGTAAATTTTCCCATTTCGCCAGATCTAGTGCTATCTGCTGCTTAAGTTTAACATAATTATTCTCTTTTATTGTACTGCATCTTGCTGTCAAATATATCCCCAAGTATTTAATCTTATTCGTGAGCTGGATTTTCAGTAGGTCTGCTAATTCTTCCTTTTGTCTTGATAACATGTTCTTTGTCAGAATCTTTGTCTTATCTTTATTTATTTTCCAGCCGGCCACCTTTCCATATGTCTCCATCTTTTCTGTCAATTTTGGTGCTGTTTCTAGTGGATCTTCTAAGATGAAAACCAAGTCATCTGCAAATGCTTGCAATTTAAATTCTTCATTTTTAATTTTCATCCCTTTTATATCCTTTTCTTCTCTAATATTTCTGTTTAACACTTCCAAGGTTAACACAAACAACAAGGGTGACAGTGGGCATCCTTGTCTTGTTCCTTTTCTTATATCAATAGAGTCTGTCAATTCTCCCTCTATTGCTGTTTGCTTATGGTATATAGCTTCTATTACTTGAATAAATTTTCTAGCAAAGCCCATCTGTTCCAGCAGTAACAACATGAATCGCCAATTCAAATTATCAAATGCCTTCTGCGCATCTAGAAATGTCAAAGCCATTTGTTTTTCAGGATGAGCCTCATAGTATTCCAAAGTGTCCAAGATTACTCTCATATTGTCTTTAATTTGTCTCTTTGGCTTTCCTTGTATAGTCTGTTATCAAGCCTCTGGCATATGCCTTCACTGTATCCCATACATTCTGAATTGATGTATCTTCTTTTTTGTTTTCTCTAAAGAAAAAAGCCAGTTCTTTCTCCATCCACTGTGTAAAGTCTTTTTCCTTCTGAATAGTATTATTTAACGTCCATCTAGATCTTCTTCTTTGTCCCTTCCATTTAATTATCCTTGGATTATGATCTTCCCAAGTACTTGTTTCAATGTTTACTTCTTGAATATTGGTTAACAATTCTGTTGACATCCATGTCATAACTATACTGGACCATGATAAATGTCTATTTGAATAGAAGATGTATTGTTTAGTTTTAGCATTTCTTTCTCTCCATGTATCTTTTAAGTTTATTTCATCTACCATTTTAAAAAAGGATTTAGGGAGGGTCTTTCTGCTTTGTTTTGTTGTTTTCTGTGCTGTATAATCCAGTTTATTGTCTACAATTCTGTTAAAATCTCCCATCAAAACTATATTAGCATAGTCCAGTTCAATTATTTTCATGTGTAATTTTTTTATAATTTTTTTCTTGATTGTCATTCAGGGCATAAATTGCAATCAGGAATATTTTTATATTATTATCTATTATTTCCACTATTAGTATTCTTCCATCATCATCAGTATATATCAATTTCGTTGGGATAATATTTTTAATATATAGGACCACTCCTCTTTTCTTGCATTGTGTCAAAGAAGTAAATATTTTCCCTAATTTTGGCTGTCTCAGCAATTGTTCATGTTGCTTTTTAATGTGTACTTCTTGTAGACAAATTATATCAAATTTTAATTTCTCTAATTTATGAAAAAATTTCCTTCTTTTAACAGCTGAATTAAGTCCATTTATGTTGATTGTAATTATTTCTTTTTCTTCGATGGTAAAATTTTGTAGTTAGGTTTAACAGCTCTCATAGATCTTGGTTCACGTTGTTCTTTAGCCTCCTCCTTTCCGCCTACTGCACCTTCTTCTTTTCCAGTCATCATTTGGTCGTCCTCTTGGAATTCAATTAGTGAAATTTCTTTTTCTGCCTCTTTCTTCTCTTTAAAAAATTCTATATAAAATGATTCAGCTTTCTCAATTGAGTCAATTCTATATCTCTGTTTTTGCCATGTGAACATTAAACCTTCTGGAATCAGCAATCTATAATTCACCTCTTTTTTAAGTAACAATTTGGTCAAGAATCGGTATTCTCTTCTCATCTTTCTCACTCTTCTGGGCACTTGTTAAGCCTGGGTTCCCCAACCAGGGTTAGGTAGACAAGCTAAACA
>BLBF01000063.1:12813092-12825645 GCA_015471245.1 Laticauda colubrina | reverse complement strand
AGTATTTCACCTAAAACAGTTAGGGTGAACAATGTTATCCCTAACAGCACTTGTTTCAAGATTGTGGTGTTTCAAGACCACAATCTCCTTATCTTTGTATTTCAATGTTTTCTCTTTTGCCACTTGCAATATTTGCATTTTAATGGCTTTCTTTTTAAATCTGATGTGAACTTCTCTTGGTAAACTATTTCTCATCACATATCTTGTAAAGACTCAATAAACCTCATCTATTCCATCCATCATCTTCTCTTGAGTTGGTTCCAAAGCTTCAGCCAGTATTTCTATCATTATCTCAGCTAAGTTTTGTCCTTTTTCTTCCTCTATGTTTTGAAATCTGAGATAAAATTCTGATCTGTCCATCCCCCATCTCAGCATACCACTTTTATCTTGTTCAACCACAGTTAATCTGTTATCAGTGTCTCCAATCTTCTTATCTCTTTGTTTACCTACTTCTTCAATTTCTTGGCGCCTGTCATCATACTCTATCATCATTTGTTGGATACTTTCCACTTTTTCATCAGTTTTCCCTGTTCTTTGTTCAATGTTCTCTGTTGTTTGTTCAATGTTCTCTGTTTTTTGTTCAATGTTCTCTATTCTCTTTTCAATATTCTCTGATCTTGTTTGAATATTTTGAATTCTTTGCATAATCATCTGCAGGGTCACTTTTTCTTGTTCTTTTTCTTGCTTTAACATTGTCTGTATTGAGCGTTGTCCTCCAGAAGGTGGAGAGGAGGAAGCAGAAGTTGAAGAACCAGAAGCTGTTAACTTCCTACTCATTTTGAGAAACTCAAGATCTTTCAAATTCTTCTAGACCTGAACCCAGTTGTGAAATAACCAATTACGATTCCAAGTAAAAATAGTGGAAAAAAAGAAAAAACCAATTGGTAACAATAATTAAAAAGAAAAAAGGAAAAAATGTCTTCAGGCTCTTGTATACCTTAATTCAATCAATTAGTTAAATAACAATAAAAATTTAAAAGTAAAGAAAAAGGGCATAAACACACCATGAACAGACATGAAAAAAAAAAAGTAAAGTCCCAAAAAAGGCAAAAAGGTGAGGAAAAAGGCTAAAAAAAAGGAAAGGAAAAAATTCTTCAGGTTCTTCAACACCTTAATCCAATTAGGAGATCTCCAATATAAAAAGATACACAAAAAGAAACCAAAAAGAAGACAATATGAAAGGTAGACAAGTTCCAGAAAGCCAAAAATCCAAATACCTATTGCAAAAAAAAAAAATAAATAAACTGATGAGGGAGGGTAGCACAGCTTCGACGAAGAAAAAAAAACACACACTGCACTTTGTTTAATTATCCAAGGCCCTTATCATAGCATACTTCTCTAAAGGCTTATCACCTTTTCTTTTCCTAAGTTTCAACACCAGACTCCAGCTGCTGATAGAAACTCAGAAGAGCACCTGCAATAATATTCTCTCATGCTCTTCCCTCTATCTTAAGGCCCTGTCACACTGCCCAACGGATGCAGAATGTTTGTAAAAAGGACACAGTGGACGAGAAAAATGTTCCATCCATTGTTACCCGCTCTCAAAAGGGGCAAAAATTTGCATAACCAGAGCGGATAACACGGAAAGGAATGGACGGGGGGAGGACACAGAGCAGAGGGAATACGGATGCATAGTGGAAGCCTAGCTGATGGGAGCGGATGAGAGAGGATGGCACATCCGCTAGGCTTCCGGGGGACCTCAGCAAAGCAGACGCGGAACAGATAGAGCGGATGCAGAGCGGAACCCAAGCGGATGAAGCGGATTCACAGCGGATGCACAGTGAATGAAGCGGATGCAGAGCGGAAACCTAGCGGATGCACAGCGGAAGCCTAGCGGATGCCTAGCATTCACTGCGCATGTGGGGGGGATGTATTGCATCAGCCCCACGGGTATAAAGGGAAGCAGCTCGGAAGCAGGTCACCATTTAGAGGATAGACCTGCATCCAGACACATCGAGTGCCTTGCCAGCCTGCCCTGCCTGCATGCCTTGCTGCCAGCCTTGCTGCCTGACTTGCTGCCTGCCATCCTGCCAGCCTCCCTGCCAGCCTTGCTGTCTGCCTGCCTGCCAGCCTCCCTGCCAGCCTTGCTGTCTGCCAGCCTTGGTGCCTGCCTGCCTGCCAACCTTGGTGCCTTCCTGCCTGCAAGCCTTGGTGCATGCCTGCCAGCCTGCCTGCCAGCCTGCCTGCCAGCCTTGGTGCCTGCTTGCCTGCAAGCCTCCCTGCCAGCCTCCCTGCCAGCCAGCAACCGAACAACCATGGGGAAGAAGAGGAAGCCCCAGCCATCTGCTGCCAGCCCTGGCAAGAGGGACAGGGCCACCCTGCAGCCCCCTGGCCCTCACTCTGCTTCTACTGGGGCTTCTGTAGCACGGGCTCGCTCTTCTTCAGCTGCGGCTTCTGCTGCTTCTGCTTCTGGAGGAGCTGCTGCTGCTGCTTCTGGTGGTGGTGCTTCTGCTCGTGCTTACTCTGCTGTAGCTGCATCTGGCGGTGGTGTTTCTGCTGGTGCTTACTCTGCTGATGCTGCTCCTGGTGGTGATGCTTCTGCTGGTGCTTACTCTGCTGAAGCTGCTCCTCGTCTTGTGGTCCTGCTCGTCCTGCTCATGTTCCTGGACTTGCTCGTCCTGCTCGTCCTGCTCATGCTCCTGGTCCTGCTCGTGCTCCTGGTCCTGCTGGGGCTCCTGGTGCTTACTCTGTTGCAGCTGATCCTGGTCCTGCTGCTGCTGTTGCTGCTGCTGATGATTATTATTATTATTATGATCCTGCTGGTGATGATGATGATGATGATGATCCTGCTATTGCTGCTGCTGCTAGTGGTGTGGAGGAGCAGCCCCTACAACCTCGAAGCCCCTCTGATGAGGGCCCATATGGCCCTGCCAGAGGGAGGAAGAGGCAGACGCATGATAGGGAGAGGAGGCAATACTCCATTGAGGAGGAACACGAGGATGAGGTGCTGGAGTGGCTGAGAGAGAATGACTATCTGTGGCAGAAGGGACACAGGCTCTACAGGGACACCAAAAGGAAACAGGCTGCTTGGAGAGAGAAGGCAGAGGGCCTGGGCTACACATCAGATGTGCTCCTCGGCTGGTGGAAGCACATGCACACCTGGTACGGGAAGCTGCACCTCAAGAAATCTGGCCAGGCCACAGTTAAACTGACGGACAGAGAGACCTATGTCATGGCCAGGTGCAGCTTCCTGGAGGGTGAGATCTGCCACCAAGGAGCAGCAGCAGCCCCTCTCATGACCCTCTCTCTCCGGCAGCCTGCTGAGAGCCAGTCCTCTTCCAGCCGAGAGTCAGTTCCTGTCTCCAGGCAGGTTTCTGTGGAGCGTCCCATGGCGGAGAACCTGAGGACAGCTGTTTTAACCATGGTGGAGCATGTGGAGGAGTGGGAGACAGTGGGAGAAAGGAGACAGCTCTTCCACCACAGCCCTACCCGCATCCGCCCCCAGCTCCACCTCCACAGAAAGGCAGAGAGCCAGACAGGAGGGGCAGAGCCACACTATCCTGCTGGAGATCAGGGACACCATCCGTAGCAGCATAGATCTCCTCTCTCAGCTGGTCCACACTGACTCCTCATCCTCCAACCGCAAGCCCTTCCTCACCTATATCAACCAGACCCTCACGGACATGGTGGAACCCCAGTACCAGGTGGTGAAGGACCGGATCACCGAGCTGCTTCACAACCCTCCAGGCCCAGAGGCACCTGCTCCCACCCAGTCTAGGTCTGCTCCTCCACCCCAGGTGATGTCCCTCCCATTCCAAGGCTTCCCACCGGCCCTCACCTACCAGGGCTACGGCTACCAGGAGGTCCAGCAGCACAGGCAGCAGCCCTTCCCAGTCCAGGCACAGAGTCATCTGGTGACACCGTTGCCACCGGTTCCACCGATGCCACTGATGCCACCCACACCAATGATGCCACCGATGCCACCGATGCCACCCAAACCACAGATGCCACCCACACCAGTCCCCACCCAGCTGCAGACCAGACAGCCCCACTACACTGCTCCTTCCTCCACCCCACAGCCAAGTCCGGCCTCAGTATATCTGTCATCGGTACTGGGGCTGACACCCCATGGCATGGAAGAAGGAGCTCTCAACATCACGGGGCTGAGCCAGCTGTCTGAGAGCTTCCTCAACACACTGTCACCTGTTGTCCTCTCAGGACCAGGCACCCCAGTGGGGCTTCAGACCAGCACTCCAGCAGCAACCACCTCCACAGCACTTGGACCCTTCACCCCTGAGACTGGGCACACCTCCGAGTGACCAAGAAAAGTGCCAGAGACTGGGTGACTGCCTGTACACTTTATTTGGACACTTGACTTGGGTAATTTTTCTTTTACAACTTGTTGTTAATAAAGTTTATCTTTCCTTCACACACTTGCGTCATTAATTTTTTTAAATAAAGTCTTGGTGGAAATTTTTAGAAATGGTTAAAGCCTTTGCATGCTTGTGGGATGGGTAAGGATAGCAGTGGGATGGTCAGGGATACCTTTGGGATGGGTAAGGAGAGCAGTGGGATGGGCAGGGATACCTTTGGGATGGGCAGGGATACCTGTGGGATGGGCAGGGATACCTTTGGGATGGGTAATAGCTGTGGGATAGATAAACCTCCAGTGCAAGCATAGTGGGACTGTATGGTCCACCCTCCCAGGTGCCACACCTATGGCCCTTTATTATCAATAATAATGTAATCATTGATCCACACATGTCAACATAAACACAACTCTTTATTAAATGCCCTGTTCATTGTAGGCCCACCCAACATACATGGCCCAATCTCATCCGTGTGATGAGACAGGCTGAAGGAAGCATCCATTAATCATCTACCATCCTGTCTTGCCACTCCACTGCTCCAGCTGGGGAGTTGCACCAGTGTTTCAGGAGGTTGTGCTGCTTCTTCCCTTCACGTGAGGCTCTTTTGGGGCCTTGCACATCCTCAGTGTCTATCAGGTTTTGCCCTTGCCTCCATTCCCCAGGCTCCATGTCCCCATTGCCTTGTTGATGGTCCACGAGCCTGTTCTGCAAGACTGGGTAGCGGGTGCGCATGAGATTGTGCAGGATGCAGCAAGCTTCCACGATCCTCCTCACTCTGGGCGATGCTGCATGGTGGTGAGAAGTACCTGGAATCTGTTTGCCAGGTTGCCAAAGGCGTTCTCCACCACGCGCCTTGCCCCGGACAGCCTGTAATTGAAGATCCTCTCTTCACGGGTGAGGCATCTGGAGGTGTAGGGCTTCATGAGGGAGGTTCTGAGGGAGAAGGCGTCATCCCCCATGATGAAGTAGGGCACATCTTGTGTGTCGTAGGGCAGGGATTCTGGATCTGGGAAGCCTATGATGAGGTTGCGTTCCAGCCCCTCCTTGAGGTCACTGGCATTGTATACCTGGGCATATGAACATGAGCTGTTACCTGAAGCATTGATGTACATGAACTTGTAGTCAGCATCGACCATGGCAAAGAGGACGATGCTGAAGAAGCCCTTGTAGTTGAAATAAGTGGACCCTGACTTGGCTGGAGCTTTGCAGACCACATGCTTGCCATCTATGGCTCCAACGGTGTGTGGGAAGTTCCACCTCTGATACCACTGCTCTGCAACTTTCTTCCAGCCTTCTTCAGTGGAGGAGCACTGGAGGAGCTCCTCCATGCATTTTTCGATGATGGCCTGTACCACTTCTCTGACCACAATGCTGATGGTGTTGTGTGGCACCCTCCAGCTGTACTGCATGCTTTTGTAGGTGGTCCCTGAGGCCAGGTGGTGCAGAATCAGTGCCACCTTGAGCCCAGGGTCCAGGCTGGGCCAAACATTGGTGCTCTGCTTGGTCAACCTGAGTCTCAGCTGCTCCACAACTTCGTCAAACATGGCTGGAGGCATCCTCATGAAGTTCTGCAATGCACGAGTGTCTTCGTTCCTCAGCTCCATTAGCTTGTTGTACAGTTCATACTCTGCTCTTCTCCCGATCCATCTTCGGACCCAGACACTTCTTGGCCGCCTCCTTTTCTTCCCGTAGTAGAGTTCACAGAGCCTGTAGATGGCTTCGCACTGTTGCAGAATGATGGTGGCTACCAAAAGGAATTTGTTACGATCCATGGTGGACATGACTGGATGCTGTGGAAGAGCAAGAGTCAGATGAAGGCTGCAGAGGTCTGCACAGCTGGGCTGCTGGTCTGAAAGTTAGATCCAGGTGAGTGGCTCCCCCTTTTTATCGGCAATATAGGTTTTCCACTATGTGTCCCTTTGTACCCTCTAGGCATCCTCTAGACATCCTTAATATCCGAGATAGGTCCCCTCTGTGAACGTTTTTTCCATTTTAAATGCTTTCTTTGTGTGCTGCATCTGCTTTCATCCTTTCTCCGTCCGTGCTCCTAATGCTGCGCATCCGTTCCACTTCCTCCCTGTGTCCATTTACCGCTGGAATGGATGCGAGTTGCGCGGATGCGGAACGGATGCCTAGCGGATATAGCGGATGTGTGACGGATGCAGAATGGATGTCCTCCGTATGCGTTGTGGATGCAGAACGGATGCATTTGATACATTTTCCGCTCAAAAGTTTTGAGCAGCTCAAAACCTTCTGAGCAGATGAAATGTCAATAGATGGATGCTGGACGGATAGAGAGGAAGCAAAACGGAGGCAGTGAATACAGAACGGAAGCATCACGTTAACCAATGGATGGCAAGTATTTTTCTCTGTTTTACATCCTCTTTCCATCCGTTGGTGCAGTGTGACATGGGCTTTATCAACCAGGGAATGTGCTTGAAACAAAGTCTCAAGTCTTTCTCAGCTTTGTCTGGTAAAAAAGCCAGGATACTTCCAAGCCTCTAGTTGGCAGTGTTACAAAGTTTCTTTAGCTTTCACTTTCTCCCTCTCCTTTTCCAAGCAAAATATAATAAGAATTATTTAAAAAAGGAAAAAGTTATTTCAAAAATAACTATCAGGGAATCTCTGGCTTAAAATATTATAAAATCAAAGAGGAGAAAACAATAAATAACAAGAAAAAAAAGGAATCAGTCCAGTTTCCAAATTATAAGATCATGTATAAAAAATCCAGCAATGAAAAAAATAATACTACTTTGACATTCTTGTTTAAAATCGCCGCTTAATCACTCTGTCAAAACTTTTACAGATTCTTTCTTTCCTTTCGTGTGTCCTTTCAAATCTTAAAATATAAAAAAAGTTCTCACCAAACCAGTACTCTTTCTGTCCTTTTCGGAGCTGTCCCAACTTCAGCAGCTTTAATGGCTGCCTCTCTGCCGCGGGCAAGAAGAGCTTCTCCTGGATCTACCAGGGACTTTGCGATATCCCTGGGATTGTCAGGGTGTTGCTCTTTACATTTGCCATCTCTTTGGGATGGTTTAGATCCGATTGGACCATCCAGGAGCAAAGATATCGGCAGTGATCTCGGACCTCCAAGATCGCATGCCATATCGTCGCTCCACCCTCTCCTCAGAATGTCCAGTTGTCTCTTGAAAAAGCACCTTTGGGACAACCATGACCTGGATGATTTGAGAATCTCCGTAGACACATGGTTTCCGTTTTTTCAGCAAATATCTGAGCAGTACAGATAGTCTTTGGCTTACAACAGTTTCTTTAGTGAGTGTTCAAAGTTACAATGGCACTAAAAACCTGACTTTTGACTGTTTTTCACTCTCACAACCAGTGGAGCATCCCCATGGTTACATAATCAAAATTCAGATGCTTGACAATTGACTCATATTTAGGGTGATTGCAATGTCTCAGGGTCATGTAATCCCCTTTTGCAACCTTCTGACAAGCAAAGTTAATGGGGAAGCCATATTCATTTAACAATCATGTTACTAATTTAACAACTGCAGTGATTCACTGAACAACCATGGCAAGAAAGGTCATAAATTCACTAAACAACTGTCTCATTTAGCAATAAAAATGTCAGGTTTTATTGTGGTTGTATATTGAGAATTTCCTGTATGCTCCGTTGGATGTTATGAACATTATCAACAATTATTTAGTGCCATCTATTCATGAAAGATACAATTAGTATATAACATTAATTTAAGTTTCTGTTTTAGGACTGAATGCCACAGATTGGAAAAATTAATTGGCTCTGGGAAAGTTTATATGATAATATTCTTGATAGCATTTGGCATGCCACAGGACCGGACAAAGCCAAATGAGCCACAGTGGTGCAGTGGTTAGAGTGCAATACTGCACCTACTTCCTGCTGACTGCTGCCTGCCTGCAATTTGACAGTTCAAATCTCACCAGGCTCAAGGTTGACTCAACCTTCCAAGGTCAGTAAAATGAAGACCCAAATCGTTGGGGGCAATATGCTGACTCTGTAAACCGCTTAGAGAGTGCGGTAAAGCACTTAAAGCAGTATATAAGTCTAAGTGCTATTGCTATTGCTAAAGATGATGGCAAATAAATCCTTTTGAAAAAGTTTGAGGAAAAATAGTTACTTGTTTTTCTCTAAGTTGTTTTGCCAGACCTGGATATTGTCAGCTTACTTATTGAAGACTGGTTGTCTATTCATTCAATATGCTGGGGAATTATGAGAACTGAAGTTCATCCACCTTAAAATAATCAAACTTTGAGAAACATTGACTTATAGTGGCCAGAATAGTGGAACAGATGCCAGAATTCACCACACTAATATACCACTAATAATGGTATATTCCTATTCTTTCTCTTTTAGGTATCTATTTCATTGACTTTTTGCCATGAATCTATAATATATTCACTCTCCCAAAGCACTGAACTTTTCATTATAATTTTTAATATTTATGTTACTATGTACTCTGTTAGGCTTGCTTCCTAATCCCTACCAGTTGACATTCATTGGCTGATGAGGCCTGTAGCAGGGCCAACCTGCCAGACTGAACTGGATAGATAGATAGAAACAACTGGCAGAAGATGATCCCTTGGGTAACTCTGTCCCAGGTAATGAAGGGCTTTAAAGGTTACAACCAACACCTTGAATTGCACCCAAAACAAACCGGCAAACAGTGTAATTCATGCATTTGTGATGTTACATCTGTCAAATATCCAACATTGTTGAAGCTTCTGAATGTTCTTCAAGGGCAGCTCCATGCTCCGTGTAGAGTGCAATAATCCATATGGGAGGTCACAAGTGAGATGCTGTGAGATGAGCCTCCTGGTGCAAGTATGGGTACATCTGGCACATAACCAAAGATTTGTAAAGATCCTCCTGATCACTTTTTTTTCAATTTTGAAGAACAAACACTTAAACATCACATTACTCCTTGTATTGGACCATAGTCCAATGCTCTTATGTGATTTACCTTTACTGGACTTTCTGATAATCCTCAAGCATTATAAAGCTCAATTCCATCCATTCATCTACTGCAGTTGTAGGACCTTTAAAACAATTGCTGCATCAACTTCACAAGAGCTTTTCTTAGAAGTGGACTATGTACACCACATCTAGACAATATACAACACATCTAGATTTAGAATATTGAAAAGAAGCTTGCTTAATAACTTATTTTTGTCTCTTGTTTTATGACTTTGGAAGTAATATTCCTTTACTAGATACCTAAAGTTTTTCTATTATAGGGCTTACGCTGGAAAGCAATTTTTGAACTGTAATTAGGTCTTCTGTGGGAGACAATCTAGTATATTGGCTATAGAAACTGGGAGCACATGAAGTCTAGTCCTACCTTAGGCACAAAACCTTGGGCCAGGTACTCTCTCAGTCCTAGGAAGTAGGCAATGGCAAACAACCTCCAAACAACCTTACCAAGAACAATGACACAAAGAGATGCACATGTGTATACACACACACACACATGGACGTACGTGCATGCACACACACAGAGGTTTTCTGGATTTTGCTATACATGCCAGAACAAGCCATGATAGGAGGTCTGTGATCATGTCTTTCATTTGTTCAATGGGGTGAACATGACTGAAATCCCTGTATACCAGAGCAACAGTTTAAATGGAAAGGAATGTTCTTTCTAGTTGCTCCATAGAGCAAAATGTACAGTCAGTCTTGTCTTTGAATCTATTTTTGTACAAGCTTAGTGACCAAGCCCTTTCTGTTTTCTATGGAAACTGTAGTTCAAAGATTCCACAATAGAATAAGATTGAGTACACAATACACATAAGTGGAAGATTCCAGGACCTTCTGGCAGTTGGAGGTTAGTAAGAGTAGATTCTGCCTCTCTTCAACCTCTTCCACTTGTGAATTTGACCTACTACCATTGATCAGGGAAAAGTGAGATACATTTAACATGCTGGGCTATTCTTCTAGGTGTCATTTTTAGCTGCATTTTTCACATTTCTAGGTATCACACTTTCTTAAATGCATTCTGTCAGGAAAAATGGTACTATTTACATCATTTATCTTGAATGCTGTTCTTTTTTCAGAGTCATAACCTTGAACTTTTCAGCCAAAACATACTATTCATGTACTTGTTTTGCATTGTTATTTTAATCCTTCTATCCTGGTGTTTAGGGGTTATTGGGGGTTTTTTTTGTACTGTTTGTCTTCTCAGGAAATATTTTACTGACTTGGTTAAAATTAGCCTTGTTATGTAGAAAGAGTGCTAGGCTACTGGAATTTTCCCCTATAAAGTTAACTTGATCTTGATCTTTATTGCTTAATATCTGCAACACAAACATAAATCTGCAGTTTTGTGGGCTGCTTAGACCCAGAGTACAAGATATCATTCAGCAACAGAAGCTGAAATAACCAAATGGAATTGTTTCTTCTTCTCCTCAAGAATTTCCTTGGTTTAGAACTTTTTTATGTGGTATCTCATTGGTTTAATGCAACTTAGTAAACAAACTTTTGGGGGAGTATCTCTACATTGGAGTCTCTTTCTTTTCCAAGGTGTAATTTTGGTATGTGTGTGTTTGTGTTTAGTAAGAAAGTAGAATGAATACTGAATTACAGAAATTAGCATGCATTACACAGATGCCAGAAGACCCTGGAATCTTCCCCTTTATGTGTGTTGTTTGGTGGAAAGCTTGGTTTGCATAAAATTGGTTTGGCTGAGACCAGAGCAGATATTTCTGATCATTCATTTCCAGGGGTAGTCTTGCTATATTGCATTTGCAAATTATTGGGGAAATGTTATTGTACCAATATGGATTCCAGAGATTGAAATAAATGAATTTGCAAAAGTGATTTGCAATCATTAACTTCACACAGCTTGTTCTCTAGACACTTGCAACATAATTAAAATTATGAGAATACAGACTTTATGGTTCCAGCTACTGAAGAATTGCCTAATTTGTCCAGTCTTTCTTGATAATGACAAAACTCTTCATCTATCTCCAAAGATAGTTTCTTTGAAGTATTATTGTAATTATTCTTTGCCCAGAAACTAGCAATAAAGCAACACTCTTTTAATGAAGTTGTTATGGACTAGTAAAACACTGGTTTTCCTTAGTTCTATAGTGTAACGATTCCTCTCACTATCCAAGACTATCCATACTAGCCAGCCTATCAACTAGAATCTTTGTGAACAATTTATAGTCATTACTTGATAATATTGGCCTATGGTTTTTTGCTAAAGTCAAATCCTGTTCCTCTTTAGTTATTAATGATACATTGATTTTTTTTTTAACTCTCTGGCATTTTTCCTTCCTATAGGATAGAATTCATCATATTTTATAAAGATTGTAAAAGATCATCCTCAAAATATTTATAATAATAACCTGCTAATCCATCTTTCTTATAGCTTCAAAATTTTCCCTTATTGTTATAGATCTGATCATTATTTCTGTTCCTCTGTCATTCTTGATACATTTTGTTTCTTTTTAAATACACGTTTTTAAATCAAAACAATTCTGATCATATATATTTATGAGGATTTTAAGTAAAAGTAGTTACTTTTCTGCAGTTAAGTCAACCACACCAAAATATTCAGACCTTAAAATGGCTCCTATCTTTTATGCTGACTGTTCTATATGTAAATTGGGTGACTCCAAATCTGCAAACCTGATTGGTCAAATAAACTAAGCATTGGATTGGTTCACTAGGAACCAATCCAAAGAGCTGCTCAAAGACGGCAAATTTAAGCAACTGCCATTGGCTACAAGCAGGCAAGCCAGCCTGTATAAAAAGCTGGCTTCGGCTTCAGCCAAGTGTTCCTATTTACTGACTAGTTAAAGAATAAAGTATTTGTTGTTGGAACCCGGTCTACCTCATGTGTTTTCTGAACAAAACACTGGCGACGAAGATGGGATCGTCCTAAACGAAAAAACCTGCACGCGGTGATAAGAAGTCCAGATGACAACCAAGATGCCTGGAAACAACGCACCGCCCGCACCCTTCAATCCCAACAAAGAGGATTGGGATTCCTATGCAGATCGCTTCCAGATGTATTTGGAGAGCAATGAAATGGAAGACATTTCAGAGCAATGCAAGAGAGCTGTGTTCCTGACTCACTGCGGGCCAACGGCTTTCAAGATGGCAAAGGCCCTTGCGAAGCCCTGAGACGTTAAACAACTAACATGGCCAGAATTGCAAAGAATCCTCAAAGCACACTACGCTCCGATGGTGTCTGTTAAGCCTGGGTTCCCCAACCAGGGTTAGGTAGACAAGCTAAACA
>BLBF01000063.1:12790846-12808092 GCA_015471245.1 Laticauda colubrina | reverse complement strand
TATTATTTCACCTAAACCAGTTAGGGTAAACAATGTTATCCCTAACAGTGTCAAACTTAATAAAGCGACACGAATTTTACTGCAGAGACCTGAGAGAGGGAGAGACCGTCGCCAATTTCATTGCTGCCCTTAGACAACTAGGGGGTGAGTGTGATTTCCTGAACATTGACGAAGCGATGAGGGATCGCGTGGTGTTGGGTCTGAGAGACTCGACCGCACAGAGTAAATTACTCAACAAGCCCAACATCACTGTGACTGAAGCCATCGCGGAAGCCACAGCCGCTGAAGCTGCGAAAAAATCGGCTGTCGCAATGAAAAAGATGAACACACACAGCGAAGAAACAAACCCAACCAAAGACAGAAAGCAGCCTGCCACCGCAACCCACTACGAAGAGTCTGGCAAAACATTCGAATCGAGTGAAGAAGACAACGAGATCCACCATTTGCTCACAAACAGAAAAGAGTGCGAAAGAAGGAATTGGTGGGAGTGCGCTGGCTGCGGAGGAAACCATTCCCGAGCCGAATGCAGATTTCTCGGTGCCATCTGCAGGCATTGCAAGAAACGAGGGCACATTGAGAAAGTCTGCAGGAACAAAAAAAGCTACAGCCCAACGAGATGCAGAAATTCCCCAACACGAGCTGAGCCTAAACGAGCTGAGAGAAAGTGGCAACAAGAGAATCGAGCCAATACACACCAAACTGTCACTATAAAGAGCGCTCAGACGGGAAGCGGGAAGAAAGTTAAATTCATTGTAAAAATCGAAGGAAAACACTGCAAGATGGAAGTGGACTCGGGGTCCTTCCTCTCCATGGTATCGTGGGACACAATAAAACAGCTAGTCCCAGGTATCAAACCCAAAGAATTACAGAAGCAGCACCTAACTCTCAAGGATTACCAAGGAAACCAAATTCCTGTATTCGGCATGGGACATTTCCGAGTCGCCTACAAACAACACGTCAATGTGCTACCGCTGACCATAGTCGACCGAAACAGACCAAGCCTCCTGGGCATCGAATGGTTCGTGCCATTGGGCATCGGGATGACCGGGATAGATCGAGTGACTACAACCGGCTGGGAAGACGACCTCATCCGAGAATTCCAAGATGTTTTTGACGGCTCACTTGGCAAGTATCGGGGAAATCCCATTTCTTTCAGTCTAAACCCCCAAATAGCCCCACGAGGAATAAAAGCCAGACGAGTTCCTTTTGCACTAAAGGCAAAAATAGAGGAACAGCTGGACAAATTAATAGCCCAAGGGGTGTTAGAACCTGTGGACCATGCCAAGTGGGAAACACCTATAGTCACACTGGTCAAACCCGACGGGTCCGTTAGAATCTGTGGTGACTATAAGGCTACCCTGAACCACGCATTACAACCAAGCGCATACCCGGTGCCTGTAGTCCAGCATTTGCTTCACTCCCTGGGAAAAGGAAAAGTTTTTGCTAAACTTGACTTAGCACAAGCCTATCAACAGCTCCCAGTGGACCCAGAAACTGCTGAAGCACAGACTATAGTCACACATAAGGGCGCATTCAAATGTCACCGACTCCAATTTGGAGTGAGTGTGGCCCCAGGCGTCTTCCAGAGTCTAATGGAACGCCTCCTAAATGGCATACAAGGAGTCGTACCATATTTCGACGATGTCCTGATCTCAGCCAAAGATGAAACCCAATTAAAAAACAGACTCAAATAAGTACTAACTAAGTTCAGAGAATCTGGCCTCAAAGTAAAAAGAGAAAAGTGTTGCCTAATTAAGAATAGCGTCGAATTCCTGGGCTATTTAATAGACGGAGAGGGTATACACCCTACAGACAAAAAGATTAAAGCTATTAAAAATGCACCAGAACCAAAAAACAAGACCGAATTACAAGCCTTTTTAGGACTAATTAACTTCTATAATGTATTCCTGCCAAATAAGGCCACTATAGCAGAACCATTGTACCATCTTTTAGCCATAAAACAATTTGGACTTGGGGTTACAGAGAAAAGCAAGCCTTCCAAAAAATTAAAAGCTTGCTAACATCCTCAAACGTTCTCATTCAATTTAGCAACACACTGCCCTTAAGAGTGACCTGTGATGCCTCCCCATTCGGAGTAGGTGCCATCCTAAGCCACCAACTACCGGATGGCAGAGAAGCGCCCGTCGCATATTATTCGAGGACTTTATCTAAAACCGAGCGGAATTACAGCCAATTGGACAGAGAGGCACTAGCGATTGTCGCAGGAGTGAAACGTTTCCACGAGTACCTATACGGGCGGACTTTTCAAATTATAACAGACCACAAACCACTAATAGGAATTTTGGCGGGAAACAAACCTACACCAAATATCCTCTCCCCAAGAATGACTAGATGGTCAGAGTTCCTAGCAGCCTACTCATACACTCTGACACACCAACCGGGGAAACAGATTTCACATGCGGACGCTTTAAGCAGAGCACCCTTGCCAGCGACTGAAGACCCGGCACCAGCGATGACAGCACTACAAATAGAGACTTGCCCCGATCTACCCATATCAGCATATAATGTCGCCAGAGCCACCGTAAAAGACTCTTTGACTGCCCGTGTTCTTAACTGGGTAGGTAAAGGCTGGCCGGAAAATCAAAAAACTGAAAACTTTAAACCTTTCCGGACCAGACAAACCGAACTTTCTATTCAAAGAGGTTGTTTACTGTGGGGTGATCGGGTGGTTATTCCTAACAAACTACAACCTAGGGTACTTAGTATGCTACACGAAGGTCACCCGGGGATTGTAAAAATGAAAAGCCTTGCTAGAAGTTATGTCTGGTGACCGGGTATTGATAGGGACATAGAATACTGGGTAACCTTGTGTAACAAATGTCAAGCAATTAGACCATCCCCACCAAAAGCACCCATTAGAGATTGGGAAATCCCACGGGGCCCCTGGTCACGAATCCACATCGATTTCGCTGGTCCAACTAAAGGACATAACTTTCTGATTGTTGTGGATGCCTATTCTAACTGGTTAGAAGTAAAAATTATGCCATGAACAACAACTGAATTAGTAATAGAACAACTGGACACCCTTTTTGCCACCCATGGCATTCTGGACGTCCTCGTGTCCGATAATGTACCACAACTAACCAGCCTACACTTTGACAATACCTAGCCTCCCTAGGTATTAGACATGCCCTAACCGCACCAGCCCATCCGCCTGCAAACGGTAGGGCAGAGAGAATGGTCCGATTTACAAAGGAAGGGTTAGAAAAAATGGACACTGGAGATGTACAGCAAAAAATTAACCGATTGCTCACACTCCAGCACATAACACCCAGTACCACAACCAACAAGTCCCCAGTAGAGCTACTCATGGGGAGAAAACTAAGGGCACACCTTGATAGATTGCACCCAGAATTCACGCCAGAAAACCCCCCCGACTCCTCTACATGGTTTAGAAAATTTGGAATTGGCGATTTAGTCTACGCCAAAAACTTCACGGGGGACCCAGTATGGCTACCAGGACAAATTACCCAAATAACAGGCCCCAAATCCTACCGGTTAACAGTAGATGATGGCAGGGAATGGAAGCGGCACATAGACCAGCTTCGATCCCGAAATAGAGGAAGAACCACAGACATACAACCATTCGTCGAAAAAACCGACGAATTGCCAACTAAGGTGGGGGGGGAAACGCGAGAATTAAATAAAGAACCGTTAAAAAATAAAACCAATGAAACATATGAACAAAAAGAGCAAATAAAAGACTCACTGTTTGGAGAGACTTGCGTGAAGAGCCCATCGGAAGGGGCCAGCCAGGCCAGCTCGACCTGCCCGGAGGAAATGGGAGGGAGCGGCAAAACCGCCAGCCTCAGAAACTCAGGCGGTGGTAAAATGGCTGACTCACCCTTCCAGACGGTTCCAGCAAGTAGAACGGACAACACAGCAGCCCCATCCGAACCGGTCGAAGTCTTCACTAAGAATGAACCACGCAAGTCAAGTCGAGTCTGGAAAAGCCCCACCTACCTGCAAGACTACGTCACCACGTAAGGCCTGAACTAAGAGGGGAGGGGTATATGTAAATTGGGTGACTCCAAATCTGCAAACCTGATTGGTCAAATAAACTAAGCATTGGATTGGTTCACTAGGAACCAATCCAAAGAGCTGCTGAAAGGCGGCAAATTTAAGCAACTGCCATTGGCTACAAGCAGGCAAGCCAGCCTGTATAAAAGGCTGGCCTCGGCTTCAGCCAAGTGTTCCTATTTACTGACTAGTTAAAGAATAAAATATTTGTTGTTGGAACCCGGTCTACCTCGTGTGTTTTCTGAACAAAACACTGACAAGCTCTCTTTGAATGTTTCCCAGTGATATCTTTGCTGACTCGAGCTCAGAGGAGGAAGAACTTTAAGGATTCCATATGCCTCAAAAATTTAACTTAGTCTGCTAAATTTTCAAAAGAAGGACTTAAGAAAAAATAATTGGATCACCTTTTTTAAAAAGGGGGAAATATAAAATTGGAACTTTGAAAAAAAGAGATTTTTTGTTCATTGTGAACTGATATTCACCACACTTTTTTTGAAAAAAATGTAGAATTCTGTTTCACTTTCTTAGGAGTTATGGGTAGATCAGTAGCCTTAGTTACACATTCTACATTATTAAACATTATAGCAAAACTCTTCCCCCTTTCATTTCTTAGATGCAATTCTGAGTGTCCTTTATCAAACCTGCATGAAAAGCAAAGAAATGTTTCCCTTTTTAATGTCATATGAGAGGATATTTGGTAAATGTGCCTCCGTATAAAACAGCTGCATCCATTGTGAGTTAAAAAACCGAAGCTGAACTTTCATCCAAATTCAATTTGGCTTTGCTTTGGCATTCTTAAGCAGGCCTAATCTCTTGTGATAAGGGTATATTTGAATTGAAATGAAATGGAAGTATATCAGATGAGGGTAATATAAAGTGAGAATATTAGTTACTATTTACTAAATCTGTTTTAAAGATTCTTATTGTCACTAGTCATTGACTTGGAAATGATAAAATGGGAAAGCACCTTCAGAGTTTGATCAGATACCAGTTGAAGAAAGAAAGGCTTATTTCTGTTCATAAGTTGGTTTTGGAAGAATGAGGGAAAGGAAGGGGAAAGACTTTGTTTGACCACAAATTTGAGAGGACAGTATGAAGAAAAGGCTGATGAGGACTGGTTTGAACAGAGTTCATGTATGGCATATTTTCCTTTCATCTAAGATTGAGAGTGGATTATGCTGATAATGTTTTGAAATGAGGAATAATACCTATCCCTTAGAAATTACTTGATCACTAATGACCCATTGGGCTATCTCACCTAATCAGAGAAACAGAATGACCACAGGCAACCAAAAAAGAAAAAAAAAACCCACTGGGAATTGGAGTGACTCTTAACTTCCTTCTGGCTTCCCCATTGACTTTGCTTGTGGGAAACAGGTAGGGAGCATCAGAAATTACTACTTCATATCCTCCGTAACTGACCATTGAATTGCCTGCCTCTTTGAGAGAGAGAACAAAGGGAGCCATAGATCATGAGGAAAACTTAAAACTGGCCAGCTTTGCATGTCCCTAAGGGCCCCCTCCCTCCACCCATCAACCTTTAATGCTTCCAGTTATCCCTATCATAACAGCAAGGATGGCAGTCGGAAGTGAGAAAAGATTCTTCTCTCATTACCCACCTACCACAAAGATATTTCAGATTTCAGCCTTCACTTCAAAGCAGTCAATTGCTACTCTCCTGTTGGACTTTGATGCCAGCCAATTATGTGTAGTGACTCAAGGGAAGTGGAAAAGAGGGTGGGGATATGGTTGTTCCATTTTCCCTTGAGCCGCGCATCTTACAGGTTCTGAGAAGTTTATTTGAAAGTCCTGGTGGTACTAAAGTGGTGATAAATTTATCAAATTTCATTCTCACAGGAATTGTGAAACCTCATATTCTAAAATTAACCCATATGAATTATCTTGGTTCAGTAGATGGTGTTCTCAACCTTTCAGTTTTGCCCAATTGAAGGTTATAAATATTCAGATATGAGAGTTTTAGTCTATTTCTTTTTTTCCCTTTAATTTCCTATTTTTATTTTTCTTTGTATTTTATATATTGATAAAACAATAAAACTTATTGAAAAAAATAAACTAGAGAGTTTTAGTAGCATACACATAGATACTTAAGGAAACTATGGGACAATAATATTTGCATACAAGCCATGCCCACCCAGTCACATGACCATCAAGCCATGTCCAGTCAGTAAGCCACACCAACCCAGCCACATCACCACTAAGGCACACCCACAAATTAGGCCACACACACAGAACCAGTTGTTAAGAAATTTGAATCCTGGGGACTTCCAGCTTGCAGGGCTTCGGCGGCAGGCAGGAATCCACGATCGTGCGTGGTTTCTGCCTGGGCTCGCCGCTGGAGCACCCCGAGCCAGCTGGCTTTGGGGCTAAGCCACCCCATAGAGGTGGCAAAGATGGGGGAGCCCAAGCAGGGTTGAGGGGAGCCACATCTCTCCTCCTCAACTGGCTAAATTCCCTTTCCCAAAGGTGGTAAGAGCAGTGGTCAGAAATGGCCACCTCAGAGAAACACTCAGCTGGAAAAGAAAGTGCAGGAGGAAGTCAAGAAATGAAAGTTTTGGCTGATTGGGACAAAAAGTAACAATCAAGGTATCCTGGAACTTAAATTTTATAAAAGATACATCGCTCCCAAAGAAGAGTCAGAAGCAGCGAATGAAAGTGAAAAGGGAAAGTTTTTTTTTTCTTCACTCTCCTTCCCTACATTGACAGTGAAGAGAGCTGAATGAGAAATTGGAAAATCTGCTTTGGCACCAATAGGTAATTAAACTGGAAATATAATTAAATGCCAAGGGGATAAGAAAGATTTCTGAACACTAAAAAAAATCTTTTTTTTTTTTTTTGTTATAAGAGGGGAGGGAGAGGAAAATAATAAGGGCAGGATTTGGAAGGAGGAGTCTGCCTGGAATTGAAAAGAACTAAAAGTTGAATTTAAATAAGACTTCTAAAAGATACATTGTAATTGGAACTTTGCAACTAAACAGTACCCCAGGAAGAGAAAGTGAAAAAAGAAGAAAGCATTGAAAGGAACAACTTGTGTGCATTTAGACTGTTTGGTGACATTGGAATCTTTGGAAATTACATTTGATTGACTAAAAACAATTTGGGTGGTTGTTTAAGAAAACTCTACAATGGCATCACTTCTGGATTAACTGAAAATGGAATCTACAAAATATAAAGAAGAGGCACAAGAAGGGAAGGACTCTATTGGCTCAGTTTTTCAATTTTTAGAAATGGTGATCTGCATCTATGAGAAACAACAAGAAAGGATTGTGCAACTAGAAGAGTGGAATAAAGAAGAAGCCATTTTTATTGAACAAGTAACTCTATCTGGGGAAGAAAGGGGAAAGGGGGGAAAGACAAGGGAGAATTTAAGACTTAAAAAGACAGCCAAAAAAGGGAAAAATAATGTAAAAAGTGGATACAATGTTGGAAAGCAACAGAAAAGGGGAACACAGAAGAGAGAAATGGAGGTGGAGAGACAAGGGGGTTAAAAGGGGAGAGAAAAGAAGAAAGGGAAGAAGGAAGGGAAGAGAAGTTACAAAGGTTTGGAGCAAGATGTAAAGAAACAGGACTTATTCAGAGATAATGGGTGAAAATTTAACTGAAAAAGGGATTCTGTAAAGGTACATAAGATTGTATTGTTATATTTGTATTAGAAATAATGTTAGAAAATGGGAAATAACATATAATTAAAAAGTGGGTTAAAACAGTGTAATTCAGTAAAACTTTTGTGAATTAAAAAAAAAGGAAATGAAGTAAATGAGAGAATTGAATTAGGAAGGAATGGAAACATTTTAACGATTCAATGTTTAATAAAATATAAGTGAAGTGGGGAAGCAACTATGGAAAGTTTATAAGTGTTCCCATAGAAGTATGATATCTATTTGAAAAGTAATGTGTAAAATGTCTAAGATTTAAATGAATATTATTATTAATGATAGAATTGAATTGGTCTGGAATGTTGTTTTAATTATATTATATATTTATAATTTTTTCTTTTTAAAAATGTACTATGTAGTTTTAGAATGTACCAAGCAGAATCCGAACCGAAGTTATGTATTATATTAAGTGTTATAACTTTAAGGGAAAGATATAAAGGCGTCATACTCCAATTAATTATTACAGGAGAAATTTTGTTTAATGAGAGAAGATAATAGACAGTTGAAACAAGACAGAGAAAGAATATAAGTACAATGATCTGAATTGAGATGAAATAAATAAAATAAAATTAAAAAAATTAAAAGAGGAGAGAAGTTAGATAGAAAATGTGTCTGTACTAAGAGATGTAACCCAGGATTAAGCCCATGTCACACTGAACCAACGGATGCAGAGAGGATGTAAAACGGACAAAAAACCTTGCCATCCGTTGGTTAACGCGATGTATCCGTTCTGTACTCACTGCCTCCGTTTTGCTTCCTCTCTATCCGTCCAGCATCCGTTTATGGACCTTTCATCCGATCCAAAAGTTTTGGGCTGCCTAAAATTTTTCCGCGGAAAATGTATCCAGTTTGTCCGTTCTGCATCCGCTACGCATCCGCTACGCATCCGTTACGCATCCGCTACGCATCCACTATATCCGCTAGGCATCCGCTGCGAATCCGCAGAACTCGCATCCGCCCGGATGCAGGGAGGAAGCGGAACGGACGCGGAATGGATGCAGAACGGATGCCTAGCGGATGCAGAATGGAAACAAAGCGTTTAAAATGGAAAAAACGTTCGCAGAGGGGACCTATCTCGGATATTAAGGATGTCTAGAGGATGCCTAGAGGATGCCTAGAGGATGCCTAGCGGAAAACCTATACAGCCTATAAAAAAGGGGGAGCAACTTGCCTGCATCTCACTTTCAGAACAGCAGCCCAGCGATGCAGACCTCTGCAGCTTTCATCTGCCTCTTCCTCTTCCACAGAATCCAGTCATGTCCACCGTGGATTGTGACAAAGTCCTTTCGGCAGCCACCATCCTTCTGCAACAGTGCAAAACCTTCTACAGGCTCTGTGAACTCTACTACGGGAAGGAAAGGAGGCACCCAAAAAAAGTCTGGGTCCAAAGATGGTTCGCCAGAAGAGCAGAGGATGGACTGTACAACAAGCTGATAGTGGAGCTCAGGAGCGAAGACACTCGGGCGTTCCAGAACTTCATGAGGATGTCTTGAGCCATGTTTGATGAAGTTGTGCAGCGCCTGACACCCAGGTTGACCAAGACAAACACCAACTTCCCACCCAGCCTGGAACCTGGGCTCAAGGTGGCACTCACTCTGCGCCACATGGCCTCAGGGACCACCTACGGGAGCATGCACTACGGCTGGAGGGTGCCACCCAGCACCATCAGCTTTGTGGTCAGAGAAGTGGTGCAGGCCATCATTGAAGAGTACATGGAGGAGCTCCTCCAGTGCCCCTCCACTGAAGAACGATGGAAGAAAGTTGAAGAGCAGTGGTATCAGAAGTGGAACTTCCCCCACACCGTTGTAGCCATAGATGGCAAGCATGTGGCCTGCAAAGCGCCAGCCAAGTCGGGGTCCACTTATCACAACTACAAAGACTTCTTCAGCATCATCCTCTTCGCCATGGTCGATGCTGACTACAAGTTCATGTACATCGATGCTTCAGGCAATGGCTCATCTTCAGATGCCCAGGTATACAACACCAGTCAACTCAAGGAGGGGCTGGAAAGCAACCTCATGGTGGGCTTCCCAGATCCAGACCCCCTGCCCAACGACACACAAGATGTGCCCTACTTCATCATGGGGGATGACGCCTTCTCCCTCACAACCTACCTCATGAAGCCCTACACCTCCAAATACCTCACCCGTGAAGAGAGGATCTTCAACTACAGGCTGTTTAGGGCAAGACGGGTGGTGGAGAACGCCTTTGGCATCCTGGCCAACAGGTTCCAGGTACTTCTCACCAACATGCAGCATAGCCCAGAGACCATGAGGAGGACGGTGGAAGCTTGCTGCATCCTGCACAATCTCATGTGCACCTGCTACCCAGTCTTGCAGAACAGGCTTCTGGACCGTGAACAAGGCAATGGGGACATGGAGGCTGGGGAATGGAGGCAAGGGCGAAACCTGATAGACACTGAGGATGTGCAAGGCCCCAACAGAGCCTCACATGAGGCGAAGAAGCAGCGCAACCTCCTGAAACACTGGTGCAACTCCCCAGCTGGAGCAGTGGAGCGGCAAGACAGGATGGTAGATGCTTAATGGATGTTTCCTTCAGCCTGTCTCATCACACGGATGAGATTGGGCCATGTATGTTGACTGGCCTTACAATGAACAGGGCATTTAATAAAGAGTTGTGTTTATGTTGACATGTGTGGATGATTGATTATATTGTTGTTGATAATAAAGGTCCATTGGTGTGGCACCTGGGAGGGTGGACCATACAGTCCCACTGGGCTTGCACTGGAGGTTTATCTATCCCACAGCTATTACCCATCCCAAAGGTATCCCTGCCCATCCCACAGGTATTACCCATCCCAAAGGTATCCCTGCCCATCCCACTGCTATCCTTACCCATCCCACAAGCATGAAAAGGCTTAAACCATTTCTAAAAATTTCCACCAAGACTTTATTAAAAAAAAGAAATGATGCAAGTTTGTGAATCATAAATAGACTTTATTAACAACAAGCTATAAGAGAAAAATGAGTCTCTGGCACTCCTCTTGGTCGCTCAGTCCCAGGGGTGAAGGGTGCAGGTGTTGTGGAGGTGGCTGGTGCTGGAGTGCTTGTCATCAACTCCTCCAGAAGCAGAAGCAGCAGAAGCCCCAGCCCCAGAAGAGCGAGCCCGTGCTGCAGAAGCCCCAGCAGAACCAGAGTGAGGGCCAGGGGGCGGGATGGTAGCCCTGTCCCTCTTGCCAGGGCTGGCAGCAGATGGCTGAGGCTTGCTGTGCTTCCGCATGGTTGTGGGGTTGTTGGCTGGCAGGGAGGCTGGCAGGAACCAAGGCTGGCAGCAAGCCTGGCAGGGAGGCAGGCACCAAGGCAGACAGCAAGGCTGGCAGCAAGGCTGGCAGCAAGGCTGGCAGGCAGACATGCAGGCAGGGCAGGCAAGGCAGTCGATGTGTCCGGCAGCAGGTCTTCCCTCTGAATGGTGACCTTCTTCCGAGCTGCTTCCGTTATATCCACGGGGCTGACGCAATGCATCCTCCCCGCATGCGCAATTAATGCCAGGCATCCGCTAGGCTTCTGCTCTGCATCTGCTGTGCATCCGCTGTGCATCCGCTTCATCCGCTTGGCGTCCATTCTGCATCCGCTGTATCCGTTCTGCGTCCGCTTCGATGAGGCCCCCCGGAAGCCCTGCAGTTGTGCCATCCGCTCCCATCTGCTTCCATCCACTGGGCTTCCATTCCGCATCCGCTTTGCATCCACCCTGTGTCCTCCCCCCGTCCGTGTTATCCGCTCTGCTTATGCAAATTTTTGCCCCTTTTGAGAGTGGATAACAACAGATGGAACATTTTGCTCGTCCGCTGTGTCCTTTTTGCATCCGTTGGCCAGTGTGACATGGGCTTTAGGCTGCTTTCAAAAAAGATGTTTTATGTTTTTTATGTTCTATGTTTTGTTTGTTTATGTTTGTTTGTTTTAATGAGAGAAGATAATAGACAGCTGAAACAGGACAGACAAATAATATATGTACAATGATTTGAACTGAGATGAAATAAATAAAATAAGAAGATAATAGACTGCTGAAACAGGACAGACAAAGAATATAAGTACAATGATTTGAACTGAGACGAAATAAATAAAATTAAGAAAATTAAAAGAGGAGAGAAGCTAGATAGAAAATGTAGAATGGTATCAAGATATGGAATGCAATATAAAAATGAGCATGAAGTTGAATTTGTGTCTGTACGAAGAGATGTAACCAGGAATCAGGCTGCTTTCAAAAAATATGTTTTAGGTTTTTTTGTTCTGCGTTTTGTTTGTTTATGTTTGCTTTTAAAAATCAATAAAATTTTCAAAAAAAAAAAAGAAATTTGAATCCCCTGGTACAGATAAATTAGAAATAAAAAACCCAACACAAAACACACTAAAGTAATTTACATGACAGACCAGGATAATAAATTGCAGACTTCCAAACGATAATGAAGCACACATAGTTGGGAAGATACCAACATCCAGATAAGCCTCGACCATGATAATGCACGCTTTGCTTCCAGCAAGGTGCTGATTGCAAATGCCCTTCATATATCCTGTTCTCCCAGCTGCAACTAATGAAAGGGATCAGGGCCTTTTTCTCTCCTGTAAGCCACGTTGCTCCCTTCTCCATTCCTCCCTGTGTGCCCTAGGATGAAGAAGGGGTGGCCCTGGATTTTCCTCTGAATGCCCAGCCGGACTGTGCCCTTTTCCTATTTCTTCCACAGCCACCAGAGCCACACTCCCACTCCCTGTCAGCTCCTCAATCTCCCCCTCAGAATCAGACTCCAACAAGGGCATGACAGAGGGCATCAGAAATGAGGCTTGGAGAAGACCAACAGTTGTCATTTTCAACAAAAATTTATGTTATTTATTGATTAAATTTATAATACGATCCAAGATGGTGTGGTGCAGAGCAAGAAAACAAACAAGAAAGATCGACTGGCTTCAAGCAAGAAAGATCAATTGGCTGTGATAAATAAGAGGACAGTTGAGAGTGGCTGGAGCAACTTTTTCTGAAGTGTAGAAAACCTTTCCATTTATGGATAAAGATAGAAATAAGTTTAAACTCCTATGGCAGAAATATGATTCCACTTGTGCACTATGAAAGATTTGTTTGAAATCATGCCCACAAGAAGCTTGAGAGGACTGAAGAATTTATAGCAGATCTGAAATGAAGGTATAATATCTTGCAACTTTGCTACATCAGCTGAATCTTTGATCAAAGATCAAACTGTGTGGGGCATGAGAAAATGGAGAATGCTTGCTTAGAAAGGTTGAACTGATGCCTAGAAAACACTGATAACTGCAAAGTAACAGAAATCACAGTCACAACTGAAAATTGTAGGACTCAGCAGTGATAAAGGCCTAGAGAAAGGAAGGAGTTAAAAACATGCTTTTGGTTCTAACAAAAGAACTACCAGGCAAGAAAGCTTGCCGATGGGGAAAATCATACAGCCAATATGTTATCAAGCATCATTACAAACATTCTATAGCACAGCGGTCACCAACCGGTGGGCCATGGCTCATTGGTGGGCTGTGAGAAAATTTTGGTGGTCTGCAGAGAAATGTCACCCCCAGAGCACCCCTCCAAAGCAATTAATCTAGGCGGAACACTAGGCTGCGCTGCCCACATGGCCCACAGGAACCCTCCCCGCACACTCACTCCTTACCTGGCAAACTTGCCTGCTAAGTTGCTATTTTTCTGACCATCTGCTGTTCTGTGCTGAGAGAATTAGATTAGCCAGAAAGAAGGAAATTGTTGGATTTCTTGTTTTCTAGCTAATCTTTACATCTACGGCTCTGCTTTTAAGCACAGCTGAACCTCCCTTAGGACTGAAGCAGTGCAGACTCAGGTAGCCGATGGCAGAAACACAGATCTCTAAGTGAATCTGTGATTCTGTGAGCAGCTCAATCTACCTGCCTACTTTGCCTGATTTTGGGTAAAAGTTGCTCTTTTTTAATAAAAAATTCAATATTTATATAAATATTTATAATATTTACATACAAGCCATGCCCAGCCAATCACATGACCACCAAGCCATACCCACAAATTAGGCCACGCCCACAGAACCAGTTAGTGGTCCCCAGGATTTAAAATTATAAGTTTGGTGGTCCCTGAGGTTCAAAAGGTTGGCGACCCCTACTAAATGTCACAACTATGAAAAGTATAATTACATTTTTTCCATGAATGTAATGGATACAGCGGATGCAGAATGGACACCGAGCGGATGAAGTGGATGCACAGCGGAACCCTAGCGGATGCACAGCGGAACCCTAGCGGATGCACAGCGGAACCCTAGCGGATGCCTGGCGTTAATTGCGCATGCAGGGGGGATTTATTGCATCAGCCCCGTGGATATAAAGGGAAGCAGCTCAGAAGCAGGTCACCATTCAGAGGAAAGACCTGCTGCCAGACGCATTGAGTGCCTTGCCTGCCAGACTTGCTGCCTGCCTTGGTGCCTGCCTCCCTGCCAGCCTTGGTGCCTGCCTTGGTGCCTGCCTCCCTGCCAGCCTTGCGGCCTGCAAGCCTTGCTGCCTGCCGGCCTGCCAGCCTTGCTGCCTGATAGCCTGCCAGCCTTGCTGCCTGCCTCCCTGCCTGCCTCCCTGCCAGCCTTGCTGCCTGCCTTGGTGGCTGCCTCCCTGACAGCCTTTCTGCAAGCCTCCCTGCCAGCCAGCAACCCCACAAACATGGGGAAAAAGAGGAAGCCTCATCCATCTGCTGCCCTGGCAAGAGGGACAGGGCCACCCTCCCGCCCCCTGGCCCTCACTCTGCTTCTGCTGGGGCTTCTATAGCACGGCTCGCTCTACTGCAGCTGGGGCTTCTGCTGCTTCTGCTTCTGGAGGAGCTGATGATGTTGCTTCTGGCGGTGGTGCTTCTGCTGGTGCTTACTCTGCTGAAGCTGCTTCTCGTCCTGCTGGTCCTGCTCGTCCTGCTCGTGTTCCTGGACTTGCTCATCCTGCTGGTTCTGCTCGTGCTCCTGGTCCTGCTCGTGCTCCTGGTCCTGCTCAAGCTCCTGGTCCTGCTCGTACTCCTGGTCCTGCTCGTGCTCCTGGTCCACTGCTGCTGCTGCTGCTGATGATGATGATGATGATCCTGCTGGTGATGCTGCTGCTGCTGCTGCTGCTGATAATGATGATCCTGCTGCTGCTGGTGGTGGTGTGGAGGAGCAGCCCCTACAACCTCGAAGCCCCTCTGATGAGGGCCCATCTGGTCCTGGCAAAGGGAGGAAGAGGCATATGCGGGAACAGGAGAGGAGGCAATACTCCATTGAGGAGGAACACGAGGATGAGGTGCTGGAGTGGCTGAGAGAGAATGACTATCTGTGGTGGAAGGGACATTGGCTGTACAGGGACACCAAAAGGAAGCAGGCTGCTTGGAGAGAGAAGGCGGAGAGTCTGGGCTACACATCGGAGGTGCTCCTCGGTTGGTGGAAACATATGCACACCTGGTATGGGAAGCTGCACCTCAAGAAATCTGGCCAGGCCACGGTTAAGCTGACAGACACAGAGACCTATGTCATGGCCAGGTGCAGCTTCCTGGAGGGTGAGATCCGCCACCGAGGAGCAGCAGCAGCAGCAGCCCCTCTCACGACCCTCTCTCTCCGGCAGCCTGCTGAGAGCCAGTCCTCTTCCGGCCGAGAGTCAGTTCCTGTCTCCAGGCAGCTTTCTGCGGAGTGTCCCATGGCGGAGAACCCGTGGACAGGTGTTTTGACCGTGGTGAAGCACGTGGAGGACTCCCTGGTGCAGTGGGAGAAAGGAGACAGCACTTCCACCACAGCCCTACCGGCATCCGCCCCCAGCTCCACCTCCACAGAAAGGCAGAGAGCCAGACAGGAGGGGAAGAGCCACACTGTCCTGCTGGAGATCAGGGACACCATCCGTAGCAGCATAGATCTCCTCTCTCAGCTGGTCCACACCAACTCCTCCTCCTCCAACCGCAAGCCCTTCCTCACCTATGTCAACCAGACCCTCACGGACATGCCTTGGTTTTCTAGGTCAATTTTGTCTTTGGGGTTTCTAAGGATGGCTGCTATTTTTTTGTCTGTTTTGAAGGCAGTCTTGATGTGATGCCTGATAAAATCAGTAAGATACTACACAGGCATCACATCAAGACTGCCTTCAAAACAGACAAAAAAAATAGCAGCCATCCTTAGAAACCCCAAAGACAAAATTGACCTAGAAAACCAAGGCATATACGAAGTTCCCTGTGCATCAGGCCCAGCCACATATATTGGACAGACCAATAGAAGAATAAGTACCTGCCTGGAGGAACACAAAAATGCAGTAAAAAAGCTGGAACACACCTCCTCACTAGTCCAACACATGAAAACCACAGGGCACAACATCAACTTCAATGGCAATAAAACCCTAGCCACTATGGAAAACCTGAGCCACAGAATCATCAGAGAACCCATAGAGATTGAAAAAAGACCTGAAAGCATGAATAGAAGAGATAATTCCAGCAGACTGTCAATCATTTGGAAGCCTGCACTCTCAAATAGAAAAATCTCCACACCACAAGCCAGGCAAACACCTGAGCACAGACAGACTCCCTCTGATGCCTCCAGCTCAAACACCTCCCCACCAGGCACCAGGGTGAAACCTAGCTTCCTAATAGATAAAAGCCGTCCTTTCACATGAAGCCAAGCTGCACTGAAAGCCTCCAATACAGGAACAGAGTGTTGCCAGCCAATCAAAGCCACAAAACAGACAGAAGAAACCCAAAACCCAAATCAATCAAACTCCAAGTCCAATAAACACAGACCTAGACTCCCAACCAATCAGGATAGGCCAGCCTCAAATTTAAAACCAAAGACTGTGAGACCCACATCCATACAGAAGCCTGATGATGGCAGATGAGATTCTTCTGAAATGTTGCTACAACTTTAAATGCACTACAATGACGTGGGATAACACCCTAAGGAAGCTGAACAGCAGACATGTAAGTACCCACGAAAGCTTAAAAAAAACAACAATGTAACACCAACCTGCTTCAAATTAACATTTCATAAGAACACAGCAGCTACCAAACGTATCCTGAAAAGGACAGAGATATCTCTACTCAGAAATGAAGTTCACAGTAAAAGATTCCAATTCGATCAGTTAAACAAAGATTTGCTAGCACTACACCTGGAATTGAGCAGCAAAATCCACCCTCTACTTTGGGATAAGATTAAACAACTTACAACTTGGAGAGCTGAAACTGAAAACACTTACAAAAATGATAAACTCTCAAAAAAATTAAAAAAATTGGAAAATGACAAGAAAATTCCCAATAACCCACCACAACACCTGAAACAACTAGTATGCAACGTTTCCAAAAGAGAACTCAACAAAACAGAAACAGATGTCCTATCCAAAGGATTCAATTATGCCATAGCACCCAAAAAAATCCCAACAGAATCCATCATATGTGCAGTAGAATCCAGCCTAACCAAATTAAATACAGATGAAGCTGACAGAATAAGACACCAGTTTACTCACATCTTATGCACAACGAAACCACCAAAAAATAATTTGCAAAAAGATGAATTCAGAGCATTACAAACCCTGAAAA
>BLBF01000063.1:12765238-12790446 GCA_015471245.1 Laticauda colubrina | reverse complement strand
GAAAGCCTCAGCAACCTGCCGCCATCCCTGGCAAGAGGGACAGGGCCAACCTCCCGCCCCCTGCCCCTGACTCTGCTGGTGCTGGGGCTTCTGCTGAAGTTGCTCCAGGCGGTGGTGCTTCTGCTGGTGCTGGGGCTTCTGCTGTTGCTTACTCTGTTGAAGCTGCTCCTGGTCCTGTTCGACCTGCTCGTCCTGCTCATGCTCCTGGTCTTTCTCGTCCTGCTCGTGCTCCTGGTCCTGCTCATGCTCCTGGACTTGCTGGCCCTGCTGGTGCTTACTCTACTGCTGCTGATCCTGGTCCTGGTGTTCCTGCTGCTGCTGCTGCTGCTGCTGCTGATGATGATGATGATTATAATCCTGCTGGTGATGATGATGATGCTGATTATGATCCTGCTGTGAGGATGATGATGATGATGATGATGATGATGATGATGATGATGATGATCCTGCTGCTGCTGCTGCTGCTGGTGTGGAGGAGCAGCCCCTACTACCTGGGAGCCCCTCTGATGAGGGCCCATCTGGTCCTGCCAAAGGGAGGAAGAGGCATATGCGACAATGGGAGAGGAGGCAATACTCCATTGTGGAGACGAACGAGGATGAGGTGCTGGAGTGGCTTAGAGTGAATGACTATCTGTGGCAGAAGGGACACCGGCTGTACAGGGACACCAAGCGGAAGCAGGCTGCTTGGAGAGAGAGGGCAGAGAGTATGGGTTACACTTCGGAGGTGCTCCTCGGGTGGTGGAAGCACATGCACACCTGGTATGGGAAGCTGCACCTGAAGAAATCTGGCCAGGCCACTGTGAAGCTGACAGACAGAGAGACCTACGTCATAGCCAGGTGCAGTTTCCTGGAGGGTGAGATCTGCCACCGAGGAGCAGCAGCAGCCCCTCTCACTACCCTCACTTTCCGGCAGCCTGCTGCCACCCAGTCCTCTTCCGGCCGAGAGTCAGTCAGTGTCTCCAGGCATGTTTCTGTGGAGCATGCCACGGCGGAGAACCTGCGGACAGGTGTGGTAAGCATGGTGGAGTGCATAGATGACTCCCTGATGTGGTGGGAGAATGGAGACATTGAGTCCACCACAGTCCTAGCCGCATCCACCCCCCCCCCAGCTCCACCTCCACAGAAAGGCAGAGAGCCGGACAGCTGGAGGGGCAGAGCCACAATGTCCTGCTGGAGATCAGGGACTCCATCCGCACCAGCATAGATCTCCTCTCTCAGCTGGTCCACACCAACTCCTCATCCTCCAACCGCAAGCCCTTCCTCACCTATGTCAACCAGACCCTCAAGGAAATGGCGGATCCACAGTTCAAGCAGGTGAAGGATCAGATCACCAAGCTGCTTCACAACCCTCCAGACCCAGAGGAACCTGCTCCCACCCAGTCCAGGCCTGCTCCTCCACCCCAGGTGATGTCCCTCCCATTCCAAGGCTTCCCACAGGCCCTCACCTACCCGAGCTACGGCTACCAGGAGGTTCAGCAGCACAGGCAGCAGCCCTTCCCAGTCCAGGCACAGAGTCATCGGGCGCCACCGTTGCCACCTGTTTCACTGATGCCACCGATGCCACCCATGCCAATGATGCCACTCACGACAGCGTTGCCACCCACGCCAGTCCTCACCCAGCTGCAGACCAGACAGCCCCACTACACTACTCTTTCCTCCACCCCACAGCCAAGCCCAGCCTCAGTACATCTGTCATCAGTACTGGGGCTGACACCCCATGGCATGGAGGAAGGAGCTCTCAGCATCATGGGGCTGAGCCAGCTGTCCGAGACCTTTCTCAACACACCGTCCCCTGTTGTCCTCTCGAGGCCAGGCACACCAGCACCACCCACCACCACAGCACCTGGACCCTTCACCCCTGAGACTGGGCACACCTCCGAGTGACCAAGAAGAGTGCCAGGGACTGGCTAGCTGGCTATCTGTGGACTTTATTTGGACGCTTGACTTGAATCAATTTTTTTTTCAGCTTGTTGTTCAATAAAGTTTATCTTTGATTCACACACTTGCTTCATTGCTTTTTTTAAATAAAGTCTTGGTGGAAACTTTTAGAATTGGCTTAAGCCTTTGCAAGCTTGTGGGATGGGTTAAGATAGCAGTGGGGTGAGCAGGGATACCTTTGGGATGGCTAATAGCTGTGGGATAGATAAACCTCCAGTGCAAGCATAGTGGGACTATATGGTCCATCCTCCCAGGTGCCACACCCATGGCCCTTTATTATCAATAATAATGTAATCAATCATCCACACATGTCAACACAAATACAACTCTTTATTAAACTCCCTGTTCATTGTAGGCCCACCCAACATACATGGCCCAATCTCATCCGTGTGATGAGACAGGCTGAAGGAAGCATCCATTAAGCATCTACCATCCTGTCTTGCCACTCCACCACTCCAGCTGGGGAGTTGTACCAGTGTTTCAGGAGTTTGCGCTGCTTCTTCCCTTCCTGTGAGGCTCTGTTGTGGCCTTGCACACCCTGAGTGTCGATCAGGTTTCGCCCTTGCCTCCATTCCCCAGCCTCCATGTCCCCATTGCCTTGTTGATGGTCCACGAGCCTGTTCTGCAAGACTGGGTAGTGGGTGCGCATGAGATTGTGCAGGATGCAGCAAGCTTCCACGATCCTCCTCACGGTCTCTGGGCGATGCTGCATGGTGGTGAGAAGTACCTGGAACCTGTTGGCCAGGATGCCAAAGGCGTTCTCCACCACCCGCCTTGCCCTGGACAGCCTGTAGTTGAAGATCCTCTCTTCATGGGTGAGGAGTCTGGAAGTGTCAGGCTTCATGAGGTAGGTTCTGAGGGAGAAGGCGTCATCCTCCACGATGAAGTAGGGCACATCTTGTGTGTCGTTGGGCAGGGGGTCTGGATCTGGGAAGCCCACGATGAGGCCACATGCTTGCCATCTATGGCTCCAACGGTGTGTGGGAAGTTCCACCTCTGATACCACTGCTCTGCAACTTTCTTCCATCCCTCTTCAGTGGAGGGCCACTGGAGGAGCTCCTCCTTGTATTCTTCGATGATGGCCTGCACCACTTCTCTGAGCACAATGCTGATGGTGTTGTGTGGCACCCTCCAGCCGTACTGCATGCTTTTGTAGGTGGTCCCTGAGGCTAGGTGGCGCAGAGTGAGTGCCACCTTGAGCCCAGGTTCCAGGCTGGGGTGGAAGTTGGTGTTTGCCTTGGTCAACCTGGGTGTCAGGCGCTGCACAACTTCATCAAACATGGCTGGAGGTATCCTCATGAAGTTCTGGAATGCCCGAGTGTCTTCATTCCTGAGCTCCACCATCAGCTTGTTGTACAGTCCATACTCTGCTCTTCTCCCGATCCTTTTTCAGACCCAGATGCTTCTTGGCCGCCTCTTTTTCTTCCCATAGTAGAGTTCACAGAGCCTGTAGATGGCTTCGTACTGTTACAGAAGGATGGTGGCTGCCAAAAGGACTGTGGTACGATTCACAGTGGACATGACTGGATGCTGTGGAAGAGCAAGAGTCAGATGAAGGCTGCAGAGGTCTGCACTGGTGGGCTGCTGGTCTGAAAGTGAGATGCAGATGAGTTGCTCCCCCTTTTTATAGGCAGTGTAGGCGTCCCTTTGCATCCTCTAGGCATCCTCTAGGCATCCTCTAGACATCCTTAATATCAGAGATAGATCCCCTCTGTGAACATTTTTTCCACTTTAAACGCTTTGTTTCCGTGCTGCATCCATTCTGCATCCATTCTGCCTCTGTTCCGCGTCTGTTCTGCTTCCTCCCTGCATCCGGGCGGATGCGAGTTCCGCAGATTCGCAGCGGATGCCTAGCGGATATAGCGGATGCATAGCGGATGCGTAACGGATGCGTAGCGGATGCGTAGCGGGTGCAGAACGGACGAACTGGATACATTTTCCACGTACAAGTTTTAGGCAGCCCAAAACTTTTGGAGTGGATGAAATGTCCATAAACGGATGCTGGACGGATAGAGAGGATGAAAAACGGAGGCAGTGAGTACAGAATGGATACATTGCGTTAACCAATGGATGGCAAGGTTTTTTGTCCGTTTTACATCCTCTTTGCATCCGTTGGTTCAGTGTGACATGGGCTTTAATGATCACTGTCATTTCATGTCTCATTTTCCATTAATATTTGAATGAATGAGGCTTATGTGAGTGAATGTTTCTGGAAAGGGAAGTTTACATAATTTGTGTCTGAAGTTGCCAAAGCTCCAAATCTCATTTTAGCTTTTTTTTTTTTTTTTTAGATAATTACCATCTATATATTACTAAAACTCTTGTGTCTGTTTGTAATCTTCAATTGGGTGGAACAGGGCATCATATAGCAATAATTTTTGAACTCAGGTACTCCAAAATATGCTAATGTAAAAAAAGTATCTAAGATCCAGGACCCATTACTCTTGAGGAACTGAAATATGACAAAATTGTGACTGTCTCAGTGCCACCACACTGCTGCAATAAGTCAAGATGATATGACCATCATCAACATATCCTCAACATTTTTCTCATTTCCATCTTTTCTCTGAACTTAATCATCTGGTAGAAAGGGCCACCATATAAACAGTGATTAGTTGCTTTGGAACTGAGCCCCACATTTGAAATCTCTTAATGGAATTTCCCATTCCCTATGAGGGAAGGATGAGGGTACAATTTGAAGGCATTCTTGTAGGGCTGGCTGGTGGGGGCACTGTTGGTGGGCAGGTGAATCCACTAGCTCCTTGGAGGGAGATGGCCCTCTGGAACATGCCAGAATGGGGAGCAGGGATTCAGTTATCTTCATGTTCTATGGGTCTCTTGGTTTCCCTTCCTCCCCTGCAAAATGACAGACAATTCTTCAGGTCAGCTTAGGAGAAAGCCCTCACTGGGTAAAGGGAAAATGGCACCAGCCTATATTATATGTAGAAAGAATAGTCCCTGCCAAATTCCCATAAGTAATTGGGAAAGCAGCAGGAAGTTTGAACTCTTTTTCTTCTTTTTTAAGTTTTATTGTTTTTAAGACAAGCAAACACAACATAAAAACATCAAACCATCTTCCATATATGGACATACAGTGTGTCGGGTGATTTACAAATTGTTTTGTGCTTCCACTTCATAGTCTTCAATTACAATTACATTGTATATGTTCTCATATTGTCAAATATTCCTAAATACATTAATATCATTGTTAATCAATCATTTGACTATACTATTATTCATTCATGTTTCACAAGATAATCCACATTTTACTTAATTTATTTTATGATAGTTCATATTATCATCTCAAATCTATCCTATAATCATTTTGTAGATATAATAAAAAATATATCTTTATATATTCATTATATCCAAAAAATCTGCATATTTCATTACCATGTTTTATTGTCTAACCATTGATAGAATAGATCCCAAATTTTATAAAATTGTTTATCCTCTTGTTCTCTGATTTCAAATGTCAATCTACTCATTTCAGCACATTCCAATATTTTCTTAATAACTTCTTCCAGTTTTTAGCAAATAAAATCCTAGGTGCTGTTAATACATTTACAATCAAATATTTCAATTGTTTACTATGTATTTCAGGTACAATTTGCAATAAAAAAAAAATCTCTGGTTTCAAGTCTATATGCTTTTTTGTCATTTTTTTCCAACCATGTGTGGATTTTAGTCCAATATTTTTTGGCATCTGCAAATATGAGGTATGGTAATATGAGCCAGGTAGCTGATGACATTTCCAACATTTTCCAGATTTGTTCTTGAACATTCTTGCTATTCTTGTTGGGGAGAAATGCTACCTGTAAAACATCTTATACAAATTATCTTTATATGCTGTTGACATTGTCATTTTATAATTTTGAGACCACAATTTTTGCCATTTCTCTAGATCAATCCCATATCCAAAATACTTCCCCCAAGCAATCATTGTTACTTTGACTTGTTCTTCTTCTAGTTTAATTTCTAATAAATATCCATGTAATTTTTATCACCTTTTCATCAGTAACTTCAAAATCTTATCTAAATCAGTCAATTTATCATAGAAACCTTCTATTTTAGAATCTTTATCATACCTTGGATGTATTTGCGCATATGAAAACCAATTCATCTTTATACCTTGTTCCTCTAGTTCTTGCATAGGTTTAAGTTCACCCTTTTCATTGAGTATTTCACCCTATATAACTGTTTGTTCCTTTTTGTATATTATAGGATAAAAAAATGCTTCAATAGTCGATAACCAGACTGGAATTTTCAAATAATATTGCCTTTTAGTCTTCTCCCAATTTAACCACAGAGACTCCCATATATAATGTCTTCTAAAATGCCACTGTGTTTTCATTCCTTTATACCATAAAAAAGCATGCCACCCCAACAACAGATCATGTCCTTCTAATGTCAATAATCTAGCATTTCTTAATGATATCCAATCCTTAACCCACATCAAATTTCGTAGCTTGATAGTACAACTCCCAATTAGGCAAACCAAATTCTCCTCTTATTCTAGCATCTTGCAAAAGTTTTAATTTTATTCTTACTTTCTTACCTTGCCATATATATTTCAACACAATTTTATTCAAATCTTCAAAGTAATCTTTTCCAAGCCAAATTGGAATTGTTTGAAACAAGTATAAAATTCTGGGTAATACATTCATCTTGATTGTTGATATTCTCCCTATTAATGACAGTTATAAATTTTCCCATTTCACCGAATCTGCTGCTTAAGTTTAATATAGTTACAAAGTAAAAAAAAATCATATATGAAGAGTCCAGCAAAATAATAATAATAATAATAATAATAATAATAATAATAATAATAATAATTTGACTTCCCATTTAAAATTGCCACTTAATCACTTCTGTCTGAGATTTTACAGATTCTTTCTTTTCCTTAGGGTGTCCTTTTAAATCTTAAAGTAAAGAAAAAATTCTCACCAAACTATCACACTTTCTCTTTCTGTTCTCTTTCGTTTCGGAGCTATCCCAGCTTTAATGGCTGTCTCTTTGCTGCTGGCAAAAAGAGCTTCTCTTGGATCTACCAAGGATTTTGTGGTATCCCTGGGATTGACAGGATGCACTCTTTACATTCACCGTCTCTTTGGAGTGGTTTAGATCCATTTGGACCATCCAGGAACAAAGATATTGGTAGCGATCTCAGACCTTTAAGATCGCATGCCATATCGTCGCTCCGCTCTCCAGAAAGTATGAACTCTTCTGAGGTGATAACAGCACTGTATATTTTGGCCAAGATCTGTTATTCCCATAAATTTGAAATTTGATCAACTAATTTTAAAATTTTCTGTGCCAGTTCTATAAGGATAATGAATGAGGAAGCCAGCAGGAAGATCTTAAGCGTCTTCTCGTGCTTTCCAATTACAATCAACCACATACTATTCTTTTGTATCTGCCACTTACCTAAAGACTGATAAATGTAATATAGTAGACTCACTCTACATAGATGTGTTTATTTTCCAGCTTGCAGTATCACTGGGGCAATTAAATGAGACAGTTGAGGTCTACCAGTCATCATTTCAGAACATCTGTTGGCTCTTACCTTTCCATATAGTCACTTTGTGGAAATGTTACTGGGAAATATTAGTTTTACATCCAATTACCAGCTGGCAATAAATTTATTTTTGGTGGGTTCCAAAGAATAATCATATAGGCAAAAATTATTTTATTGAAACAGAAAAGAGATACTTTTGCTGATGAAAAGCTTGCAATCCATGTTAGAAACATTGAGATCATGATGATTGGTGATTCAAAATAATACTGATGCAAGCAATTGTGTTGTTTTATTTTTGACCACAGTGCAGTTATCTGATAATTCATTTTATATATTGCTCTTCCTTTTACCTGATGTAGGTAACTTGATATTCTATCCTTTAAGATTATGTAGATGAAATTTTGCAGCTCAAGTTTTGCCCAGTCCTCTAATTTAGGTTTTATTCTGCCAAAAAGCTAGAGTAACATTCTTGATAAATCTACACTCCTGAGAGTTGAACTGGCTGATATTTTTATTACATTCCTGATTTTAAACTAGCAGTTTGTAGCAAATATTTCACATGGCATGTCCTCTGACATTAGCTGAACATTACATACAGGGCTGAACATTAGTTTAAGAGGATCCCAGATAAGGGATTTAGTTCAAATTTAGGAATTTCTACTGACAAACAGTTGTAATATATTAAAACTAGAAACTGACTTCATAGGAAACATTTTATTTTTATTACTTACACACTTACTACCTGAATAGATAAGATGTTAATTGTGTAAAATGTTTTAACTTTTACCAAAGTGGGTCAAATGCAATGTTTCAAGGTTACAAATTACACAAGTTATTCTGTAGTTTGTTTTGCTGACCTATTCTTCTGTGACCCAAATTGTTATAGCTGGACTCAGGGATTAATTAAAAGAAATTTATCACATACTTCCAGTATGAAAAATTCACGGGTGTTGTCCAAAGTTGATATCTAGCACTCCTTCATTTTCCAAGAGAATTTCTTGTTTATGAGGAACAAATGACAGATCTAGCCAAAGCAGTTGCATCTTGAAATGCTAATGTATTTAGACCGGTAATCATTAAATAGCAAGAAATAATTCCACTTAATTGAGACATTTGAGATACTCTTTGAATTAGCTCAGAGCATGTTTAACCAGTTTTGAATGGTCATAGAAAGAAAAATAAAATATATAACTGAGGAAAAAATGTAGCTGTTACTGATGTATATATAACTGTTGGTAGTGTGCTTACCTATAGGCTATTTCAGAAAATAAAATACATTAGATATATGTTCTATAGCCTTATTGGACCTTGAACCTCTTTTCAATCTAATTTTTGGAGAAATATTATACCAATGATAACCCAGAATCATTTGTGGTGGTAAGGTTATAAATATGGTAAATAAATAGGAAATAACTAAAAAAAATGATAATGATAATTACTTTAAGAGCCACTGTAGTGCAGTGGTTAGAGTGCAGTAGTACAGCTGCCTGCAATTTGGCAGTTCAAATTTCACCAGGCTCAAGGTTGACTCAGCCTTCCATCCTTCTGAGGTGGGTAAAAGGAGGACCCAAATTATTGGGAGCAATATGCTGATTCTGTAAACCACTTAGAGAGGGCTATAAAGCACTTTAAAGCAGTATATAACTCTAAGTGCTATTTCTATTGTTACTGGATATCTGTGGGTGGTATTGTATTCCTCAATCTTGACTCCTCTACCAGATATTTGGGTGTTTTATGGTTTTCTGCAGTGTTTCAGCTATTCCCAGCACTGTTTTTTTCTAGACAGATAGCTTTGATGTGGGATTCTTGGGATCTATTGGAGTCACTCTCCCAAAATTGAGAGCCATTCTCTACAGATTAAAGGGTCACAGCCCCAAGTATTCCTATTACCACTGGAACCACTTTGGCTTTAATTTTCCACATCCTCTGCCATTTCTCCTTCAGGTCCTATTACTTCTCAAGGTTCTCATACTCCTTCTTTCTGATGTTACTGCTACTTGGCATTATTACTTCTATGGTAATTGGAGGTTCTTGTCTACTACCACAATGTCTGATTAGTTAGCCAATACTGCCTGTCTATCTGGAAGTCCCATAGGAACTTGTCATTCTTCCACATTCTCTAGAATCTCCCATCTGGAATCTCTTGTCTTCTCTTGTCTTCTCCATGTATAGTTTGTTCCTTTAGTCCACTTATTATCTTAGTTCCCCAGTAACTGGACCTTGCTAATCCAAATGGATGTTAAGGGCCTGTCACACAGGCTGACGGATGCAAAAAGTATGTAAAAAGGACAAGCGGACGAGAAAATGTTCCATCCATTGTTATCCGCTCTCAAAAGTGCCCCAAATTTGCATAAACAGAGCGGACAACATTGGAAAGGAACGGACAGGGAGAGGACGTAGCGAGGATGTTAAGCAGATGCTCCATGGAAGCCTAGCGGATGGAAGCGGATGGAAGCGGATGGCACATCCGCAGGGCATCCGGGGGAGCACAGCAAAGCGGACGCGCAGCAGAAGAAGCGGATGCAGAGCGGATGCCTAGCAGATGTCCAGCGGATGCAAAGCGTTCATTACGCATGCGGGGAGGATGCATTGCGTCAGCCCCGCAGATATAAAAGGATGCAGCTCACAAGCAGGTCACCATTCAGAGGAAAGACCTGCTGCCAGACACATCTCCAGCCAACAACCATGGGGAAGAAGAGGAAGCCTGTGCCATCTTCTGCCAGCCCACCCCCTGGTGCTGACTCTGCTTCTGCTGGGGCTTCTGCTGCTCGGGCTGACTATGCTGGTCCTTAATCTGCTGGTGCTGCTCCTGGTGGTGGTGCTACTGCTGGTGCTTACTCTGCTGGTGCTGCTCCTGGTGCTGGTGCTTCTGCTGGTGCTTACTCTGCTGGTGCTGCTCCTGGTGCTGGTGCTTCTGCTGATGCTTACTCTGCTGGTGCTGCTCCTGGTGCTGGTGCTTCTGCTGGTGCTTACTCTGCTGGTGCTGCTCCTGGTGCTGGTGCTACTGCTGGTGCTTACTCTGCTGGTGCTGCTGCTGGTGCTTCTGGTGCTGCTGGTGCTCCTGGAGCTGCTGGTCCTGCTGGTGCTGCTGGTGCTGCTGGTGCTGCTGGTGCTGCTGGTGCTGCTAGTGCTGCTGGTCCTGCTGGTCCTGCTTTTGCTGCTGCTGTTGTTGCTGCTGCTGCTTCTGCTGGTGGTGGTGTGGTGGACCAGCTCCTAGAACCTCAAAGCCCTTCTGATGAGGGCCCAGAAGGCCCTGCCAGAGGGAGGAAGAGGCAATTGCATGATAGGGAGAGGAGTCAGTACTCCATCAAAGAGGAACATGAGGATGAGGTGCTCGAATGGCTGAGGGAGAATGAGTACCAATGGCAGAAGGGACACAGGCTCTATCGAGACACCAAGAGGAAGCAGGAAACTTGGAGAGAGAAGGCGGAGAGCCTGGGCTACATTTCGGAGGTCCTCCTCAGGTGGTGGAAGCACATGCACACCTGGTATGGGAAGCTGCACCTCAAGAAGTCTGGCCAAGCCACGGTCAAGCTCACCGACCAGGAGACCTATGTGATGGCCAAGTGCAGCTTCTTGGAGGGTGAGGTCCGCCACCGAGGAGCAGCCCCTCTGTCTACCCTCTCTCTCAGGCAGCCCACAGAGAGCCAGTCCTCTTCTGGCCAAGAGTCAGCTCCTGTGTCCAGGCAGGTATTTGTGGAGCGCCCCACGATGGACACCCCCCCGACAGCTGCACTCTCCGTGGCGGAGCACGTGGAGGACACCCTGACGCAGTGGGAGCAAGGAGAGGGCGCTGACACCAGAGACCAACCCACCCCCACCCCCAGCTCCACCTCCACAGAAAGCAGGCAGAGAGCCAGACAGGAGGGGCAGAGCCACACTGTCCTGCTGGAGATCAGGGACACCATCAAAAGCAGTGTTGATCTCCTCTCTCAACTGGTACACACCGACATACCATCCTCAAAGCCCTTCCTCACCTACGTCAACCAGACCTCATGGACATGTCTGAATCACAGTACCAGGTGATAAAGGAGAGGATCACAGGTCTTCTGCACCACTTTCCAGGCCCAGCTGAACCTGCTCCGACTGAGTCTAGGTCTGCTCCTCCACCCCAGGTGATGTCACAGCCCTTCCAAGGCTTTCCACAGGCCCTCACCTACCAAGGCTACGGTTACCAGGAGTTCCAGCAGCACAGGCAGCCCTTCCCAGTCCAGGCACAGGTACATCATACACAACCGATGCCACCGATACCACCGATGCCACCGATGCCACAGATGCCCAGATGCCACCCACGCCACAGATGCCACCCACACCACAGATGCCACCCATGCCTCACCTCGCTCACCTGCAGACCAGACAGCCCCACTACACTCCTCCTTCCTCCACCCCACAGCCAAACCCGGCCTCAGAACACCTGTCATCGGTCTTGGGACTGACACCCCATGTCATGGAGGAAGGGGCTCTCAACATCACAGGACTGAGCCAGCTGCCTGAGAGCTTCCTCCACACACCATCCCCTGTTGTCCTCTCGGTGTCAGGCACCCCAATGGTGCCTCAGACCAGCACTCCAGAAGCAGCCACCTCCACAGCACCTGGACCCTTCACTCCTGAGACTATGGGCATGCCTCAGAGTGACTGAGAAGAGTGCCAGAGACTGGGTGGCTACCTGTTGACTTTATCTTTTCTTGGGACACTATACTTGGGTCATTTTGCTTTGACAGTTTGTTATTAATAAAGTTTATCTTTGCTTCACACACTTGGTTCAGTTCTTTTAGTCAATGAAGTCTTGGTGGAAACTTTAAGAAACAGTTTAAGCCTTTGCATGCTTGTGGGATGGGTAAGGATAGCAGTGGGATGGGCAGGAATACCTGTGGGATGGGTAATAGCTGTGGCTTGGGCAGGGATACCTGTGGGATGGGTAATAGCTGTGGGATGCGCAGGGATACCTGTGGGATGGGCAGGGATATCTGTGGGATGGGTAATAGCTGTGGGATGGGTAAGGATAGCAGTGGGATGGGCAGGGATACCTTTGGAATGGGTAATAGCTGTGGGATGGGTAATAGCTGTGGGATGGGTAATAGCTGTGGGATGCGCAGGGATACCTGTGGGATGGGCAGGGATACCTTTGGAATGGGTGATAGCTGTGGGATGGGTAATAGCTGTGGGATGGGTTAGGACATCTGTGGAATGGGTAATAGCTGTGGGATAGATAAACCGTCAGTGCAAGCATAGTGGGACTGTATGCTCCACCCTCCCAGGTGCCACACCTATGGCCTTTTATTATCAATAACAATTTAATCATTCATCAACACATTTCAACATAAACACAACTCTTTATTAAATGCCCTGTTCATTGTAGGGCCACTCAACATACATGGCACAATCTCATCCGTGTGATGAGACAGGCTGAAGGAAGCATCCATTAAGCATCTACCATCCTGTCTTGCCACTCCACTGCTCCAGCTGGGGAGTTGCACCAGTGTTTCAGGAGGTTGCGCTGCTTCTTCCCTTCACGTGAAGCTTTGTTGGGGCCTTGCACATCCACAGTATCTATGAGGTTTCACCCTTTCCTCCATTCACCAGGCTCCATGTCCCCATTGCCTTCTTGGTGGTCCACAAGCCTATTCTGCAACACTGGGTAGCGGGTGCTCATGAGATTGTGCAGGATGCAGCAAGCTTCCACAATGTTCCTCATGGTCTCTGGGCGATGCTGAGAAGTACCTGGAACCTGTTGGCCAGGATGCCAAAGGTGTTCTCCACCACCCACCTTGCCCTGGACAGTCTGTAGTTGAAGATCCTCTCTTCATGGGTGAGGCATCTGGAAGTGTAGGGCTTCATGAGGTAGGTTCTGAGGAAGAAGGCGTCATCCCCCACAATGAAGTAGGGCACATCTTGTGTGTCGTTGGGCAGGGGGTCTGGATCTGGGAAGCCCATGATGAGGTTGCGTTCCAGTCCCTCCTTGAGGTGACTGGTGTTGTATACCTGAGCATCTGAAGCTGACCCGTTGCCTGAAGCATCGATGTACATGAACTTGTAGTCAGCATCGACCATGGCAAAGAGGATGATGCTGAAGAAGCCCTTGTAGTTGTGATAAGTGGACGCTGAGTTGGCTGGAGCTTTGCAGGCCACGTGCTTGCCATCTATGGCTCCAACGGTGTGGGGGAAGTTCCACTTCAGATACCACTGCTCTGCAACTTTCTTCCAGCCTTCTTCAATGGAGGGGCACTGGAGGAGCTCCTCCATGTATTCTTCGATGATGGCCTGCACCACTTCTTTGACCACAATGGTGATGGTGTTGTGTGGCACCCTCCAGGCGTACTGCATGCTCCTGTACGTGGTCCCGGAGACCAGGTGGCACAGAGTCAGTGCCACCTTCAGCCCAGGGTCCAGGCTGGACCGGAAGTTGGTGTTTGCCTTGGTCAACCTGGGAGTCAGCCGCTCCACAACTTCGTCAAACATGGCTGGTGGCATCCTCATGAAGTTCTGGAATGCATGAGTGTCTTCGTTCCTCAGCTCCACCATCAGCTTGTTATACAGTCCGTACTCGGCTCTTCTTGCGATCCATCTTCGGACCCAGACACTTCTTGGACGCCTCCTTTTCTTCCCGTAGAACAGGTGAAGGAGCCTATAGAGGGCTTCGCATTGTTGTAGAACGATGGTGGCTACCAAAAGGAGTGTGCGACGATTCATGGTGGAGATGACTGGATGCTGTGGAAGAGCAAGAGCAAGAGCAAGATCAAGGCTGAAGAGGTCTGCACAGCAGGGCTGCTGGACTGAAAGTAAGATCCAGGTGATTTCTCCCCCTTTTTATAGGAAATATAGGTTTTCTGCTAGGTGTCCTTTTGCATCCTCTAGACATCCTGCAGACATCCTAAATATTCGAGATAGGTCCCCTATATGAACTTTTTTTCCGTTTTAATGCTTTGTATGTGAGCTGCATCCGCTTTCATCCTTTCTACGTCCGTGCTACTAACGCTGCATGTCCATTCCATGTCCGTTTCGCTTGCTCTCTATGTCTGTTTTCTGCTGGAGCGGATGTGAGTTGCGTGGATGCGCAGTGGATGCCTAGCAGATATAGTGGACGCGTAACAGATGATGACGGACGTATAACGGATGTTCCCCGTACGCATAGCGGATGGAGAACGGATGCGTTGGATACTTTATCTGCTCAAAAAGTTTTGTGCAGCTCAAAACTTTTTGAATGGATGAAATCAGAGTAGACGGATGCTGGACAGATAGAGAGTATGAAAAACGGACGCAGTGAGTACAGAACGGATGCATCGCGTGAACCAACGGATGGCAAATGTTTCTCTCCATTTTACATCCTCTTTCCATCTGTTGGTGCTGTGTGACATGGGCTTTAAGGGGTGGTATTGTAGGTACCACTCAGGATTTGAACTCTAGTCTCTCATGTCAAAGGGTAGCACTCTAATCACTACACTATCAATGTGATATATATGTACACATATACATTTGGAGGAGGCTTTGAGTCAGTCTTGACTCCTAACAACTGCCTGGACAAGCTCCTGCACTTTTATTGGCAAATTTTTGAAAGAGATTTGCCACTAATGAAGGCAAAGATATGTGTCCCGGGATAATGTTGCAAGATCCAATTTGGTCAGTTACTGGGACCAGAAATTTATTTTTCTGAGCTTTTGGACTCATGCTGGAGCCCATCTTCAGGAAATTTCTCTCAACTGGAATATATGCTTTGTGTGCTTCTATGAGTTGTATTTATGGGGTGCCTTCCTATTGGTTGATTGGTGTATTGATGGCTGGTGATTGGCTATTGTTTCCTTGTGCTGTCAAGCCGAAGGAAAGAAACTGTTAGACAATTACCATTTTTAGATGTGCTTGTCAACAGGCAGGAAGATGGAAGCCAAGAAATTATGCTTTATCGTAAGGTCACCACCACTACCCACATTGTAAGGGTCCAAAATGTTAAGTCTTTCTGTCCTTCCTAGTAAACCAGATAGGAAACACAACTAGATGAGCTACTTCTACTTCATTGTAAGGTTAGTTAACATAATCTTGCACGTCTAAAGGTAAACTTTCCACTGCTACTTTTAACTGCCTGATCAATTAGGGTAGTTTCTCTGAGTTTCTTTCTCTGACAGTGAAACCAATGGGGGCTCCTGCCTCTATTGTTTGTTTCCTAAGCAGCATCTCTTCTCCTTGTCCCCCAAGGTCATCCACACATTTCATTGGAAAGGCTATCCTGCATCATATAACTGCCTTCTCAAAGAAATAGAATTCTTTAAGAATTTCTTTTTGAAAAATCCCTAGATTTTCCATTAATGTTTATAATTTCGGGCCAGCTTTGAACTAAGCTGAAAAGTCCTTGCCCATCACTATTTTTAATATGGTTTTAAGATATCCAGAAGTAATTTTGCCAGACTGCCAAGATCTTCCAGTGATAAACATCATGTTGAGATCAATGAACAAAGCGAGTGTACATGCAGTGTCAAATCTATAAAAGATGTACTTTTATTTCCTTCACTTTCTCTATCTTTCTGAACAATAAGTGTGATTTATCTTGCTTTTTTTCCCCTCCTGTAGAGCACAGGATGATGGTCCATTCTGTATTTCAATGGCACCACAGTGAATACAGTTAATTTCATTTCTAAATGAGCATTTCAATAAACCGAGATAAGCTGCTGAATGAAAGTAACAAAAGAACAATAAAAGCAGCCTGAATAGGCCTGCAATAGGAAATAAATTTGAGCAGAAAAAGAGAAAAGATGTAGTATATGTACCGAACGTAGACCAAAAACACAATTCTGTACATAAACTTATCAGTGAGTGTATGTTGCAGCACTGTCCCATTGAAAATAACAGGATTTAACAGTGTGGAAGTTAGGGTGAAAAATGGAAGGCAGAAAGGTAAACTTGTAGCCGCTCATTTTGCTGATGGGTATAAGCCCATTTTTGCCTCACAATCAGGAGGCTGTGAGTTCGATCCCTGGTATAGGCTAATATTTGGAATAGACTCTCCTGCTTGAGCAGGGGGTTGGACTAGATGACCTTCAAGGTCCCTTCCAACTCTGTTATCATATTTTCATATGATAACATCTTTCAGCAAACCAACCATATATTTTGAATGCAGATAAGTAAGTTGGTATCAGTGAAGAAAGTCAGTAAAAATATACTGTAAATCAATGACCAAAGGTGGATATGAATCAGAAATCCAGAAAAGAAAGTTGGCTGTCAAACAAGGTGGAACCCATCATACCAGCATATAGAGCATATTTATAGTCACTGTTTCATATTCAAACAAAGGATTTATTTATTTTTATTTGTATCCCAACTTTATTATTTTTACAAATAACTCCAGATGGTGATCATATCTAATGCTCCTTCCACCCCCTATTTTCCCCACAACTACAATCCTGTGAAATGAGCTAAGAGAGAGAGAATGACTGGCTCAAAAGTTACCCATCTGACTTTCATGGCCAAGACAGAACTAGAACTTGCAATCTCTTACTGTCTAGTCTTTTCCTTCTCCTTTTCCTTGCCTTTCTTCTCCTTTTCCTCCTCCTCCTTGCCTCTCCTCCTCCTCCTCCTTGCTTGTCTTTCCCTGCTCCTCCTCCTCTTCTTCCTCCTTCTCTAGAATGAAGATATAGAATGATTCAATTCCACCAAAGACAAGACTAGCAATTGCACAATTGTAGAGTCAGAGGAGCAGTGAAGTTCAGATCAGTTGAGTAGCACAAACATTCTGAGACACTATGGATTCTTCTTTACTGAAAACATTCAAGGGATGATTAAATGTCCATTGTAAAAGGTTCAGCAACAGAAAATGCACCAGTTACATAGTACCGGGTAATGCTCTGATTGAACTTCAAAGAGATCATTTGGATGAACAATCAGAAGGAATACATTCTCTAACATGAAAAATATGAAGATGGGGTAACTTTTGATTCTGGTAAATTGACAGTTAAAGGGTCGACTATCATAGAGGTTTAGAAATATTTGTCAATTGTTAAGAAGCCAAATAGGAATATTTTCTCCTGATCCTGCATAGCAAGAGAATATGTTTTTAGTCAGTGTATTTATCATCTCTCTGATGAGTGGACACTCCTGGATTTGTTCAAAGAAATAGCTGTGGAAGTAAAAGGAAAAATAAAAGAAACATGCAAATGTTGATATCCTAAAATAGAATATTATAGTTATCAACCTACATTTGAAACATTGAAGAAAAATAGAAATATCAAGAGTTGTTAATCAGGATAGTGGTAAGCAGTCTTTATGTACAGAGGTAGGGAGGTTTAAAGATTCCCACTAGATGCTGAAAGAATAAATGAGATGTGCCTACAAGTTTTGTCCTCTCTGGTTCTACTGATATATGTGGGAGTCACACTTCCACCTTTGTTTAGAATTCAGATGGCTAAAGAATAGCTCTCTGTACATTCACTCATGTACCTATGTAGACCTCACACGTAGAAGGAAGGGAAAAAACCCAACTTAATGTGCCTAATTCTGCAGGCTTCAGAGTGGGTGGTCATTTATATCATGGGTCACCAACCTTTTGGACCCCAGGGACCACCAAACACATAATTTTAAATCCCAAGAACCAGAGACCCTGGGAAATCCCAAAAAAAGTCTGCAGGATAATCCCCCATCCTGTTTTCCTACTGATCGATCATTCTTTATTTGGGAAGGCAGAATACCATCTCCAGCTCCTTTCTCAGGGGGAGAGAGAGAGAGAAAGAGACTTTTGGCTTCATGCAAGAAAAGCAGCAGAAGCCGCAGAAATATTTCTTTCTGCTCCCCAAACTCTGCCAGAAATGAGTCTTTGTGAGACTTGTCATGCCAGTGCAGCCTCTTGGAGTAGGATGCCTTGCAGGGTCCCAAAAACTAATTTCTGGCAGAGTTTGGGAGAGAGAAAGAAATACTTTTGCTGCTTTCCTTACATGCAGCCAAAAGCAGAAGAAGGAAGCAGAAAGAAGCAGCCTGGTGGCCAAGCAAAGTGCGTGGAGTGAATGGGGCAAGTTCCCCCCTCTGCTCTTTCCCCCCACCTCTCACTACCTCGTGTTGTTCACAATGCAAGCAATGCAAACCTTGTGTTCCCGTGGGCCATGTGGGTAGTGCAGTTTTGTGCTCCCGCAGTCTGGATTAATTGCTTTGGGGGGGTGACATTTCTCTGCAGACCACCAAAATTTTCTTGCAGACCACCAGTGGTCCCCAACCCACTGGTTGGCAACCACTGATCTATATCAGCAACAGAAGTGAAAATAGCCCACAGGATTTCTCATCCCTTTGTACAGCCATTCAACATATTACACAGTTGTTTGGGGACCTTCCAAGTAGCTCATGCTATGAAAAAGCATTCAATGGGTTGAGAATTTCAATCTCAGGTTTATGTCAGTTGCCTCTCAATTTATAGCTTCTCTGCAAAGGGCTGGTTTGAAAATATGTATACATCATCAAGCAGGCTGAATAAACTTGGAATATTTCCAGTTTATTGGCCAAATCTTTTTCTCTCCCTCTTCCACTCTGAACGTGTATGTGTGTGCATTATTTAAACATTAGACTGGAGATGGTTCTGATTTATTATACAATTATACATGCAGGAAAAGTGTGACAGACTTGCTAACAAAATTCTTCTGGCAATTGTGCCAATATTATTTACTGCATATGTGTACTCAAAACTGGATATTAAGTTGTGATATCTTTGGCTTCATAATGATATTTAATAATAAAACATCCAAAGCAAATGGTCCATATTATGAATGAATTGCTTTCTAAATTTCATTTTCTGCATAAAAGTGGTTTCCTGACTAAAGAGCATTTTCTGAAAACACACAAATAAGGATGACACATCAATGTTGCTTGTGAACTGCCTAACAATGTGATCTTGGATTTGAACCCTAAATGCCAGGATGTTGCCTAGAGCATATCCTTTTGATTGTAGAATAAACCTTTTGACAATGATGGCAGTGGGGGTTATGTGGGAAATAAATGTTTATATGCTGATGGGCACTTAATGAGGCATGAAAAGTACTGCAGCAAAGTGGGAGTCAGCTGCTTCCAGCTGCTTTCCACATGTGGCTTTAAATGTTTGCAGGGATTTGATGGCTTCAAATGTCAGGAATATCAGGGACCCCACCATGGGAATGGTACCAGATTTAAGGCCCATGAATCTATAGAAACATCAGAAAATCTAGGCTGAATCACATTTAAGGCCCAGATAATTCAATGTCCAGTTTCCATTGGTAGTCAGCTGGATGCTTCTGAGGTAAAACTCAACAGCAAGTCTTGAAGTCAGTGATTCTCCACCATTTATCTGGTGAAGGTGTGGTAAATTGCCTTTGAAAACAGATGGTCATTTAACTAACAAGTCTGCTATTCACAGTTTTGGTTAATCCTCGAAAAGTGACAGGAGACATCTGGTTTCACTGGTGTCCAACATGAAGTGTTGTTTAAAAAAACAACAACCAGTAACTCAGTTTGCTGGGTCCATTATGTGAGTTAACTGTTAGGTCTTCATCAAGCATGTGCAATAAACAAGTAGATGTTTATTTGACAAGTGCATTGCTTTGTGAGTTCCAGAGGGAGAAAGGAATTGAAAATGGATATATCTTTTTCATTCTGCTTTCCATATAATTATTGCTTGCTATCCTTATCATCAAACACTTCTCTAGAATCCAACAACCTAGCAAAGTTTTCTTCCTCCAATAACAGCACTTTCAGAAAAAAAACACATTTTTTTCATTAATCATAACTGCTTCCCCTTCTTTTTCTTCACTGTCTTTCACTTTTCTAATGGATCCTTCATCCTTTCAGTGAAAGTTTTTGTAGCGAGAACACCCCTATTTTTGTCAGTTGAAATCTTTTGTTGGATCAGGTACTTTATATTTTCAACCCTTCTGTCTATTCTTCACAAATTCTGGATTTAAACTATATTCTTATTTATGTATATTGTATCACAATGCAATAATCACCCAAAGATAAACATATACAGTACCTTATTACATAGAGGCTTCAGAACTTAGATGATTCTACTCATTCAAGTTTTATTTCTTTTAAGTGATAGTCTTGTTGGAGAAATATTTTTAACCATTATTTTAGCTTCTGTTTTTAGATATTAAGGAAAACAATCTCTCATTTGTCAATCTGGAAAATTTAGCCTGGCTTGCATTCATCATTCTTTCATTGTCTTCATTGTCTTCCTCTTCTGACTCTGAACTGTATATATCCTTTCTCCTGATGATCTGACTCAGGTCCACACATTAAAAATGCTTGCTGTGCTTGCTTGCAATGGCTGGCATTCTGTTTTTCCTTATTGTTACTTACCTCTGGTAAAAATAGATTTTGTAATGCTTGTTACCACATGCTTTAAAAAGTGAGATGAGAATAATAAAAACCTTTAGAAAGAAAATATTAGAAATAGTGTAGGCACACAAAAACGCAGGCACACCTCAGTTTCCCTTTCTTGCATGCATTCCTGAATGCATATACACACACATCTGTGTTTTATCCACAATGGCTCATCAGTACTGAGACTGGTTCTGAAGAAATTTCAAAAATGTTGAATGTTAATTTCTGGACAGCACAAAAGTGATTTCATTAGAGTTTGACTGGTAATCTCCTTCCACTCCTCTCCTCTTGTGTATGTGTTATGTGTTGTATGTGTTATGCGTTGTATGTGTTGTATGTGTTAAGTAGCCAATAAAGGATGTGGAATTACCAACTAAATATAAGTCAGCATTGTCTCATTGTACCTATGACTATCATTAAGTGTTGTACCTTATGATTCTTGACAAAGGTATCTTTTCTTTTATGTATACTGAGAGCTTTTGCACCAAGACAAATTCCTTGTATGTCCAATCACACTTGGCCAATAAATTATTCTATTCTATTCTATTCTATTCTATTCTATTCTATTCTATTTGCCTCTTTTTTCAGAACTATATGTAGCTTCCACAACAGCTTTTGAACACTGTTGAGACATTGTAATAATTTATGCTCTTTTAAAATTGACCATGAATTAAAATGAAAGTTGCCTGTTCAAGACTTCAATTTATCAATTATTCAGTACTGAAGCAAAGATCCTGTATAAATGTCATTCACTAAAATATTCTGTTTCAATGTCAACTGAAAATTTCTTCATGGTAACTTTAGTTAACTTTCTCATCTCTCAAGTGGAAGATTTATAAAGTATTTTCTCCTCTTACTTACTCCTTATTTGGAGTAAGTAATACTTACTTATTTACTCCTTATTTGGAAGAAAAATATTGCTTCACTCAAAGATAATCTTTTCTTTCCTGGGCTGAAGGAGCAGAAAGAATAAGGAGATCCTGTAGCACAGAAATATAATACAAGTCATTCAGTTTCAGCAGTGAGAAATATGATCTTCAACTATTATTCTAAACAAAAGGTTTTACTAAGGTGACAAAGCCATGTCAACAGGACATGATAAGCTTGAACCCTGAAATTGCTGTTGATTCCACATTATTTTTTTGTCCCCCTATTCTAATTCAACATCAAAAGAATATAGCATTTCCACACACACAAGAATGTTATCCTAGATATTACTACATTTACTTTTATGGCTGTTGCTTTTTACATTTACTTCTATGGCTGTTGCTTTTTTGACAATATCTACAACATAAATTTATGTTAAAGGCAGACTGGAAATCATAAAATAATCCATCAAAGGTTCTTGTCAAAGCTTTCATCCATCCATCTGGCCTATGTTTCAACAATGAAAAGCATCTACTGAGTTGTAATGGAGACATCTCTTTCAACTGATATACATAACTATGTGGAAAATTCCTAAGAAATGTATTTGTGATGCACAATTCCCCTTTGAAAGACAAAGAGAAGCCAATTCAGAGGCAGCCTTTATTTATTTATCAAATTTATATGACTGCTCATCTCACATGACTAATTAACTATAACTATAACAAATAACTAACAATTAAAGCATTTTACAAAACCAACAAAAATAGTCAACATAATTAAAACAAGAACAAGACCACATCAGGATATTACATGTGATGTAGTCAGCATGCAGATTTCCAATTGCCATGGGTTTCCTAGGTCTGTTGAAAAAAAGCAGACTTTCTGAAGGTCACAAGAGTAGAGACCAACCTCACCTCAGAGGTAATGCTCTTCCAAAGAGAAGGTGCAATGGCAGAAAAGGCTCATCCCTTATATTTACAGGTGTCATTTCCCCCCCCCCCCCCTTAATGTATTACACTGTTGAAGATATGCCCGGTCATGTCCAATTCAAGAAGGTAGTGCTCATCTCTGTTTTAAGGCTGAGGAAGCTAGTATTATTTGCATTGTCATGTGGCCAGCATGACTATACTCTGAGGCCTCCAGAATGCTGTTACCTTTCCACTGAAGTGGTACCTATTCATCTACTTGCATTTGTACACTTTTGAACTGCTTGGTGGTTGGCTAGAGCTGGGGCAAGAAAGGAAGCTCACCCTGTCATGTGGTGGTTGGGTTTCCAACTGCCAACCTTCTGGTTGAAAAGCCCAGCATCTTAACCTCTAGGGCACTGCACCCTATTACACTGTTACTCAGCCCTAGTTGTTCTCCTCAGCTATTATTAAAATTCTCATTTGCTCAGTAACTTTGTGAGTACCAAAAGTCCATATGATATAAAATTATGTTAATTAAAGGGAGAAGAAGATAACTTAATGTTTAAGATTAAATGAGCTGAAGTGAAATGAAGATTCCAGGTTCAACAGAATTCATAGGCACATTAGATTCTAGTATATGGAGTATATGTATCAGTGGTGGGGTTAAAAAAAAATTACTACTGGTTCTGTGAGCATGGCATGGTGAGTGTGGCTTGGTGGGCATAGCAGGGGAAGGATATTGTAAAATCTCCATTCCCACCTCACTCCAGGGGAAGGATACTGTAAAATCCACATTCTCTCCCCACCCCACTAGCCTGCTTTCCAGCTCCATTCTCCTGTGCAAGGCAATAAAAGAAGACCCAGCTGATCAGCTGAGAGTTGGGAGGCAGAGAATAAATGGGGGTGGGGCCAGTCAGAGATGGTATTCCAAACTACTCAAAATTTCCACTACTGGTTCTCCAGAACTGGTCAGAACCTGCTGAATACCACCTCTGGTTTGTATGTGTTAATGTGTCTGTATGTTATGTGTTCTCTCAAACCTGTAAAGCCCAATAATTATTAGTTTTCCATGTTTCAAAAAAAAACAAAACACTTTTATTGGCACTAAGCAATTACAGCTATATATTTAATCCCTCAAACTGAACTGATCAGTTTAGATCAACTCACCTGAGAGATTAAACATATATCTGCAATTTTGCTTTCTGAAGGTATTTCATGATGGCCACTGATCAGTGGACTTTTGCTTCCAAGCTCTCTGAATCTCAAGCAACATTAAGACAGATTGCAACTGAGAAGAACAACAATAGGGGATTACACCCAGTAGATATTGGAACCTGTTTGCAATTATACATTCACAAAGGAGAACAGAGAGTGAGAAAGTGGAAAAGGCAGCCGAGATATGGCAGGATTAATTTCAAATGCCATGCTCCTTTTTCCTAATGGCAAAGACATCCATTTTATTTGTGAGTGAAAGGTAGAAAAATGATGAATCATTTATTTGAATGAAGACTGGTGTTGCCCTACAAAGACTCACTTTTCCCACTAATGATCTCAGAAATATTAATTTTATATAACACTGAAGCAGTGGCAGTAATATTACTCAGTATAATCACAAGAAGTTTTCCAGGAATGGTCTATGTTAGATATTGATTAGTGGATTGGAAAATAATATAATTTAGGATTTCAAATGTCTTATGAAGTTTGCAAAGCAGCACATTCCTATTTTCTTAGGCAACCTAGCTGCACCTGCTAAAAATGGTATGTGGACTTGGAAAACTAATGGGAATGGCATGAAAAATGGTAGTGAGACCTATACATGGAGGGAGAAAAGGAAGAAATTAATCCCCCCCCTTTTTTCTAGGATTGTGTGAGTCAGCCAACATCTAATTCAAATTCAAGGTTCAATTAAAACTGATTTGATATTCAGTTTTGATAAAAGATGCTACTATAGGCAATGATGGGAAAAAGCATCAAAATACCTGCAGCTGTTTCATTTGGGGGGCCAAATGGAATAAAAATAGCAGGGATGCTAGTCTTTCATAGAGCTATTAAACACTGCAACATTTCAGCTGGATATTTTCAAAGGCTTTAACGTATATTGCAATTTCAAAAATTCTGTATATGAGTGTGAGTTTTTTTCAGAGTGGGAACTTGACATGAGCAATGATTACAGAAACACTTTCTATAACTACCCAAGAAAGAAGATATATTTAAATGAAATATAAAGCTTAGGGAGACAAAGCCAAGCACATAGCTATCTATATCCTATCAGCAGGTGAGTCACATATGCTGTGAATAGGGAGAAAAGGCTGAAAAAATGATCTACAATTAGTAAAATTGTCATCAAAGAATGGGCTGGGTGATAGGCAACAAAAGGTCACAGAATAGAGCCTTAATGGTCTATCAACATCCTACTGCCCCCTTGTGGTCAGTAGGTCATGAGTTTATTAGTATTTGAACCTCCAACCATTAATCCCTCTTCTACTTCTTTTAAGGAAGAGCTTTAATTGTCCAGCAGAAAGTCTACAGAGAACTTCTGCTGAAATGTAGAAAATTTGAATACATCAACACCTATCTTTATTACAATGATCTATTATTTATTTATAGAATTATTATATTATATTATATTATATTATATTATATTATATTATATTATA
>BLBF01000063.1:12726481-12765228 GCA_015471245.1 Laticauda colubrina | reverse complement strand
ATTATATTATATTATATTATATTATATTATATTATATTATATTATATAAAATAAAATGATATTATATAAAATTATATAAAATAAATATAAAAATAAAATAAAATGATATATTATATAAAATTATATTATATTATACTGTATAAAATTATATTATATTATTTATAATGTTATATTATTTATAGTATTATTAATTACAATGATCATTACAATGATCTAATACATATCAATTTTACAGAAGATAATGTTGACAAAGCACTACGCAGTCTAAAACCATCTCTATCTACTGGACTGGATGGAATATGTGCCTACTTGTTAAAAAAGCTATCTACTGTCATAGCCAAAGCATAATCTAAGCATAATCTTTGGAAAATCTTTTTGGACCAGCTCCTTGCCAAAGCTATGGTCACAAGCTATGGCCATCCCCATCTTCAAAAAGGGAGACCCCAGTTTAGTTGAAAATTACAGACCAATCTCTTCATGTTGCATCACCTGTAAAGTCATGGAATCAATTATTAACCAATCCATTATCCTCCACTTAGAGACAAACAATCTACTCTCTAATAAACAATTTGGTTTCAGAAAAAAACTATCCTGTAATCTGCAACTCTTACACTGCAAAACATATGGACTACACAACTCAATCAGGGCAAAGCAATAGACACAATCTATATAGACTTCTGTAAAGCCTTCAATTCAGTGGTACACAAAAAACTATGCCTAAAACTAAATTTTTATGGTATATCTGGACATCTGCATAACTGATTAGAAGCATTCCAGTCAAATAGACAACAAAAGATAAAATCTGGGAGTGTCTTATCAAATTCTGTACCTCACAGATAGTTTAACAGATAATAAGGGTTGCAAAGGACCTTGTAGGTCATCTAGTCCAACCCCCCATTCAAGTGGGAGACCCTACACCATTTCTGACAAATGGCAGTCCAATCTCTCCTTGAAAGTCTCAACTGATGGCGCTCTCACAACTTCTGAGGGCAAGCTGTTCCATTTGGTTGATTGTTCTCACTGTCAGAAAGTTTCTCCTTGTTTCCAGGTTAAATCTCTTCTTGTTCACTTTCCATCCATTATTCCTTGTCTGGCCTATAGGAGCTTCAGAAAATAGCTTGACCCCTTCCTCCCTGTGGCAGCCCCTCAAATATTGGAAGACTGTGATCATGTCTCCCCTGGTCTTTCTCTTTACTAGAACTAGCCAAGCCCAGTTTCTGCAACCGTTCATTGTATGTTTTAGCCTCCAGTCCCCTAATCATCCTGGTTGCTCTTCTCTGCACTTTTTCTTGACATCTTAAGACATCTGATGTCTTAACATCTTTTTATAATGTGGTGAACAAAACTGGATGCAGTACTCTAGGTGTGGTCTTACTAAGGCTTTATAGAGTGGTATTAGTACCTCCCTTGATCTTGATTGTAGCCCTCTGTTAATACAATTTAGGATTGCATTAGCTTTATTGGCTGCTGTTGCACACTGCTGGCTCATATTTAGCTGGTTGTCCACTAAGACTCCAAGATCCTCTCACAGTTACTGCGATTGAGCCTGGTTTCACTCAGTCTTTATGTGTACTTTTGGTTTTTCCTGCCTAAGTGTAGGACTTTACTTTTCTCCACACTGAATTTCATTTTGTTAGATATGGCCCAATGTTCTAGTCTGTCAAGATCCATCTGGATCTTGAGCCTATCTTCTTGGGGGTCAGCGATTTCTGCCAACTTAGTATCATCTGCAAATTTGGTAAGTTCTCCTTCTATTCCCTCATCTAAGTCATTAATTAAGATATTGAAGAGTATTGGGCCTAAGATGAAACTGGCATCCCACTGCTTACTTCCCTCCATGAAGACTTACACCCATTAAGGACTACTCGTTGAGTACAGTTTGCCAGCCAGTTGTTGTCTAGTGGTGGTGCTATCTATTCCACTTTTTTCTAGCTTAAGCCCCTGTCACACTGTACCAACGGATGGAAAGAGGATGTAAAACGGAGAGAAACACTTGCCATCTGTTGATTAACGCGATGCATCCGTTCTGTACTCACTGCATATGTTTTGCTTCCTCTCTATCCATCCAGCATCCGTTTATTGATGTTTCATCCACTCAGAAAGTGTTGAGCTGCTCAAAACTTTTGAGCAGAAAATGTATCCAATTTATCCGTTCTGCATCTGCTATGCATCTGCTAGGCATCCGTTCTGCATCCGTTAAGCATCCGCTATATCCGCTAGGCATCCGCTGCGCATCCGCGCAACTCCTTCCACTTTAGCGGTAAACGGACGCAGGGAGGAAGCGGAACGGACACGGAATGGATGCAGAACAGATGTCTAGTGGATGCAGCATGGAAACAAAGCATGTAAAACGGAAAAAACGTTCGCAGAGGGGACCTATCTCGGATATTTAAGGATGTCTAGAGGATGACTAGAGGATGCAAAGGGACACATAGGGGAAAACCGATACTGCCTATAAAAAGGGGGAGCAACTCACCTGGATCTCACTTTCAGAACAGCAGCCCTGCGGTGCAGACCTCTGCAGCCTTCATCTGACTCTTCCTCTTCCACAGCATCCAGTCATGTCCACCATGGATCGTAACAAAGTCCTTTTGGCAGCCACCATCCTTCTGCAACAGTGCGAAGCCATCTACAGGCTCTGTGAACTCTACTACGGGAAGAAAAAGAGGTGGCCAAGAAGCGTCTAGGTATGAAGATGGTTCGCCAGAAGAGCAGAGGACGGACTGTACAACAAGCTGATGATGGAGCTGAGGAACGAAGACACTCGGGCATTCCAGAACTTCATGAGGATGCCTCCAGCCATGTTTGACGAACTTGTGCAGCGGCTGACACCCAGGTTGACCAAGTCAAACACCAACTTCCAGTCCAGCCTGGACCCTGGGCTCAAGGTGGCACTGACTCTGCGCCACCTGGCCTCAGGGACCACATACACAAGCATGCAGTATGGCTGGAGGGTGCCACACACAACACCATCAGCATTGTGGTCAGAGAAGTGGTGCAGGCCATCATTGAAGAATACATGGAAGAGCTCCTCCAGTGCCCCTCCACTGAAGAAGGCTGGAAGAAAGTTGCAGAGCAGTGGTATCAGAGGTGGAACTTCCCCCACACCGTTGGAGCCATAGATGGCAAGCACGTGGCCTGCAAAGCTCCAGCCAACTCAGGGTCCTCTTATCACAACTACAAGGGCTTCTTCAGCATCATCCTCTTCACCATGGTGGATGCTGACTTCAAGTTCATGTACATCGATGCTTCAGGCAACGGCTCATCTTCAGATGCCCAGGTATACAATGCCAGTCACCTCAAGGAGGGGCTAGAACGCAACCTCATCATGGGCTTCCCAGATCCAGACCCCCTGCCCAATGACACACAAGATGTGCCCTACTTCATCGTGGGGGGGTGACGCCTTCTCCCTCACAACCTACCTCATGAAGCCCTACACCTCCAAATGCCTCACCCGTGAAGAAAGGATTTTCAACTACAGGCTGTCCAGGGCAAGGCAGGTGGTGGAGAACGCCTTTGGCATCCTGGCCAACAGGTTCCAGGTACTTCTCACCACCATTCAGCATTGCCCACAGACTGTGAGGAACATCATGGAAGCTTGCTGCATCCTGCACAATCTCATGCGCACCCGCTACCCAGTCTTGCAGAACAGGCTCGTGGACCTCCAGCAAGGCAATGGGCACATGGAGCCTGGGGAATGGAGGCAAGGGCGAAACCTGATAGACACTGAGGATGTGCAAGGGCCCAACAGAGTCTCACGTGAAGGGAAGAAGTAGCGCAACCTCCTGAAACACTGGTGCAACTCCCCAGCTGGAGCAGTGGAGTGGCAAGACAGGATGATAGATGATTAATGGTTGCTTCCTTCAGCCTGTCTCATCACACGGATGAGATTGGGCCATGTATGTTGGGTGGGCCTACAATGAACAGGGCATTTAATAAAGAGTTGTGTTTATGTTGACATGTGTGGATGATTGATTACATTATTATTGATAATAAAGGGCCAAAGGTGTGGCACCTGGGAGGGTGGACCATCCAGTCCCACTATGCTTGCACTGGAGGTTTATTACCCATCCCAAAGGTATCCCTGCCCATCCCACAGCTATTACCCATCCCAAAGGTATCCCTGCCCATCCCACTGCTATCTCAACCCATCCCACTGCTATCTTAACCCATCCCACAAGCATGCAAAGGCTTAAACCATTTCTAAAAGTTTCCACCAAGACTTTATTAAAAAAAAAGAAATGAAGCAATAGTTATAGACTTTATTATCAACAAGCTATAAAACAAAAATGAGTCTCTGGCACTCCTCTTGGTTGCTCAGTCTCAGGGGTGAAGGGTCCAGGTGCTGTGGAGGTGGCTGGTGCTGGAGTGCTTGTCTGATCCCAGCGGGTGGGATGGTGGTTCTGTCCTTCTTTCCAGGGCTGGCAGGATTAGGCACAGGCTTCCTCTTCTTCCCCATGGTCTCTGATGAAGATGTCTCTGGCAGCAGGCTGACTCTGCTGCTGTGGGTGCTTCTACTGGTGCTTCTGCTGGTGCTGCTGGTGCTTCTCCTGCTGCTGGTGCTGCTGGTGCTAGTGCTTCTGTTGCTGGTGCTGGTGCTGGTGCTGCTGCTACTGCTACTGCTGCTGGTGTGGTGGACCAGCCCTAAGGCCCTCAAATCCCTGTTGATGAGGGCCCAGAAGGCCCTGCCAGAGGGAGGAAGAGGCAATCGAAGGAGAAGGAGAAGGGGGAGAGGAAACAGTATTCCATTGCAGAGGACCATGAGGAGGAGATGCTCAAATGGCTGAGGGAAACGAGTACCTGTGGAGGAAGGGCCACAGGCTATATCGAGACACTAAGCAGAAGCAGGAGGCTTGGAGAGAGAAGGTGGAGAGCCTGGGCTACAATTCTGATGTCCTTCTGGGGTGGTGGAAGCATATGCACTCCTGGTATGGCAAGCTGCACCTGAAGAGATCCGGCCAGGCCGCTGTCAAGCTGACGGACTGGGAGACCTACATCATGGCCATGTGCAGCTTCCTGCAGGGTGAGATCCACCACCGAGGAGCAGCCCCTATGTCAACCCTCTCCCTCAGACAGCCCACAGAGAGCCAGTCCTCTTTCAGCCAGGAAACAGCCAGTGTGTCCAGGCAGGTATCTGCGGAGTGCCCCACGACAGAGACCCCCCCCCCCGACAGCTGCACACCCCATGCCGGAGGACGTGGAGGATCCCCTGATGCAGATGGAGCAAGAGGAGGCCGAAGCCACCAGAGACCAACCCACTCCCACCCCCAGCTCTACCTCCACAGAAAGCAGGCAGAGAGGCAGACCGAAGGGACAGAGCCACACTGTTCTCTTGGAGATCAGGGACACAATCAAGAACAGCGCAGATCTCCTCTCTCAGCTGGTACATTTCGAGATTCCATCCTCAAACTGCAAGCCCTTCCTCACCTACGTGACCCAGACCCTCATGGACATGCCCGAACCCCGGTACCAGGTGATGAAGGAGAGGATCACTGGGATTCTACACCACCCTCCAGGCCCAGCTGAACCTGCTCCCACCCACTCCAGGTCTGCTCCTCCACCCCAGGCGATGTCACAGCCCTCCCAAGGCTTTCAACAGCCCCTCTCCTACCAAGGCTATGGCTACCAGGACTTCCCTCGACAGAGGCAGCCCTTCCCAGTCCAGGCCCAGGTTCATCGCGTGCCACAGATACCAGCGATGCCACCGATGCCACCGATGCCACCGATGCCACCGATGCCACAGATGCCACCGATGTCACAGATGCCACCGACGCCTCACCTCACCCAACTGCAGACCAGACAGCCCCACTACACTCCTCCTTCCTCCACCTCACAGCCAAGCCCCTCAACAAAACATCTGTCATCGGTCCTGTGCCTGACATCCCAGGTCCTGGATGAAGGGCCTCTCAACCTCACGGGCCTGAGCCAGCTCTCTGAGAGCTTCCTGCACACACCATCTCCTGTTGTCCTCTCGGGGCCAGGCACCCCAATGGCACCTCAGACCAGCACTCCAGCCACTGCCACCTCCACAGTCCCTCGACCCTTTACACCTGAGACCATGGGCATGCCTCAGAGTGACTGAGAACAGTGCCAGAGACTGAGTTGTTACCCGTGGACTTTATCTTTGGTTGAGACACTTTACTTGGTTCATTTTGATTTTACAGTTTGTTATTAATAAAGGTTATCTTTGCTTCACACACTTGGTTCATTTCTTTTACTTAATAAAGTCTTGATGGAAACTTTTAGAAAATGGTGAAGCCTTTGCATGCTTGTGGGATGGGCAAGGATAGCTGTGGGATGGATAATAGCTGTGGGATGGGCAAGGATAGCTGTGGGTTGGATAATAGCTGTGGGATGGGCAAGGATAGCTGTGGGATGGATAAGAGCTGTGGGATGGGCAAGGATAGCTGTGGAATGGATAATAGCTGTGGGATGGGCAAGGATAGCTGTGGGATGGATAAACCTCCAGTGCAAGTATAGTGGGACTGTATGGTCCACCCTCCCAGCTACCACACGTGTGGCCCTTTTTTATCAATAACAATTTATTCATTGATCAACACATTTCAACATAAACACAACTCTTTATTAAATGCCCTGTTCATTGTAGGGCCACTCAACATACATGGCACAATCTCATCAGTGTTATGAGACAGGCTCAAGGAAGCATCCATTAAGCATCTACCATCCTGTCTTGCCACTCCACTGCTCCAGCTGGGGAGTTGCACCTGTTTTTCAGGAGGTTGCGCTGCTTCTTCCCTTCACGTGAAGCTCTGTTGGGGCCTTGCACATCCACAATGTCTATCAGGTTTTGTCCTTGCCTCCATTCACCAGGCTCCATGTCCCCATTGCCTTGTTGACAGTCGACAAGCCTGTTCTGCAAGACTGGGTAGCGGGTGCGCATGAGATTGTGCAGGATGCAGCAAGCTTCCATGATGTTCCTCACAGTCTGTGGGCGATGTTGCATGGTGGTGAGAAGTACCTGGAACCTGTTGGCCAGGATGCCAAAGGAGTTCTCCACCATCCGCCTTGCCCTGGACAGCCTGTAGTTGAAGATCCTCTCTTCACGGGTGAGGTATCTTGAAGTATAGAGCTTCATGAGGTAGGTTGTGAGGGAGAAGGCATCATCCCCCACGATGAAGTAGGGCACATCTTGTGTGTCATTGGGCAGGGGGTCTGGATCTGGGAAGCCCATGATGAGGTTGCGTTCCAGCCCCTCCTTGAGGTCACTGGCATTGTATACCTGGGCATCTGAAGCTGACCCGTTGCCTAAAGCATTGATGAACATGAACTTATAGTCAGCATCAACCATGGCAAAGAGGATGATGCTGAAGAAGCACTTGTAGTTGTGCTAAGTGGACCCTGAGTTGGCTGGAGCTTTGCAGGCTACATGCTTGCCACCTATGGCTCCAATGGTGTGGGGGAAGTTCCACCTCTGATACAACTCTTCTGCAACTTTCTTCCAGCCTTCTTCAGTGGTGGGAGACTGGAGGAGCTCCTCCATGTATTCTTCGATGATGGCCTGCACCACTTCTCTGACCACAATGCTGATGGTGTTGTGTGGCACCCTCCAGACATGCTGCATGTTTCTGTATGCTGTTCCAGAGGCCATGTGGCGCAGAGTCAGTGCCACCTTCAGCCCAGGGTCCAGGCTGGTACAGAAGTTGGTGCTCTGCTTGGTCAACCTGAGTCTCAGCTGCTCCACAACTTCATCAAACATGGCTGGTGGCATCCTCATGAAGTGCTGGAATGCACGAGTGTCTTCATTCCTCAGCTCCACGGTCAGCTTGTCATAGAGTCCAAACTCCACTCTTCTCCCAATCCATCTTCGGACCCAGACAGCTCTTGGACGTCTTCTTCTTCTCCTTGTGTAGAAAAGGTGAAACAGTCTGAAGACGGCTTGGTTCTGGTGTTGAATGATGGTGGCTACCAAAAGGAGTGTGCGTTGATCCATGGTGGAGATCAATGGAAGATGTGGAAGAGCAAGAGCAAGGCTGCAGAGGTCTGCACACCACGGCTGCTGGACTGAAAGTGAGATCCAGGTGATTTCCTCCCCCTTTTTATAGGAAATATCGGTTTGTCCTCTAGACATCCTGCAGACATCCTAAATATCTGAGATACATCCCATATACAAACATTTTTTCCATTTTAATGTTTTCTATACGAGGTGCATTCACTTTCATCCTTTCTATGTCCATGCTACTAACTCTGTGTGGATGTTCCGCGTCCGTTTCGCTTCCTCCCTGTGTCCGTTTTCTGCTGGAGTGGATCCGAGTTGCGCGGATGTGCAGCGGATGCTCAGCGGATACAGCGGACGTTTAACAGATGATGACGGACGTAGAAAGTTTGTTCCCCATATGTGTCATGGATGTAGAACGGACGTGGCAGAAAGTTTTGTGCAGCTCAAAACTTTTTGAGCGGATGAAATTTCAGTAGACGGATGCTGGACGGATAGAACGTATGAATCATGCACGCAGTGAGTACAGAACGGATGCATCGCATTAACCAATGGATGGCAAGTGTTTCTCTCCGTTTTACATCCTCTTTGCATCCGTTGGTGCAGTGTGACATGGGCTTTAGGACCTAAGTGCTAGAGCCCACTGCAACTACATAGCCAAAAAGGCATTAAGAGTTGTTAACCTAATCCTATGTAGCTTTTTCTCTGGTAATATTACACTACTAACTAGAGCATACAAAATATTTGCTGGACCAATACTAAAATACAGCTCATCAGTCTGGGACCCACATTACGTATCTGATATTAACACAGTTGAGAAAGTCCAGAAATATTTCACAAGAAGAGTTCTCCACTCCTCTATTCATTGCAGAATATCTTATGCCACTAGACTCGAAATTCTAGACCTAGAAAATCTAGAACTGTGCCATCTTTGGTCTAATCTAAATATTGTATTTAAAACGATACATTGCAATGACTTACCTGTCAATGAATACTTCAGCTTCAACCATAACAATACAAGAGCACACAATCGATACAAACTCAAGGTTAACCATACCAAACTTGATTGCAGGAAATACTACTTCAGCAACAGAGTGGTCAATGTCTGGAATATTCTACCTGGCTCTGTGGTTTCTTCCCCAAACCCCAAAAACTTTAACCTTAGACTGTCTACTATTGATTTCACCCCTTTCCTAAGAGGTCTGTAGGGCATGTGCATAAGCGCACCAACGTGCCTACCATCCCTGTCCTATTGTTTCTTTTATTTTTCTTATAGATACTCATTTCTTGTGTTCATAACTATGTTCATTCTTATAACTATTATCTTGTAAGCGATTGACAAATCAAATAAATAAATAAAATAAATTTATTGAAGCAGTCACTTTTATGGGCTGGCAGGCTTGTTGATATAGCTCACTGGTAAGTTTAGCCCTTTTGGGAAGCTAAACTTCTTGTACAATTATCGTTAACTATATATTATGAGAAGTATATATTATTCCAATGGTGAATATGCACAATTGTTTATGTACATATGCTATAATGTGGAATAAACAAAATTATATTGTATTATATAAAATAACTTAACAGCAAACTCATTATCTAGTTGCTGATAAATAAACCTGTCTAATTTTTCTCTTTCTCTTTTCAGATGAATCTTCCTAAAAGTATTCTAGCAAAAGAGTGAGAGACACAGAGCTAGTCTCCTAGATACTCTGAGAAGCACATTTATGGAGGTGATAAAGCTCCTGGGTCAGTTAATAAGGTACTATTAATGAGTTATTATGCCTCCTCACAATTGAACGAATCCATAAAATTAACTTAAGAGTAGAATGACAGCCAATTATTTGAAACTGTTGGTGCCAATCTCTCACTTATGGCAATCCACCAAATACCTATCTTAACTTCCCACACCATCAATCAATCAATCTCTAAACCAGGGGTGTCAAACTGGCAGCTTGTGGGCCAGATGTGTCACAAGCAGGCCACGTCTACACCAGCTCTGTGAAGGAAAAAAAAAATAACAAAACATCATGTAACAGCAATGTATCATTGAGTTTGACACCCATGCTCTAAACCCTCAAATAGTATCAAATAGTATCAAATAGTATCAAATAGTATCCAGAGGGTAGCCTTTTCCAATTGCCTGGCAGGTAATTAATTCACCAGTACCTGGCAAGTATTCACTACCACTTTGCACTAATAGCAGATCTGTCCACAGCAACACTTTTCCAAGCTGAGTCCTTTTCCTAACCCTAACCCTTGCTGAGGTCTATCTACTATTTGTATCTTGATGAAGTTAGATTGCCCTTCCATCTCACACACAAACATCTTGAACTGATCATTCTCTATCTTGAAATGCAGGCATACAACAGGGGAAGGGGGGAGTATATATTTTCAATAAGACCTACTCTTTATGAATTGTATTTCTGGAGGAAAAAACAAGAGGGCACATCAAAAGGGAATTATTGAGTTGAGGATACATAAAATGAACCAAGAAATTGCTGCTACTCTTGTTGCATGTAATTAATGTCATGTGATTTTAATGGGTTGACATTGGAGAATATCCCAAGAGAATACAGACAGATTATAGTAGTGTAAACATTTAGGTAAATAATGATCATTTATTAACTCACTTTAAGTTGTTTAGCTATAATACAGCACACGTATCCTGTCGTGAGTTTGTTTGAGTCGATAACATTGCCAAAATATTTTCAGGGCTAACAATAGATCTGCTTATTTTAAAATTATAAATAATTTTGCTTATTGTTCATTATATCTTTTGTTCTAGGTAAATTATTAAAATACTGCAACACACACACACACACACATATTCATTGCATACTTTATTATGCCACAGCAGCAAGTAAAACCTAGATGAAATTGGATGATCCTACAATTCTTAGCATTATCTGGTTAGTACTTGGATGAGAACCATTCAGAAATCAAAGAACTGAAGTTCAGATTTGCTTTTTTATTTTTATTTTCTCTATTTAACCTTATAAACACTAGAATGTAGATCATTAAATGCAAATAATTTTTAACTCGAGACTTTAATTTTATAAGCTTGCATTATAATGTGACATTGGAATGACCAATTCAGTACTTTTTCTTCTTTATTTACTTTCCCACATTATATGTTTTCTCATCAAAATGTCAATTTACTTTCCAACTTAATATTCTCTTATGCCATACTTAATATTTTACTGTATATATTTAAACTGGAGGTAGAAATGTAATTTATTGATTATTTGTTCTCCTGATCATATTTTCTGTTTCCTTGACATTTATTGAACTGATAGTGTGCTTTAGGTTTGAGGTACTGAAGTAGATGGTTACTTTTCATTTTATCCTGCAAAGTAAACAAAAGTATTTGAGACATTGCATACAAGGTATAATTTTTCTTGAATTATTGATATGGAATTAACTCTACTGAGTATCCATAATTAATATTTTTCTTGTTTTGATTTGCATGGAAGTTAGTTTTTCATGCCAAAGATAAACTTTCTTGCAATTAATATGACAAATTATTTTTATTCTGAATATTCTCTAGTTTTATGGCCAATTTAAGAAATGTAGGAGCTAGGAGAATTCCCTCCTGCTGTATACACAGCCCTAGATGAACATTGTAGCAATCTGCCTTCTGCTCCATTGTTGCCTGGCCTCTGGCCTTCAGATTGTTCAGAAAGAGGAACAGAAGCATAGACAGATGTTGGGTCAACCAGAAATAGAACCACTAGAATATATACTATGTAAGACACTGACAGATGTTCTGTATTAGTCTGGATGGCAAACAAGCAGGAGATTAAAACTTTTCAACTTATTACTGGTATTATCTTGGTTATAAAACAATTAGTGCATTATGTAACTATGGCACAGGAACATCTGCAGAAGAAAGTCTCTTGCCTGTAACTCATAGCTGAAGCTTAAATAGAACTCAGAAGAACAGGTCCTGTTGCAGTCCTGGAATCTAGAGTCAATATCATCCAGTCCAGGGATCATAAACTGAAGATCCTTTCATAAGCCAAGGTGTCAGAAAAACCTGGAAGGGAGGCTAGAAAAATGACTGCAATATTTGTAAAAAGGGCATGACAAATACTTTGAATTCCTGGTTTGTCTAATAAGAGGAATTGACACATTTTCTTAAGGTGGAATATTGACTTCTAGATTCTAACTTTGTGGATTACTGCAATTTATCTTCTTAAAAAGTGACATCTCCAACATTTTCATATTAGAAGTCATAGTCCAAATTGTCCAGAAAACTGAATTAGAGAAATCTGTTTTCAATACTGTTTTGTTATTACCTCTATTTTATATATTATTGCTTTTGTTTGTTCTTGCTTAAATTGTGCATCACTCTGATATCTCTGGTTATAAATGCCATAAATTTAAAAAAAGACTATAGATAAATACATGCCATAAATAAACACATTTATGAAGGAGGGGGTAATTTTCTCCACTGTTTTTCCCATTCCATCTCTCTCTAATTCTACAGAAATGGTTATTTGTCTAACTCTTCCTTGTTCACTTCTATGCTTCCTCTTTTCCCATCAACTCATCTGCTCATAGCTGATCACCACCTTTCAGAATTTTCCAAGCATTTATCTTCTTTTCCCTTCAAATTATTTTTTCCTACCTCTGACATTCCTTCCTCACCCCCTCCCCTTTTTCATTTGCTTGTTCAGCTTGTAGAAATGTATACAGTATTCATGTATAAGTAGCATATGGTTTATAGCTCAAATTGATGTGAGATCATATATTGATGGAGTTGTTCTCTTTAATTATAGTCCACATGTAAAATATTAAAAACATATGGTTTTTGTTTTTTAGAAGTATGAAAATCCCATATTTTTTCACAAGCAGACGGATCTCAGTATGGCTCTGCTATTACTCTCTCAAGACTTCAAGATCATGATCAATACTCTCACCCCTCCCTCTAAAATATGCACTTAGATTGTGTGCATACCGCAACTGATTCCCTAGCTTGCCTTCAGCTTCCTCTGTCTGAGCTTTGGAATTGGGCTGATTCTTTCAAACTTTATTACATTAACATTTCATTTTTTTTTTAAGTTCCAGGAATCTGTTCCCCTGATAGTTCCTTCAGATTTTATGTATTTATTTTGCTGCCTTTACAAATGTAAAATTCCTAATGTTGCCAGTGAAAGTTGTGCTTGTTGGAAAAGATCCAGAGAAGAATGAGGTCACCAGAAGGCTGCTGGCTCTCTTGATGAGCTCCAGTTCTCACTTGACAAATCAGGAAGAGAGAGTAAATGTTTCTCCAAGCTTCAATCAAATGTAACCTGAGATTTTTTAAAAAAAGAAATGGGGGAAAGGGGATTAAATCCAAAACAATTTATTTTGGAGACACTAATTATGTCTTCCAAAGAGTTAAGGATACTTGCACATGAAGGGTCATAAAATGGTCCTTTGGTATTTGCTTTTCTTATTTATCTCAAGTCTTGGGACAATTAGAAGCAAATAGAAATATAGTACATACCCACATAGTTGCATATTGTACCCCTATGCTGTCCAGACAGTATATAGTTAACTGGGATAGTTAAGTTAGAATTGGGAGCTGTCCCCTTAAGGGAATGAATGCCTCATGGTAAATGTAGTTAATGCATCATGGGAAATGTGGTTCAGGTCATGTGGTCATATCAGTAATCCTGATTGGTCACTGAATTGACCCTTGATTGGGTTGGGGGAGTTTCCTTTACTCCTGCTTGGACCCCAGCAGCGTGCTGGTGTCTCATCCCTTTGCTCCATCATTATGGGATGAAAGATCACTATGCTTTTACACTACAAAGTCATCTGTGCAAAGAGTTGGACATTAGATGAATCTCAACATAACTATCAGTTATACCTTGAGAATGCCTTGTGAGCCAATAAAGAAACTTTGTATGGACGCCTTTGTAGAGTTGCCTGTTCTATCTTTATATTCAGCACAACCCCTATACGTAACTATCCAAAACAAAGCCTAGGGGGGCAAAATAAACTCAAGTTTCAAGAATCAAAGTAAATGGTACATCAACCTTAGTGATGGCTCCATAAATCTACCATTCATTTATTTTTATAATTGCTGACCAGGTTTGATGTTCTTGGATGCCATCACTTCATCATGCTCATCTCTTGTTTGAGAAAAACTTTATATCTTTAGAATAAGGATCTCCAAATTTGGCAAGTTTAAGACTTGTGGACTTCAACTCCCAGAATTCCTGAGCTAACATGACTGGAGGAGGAATTCTGGGAGTTGAAGTCCACAAATCTTAAAGCTGCCAAGTTTGAAGACCCCTGCTTTGGAACCATATGTTGTTGAATATTTTTAGAGATTTCAATTTTGGTTATTGCCCTACATGTTTATAAAAGCAGAAGGCTTTCAAAATAACCTCCTGCTCTCTGGATTGCTTTGAATAGGTCCATCTTTCATACAGATTGTGCATCAATGTACATTTTTTCTGTGCATTGATGAACATCTTTCATATACATTGAACCTTTCATACATGGAATACCTTTCATACTGAATTATTTGGAAGACTTCAGGAGGAAGCATGTCATTAAGTGAATGGAGATCATGATAGCAGCAGACCAAAGAACTGGAGCCTTTTTACTAATTTCACTTTTTAATCACTTTTAGAAATTACCTATTTAACTACCTTAAGGCAATTAGCATTATTAGCAAAAAGAGCATAAAGAATAAAGAGGTAACTTTTTTTTTCTGATACAGAAATATTAGAACCAGAAATTCTGGGAAATAAAAAAAGCATAGATTATAAGACAGATAAGTAAAGTGACAAGCCAAGAGAATGACCTGGATAAAAATTTACTACGTGATGTATGAAAGAATTTGGTTGAAACCTTGAAACTTAAAGAGGAAATACAAATAATAAATGTCAGATACTTGGTGCTCTTAGATCTTGGTTGTTTTCTTGCAGATGTTTCATTACTTCAACTACGTAACTTCACCAATGCTAGTAGGGAATGGATTTTGCTCTCATTTTATATTCTGGTGGCTTGCTCTGTATATATTGATGGGAGAGGTCCTGGACTCTTGGTGGTTCTTTGGTTGGGTTGTTTACTTTAACTTGTAAATGATATAGAATCAACAAGATCAAAGAAACAAATCTTAAAAAATGGGATGCTTTAAAAAAAATCTCATTGTTCTCCAGGAAGACTGTCTGTAGGAAGATATGTAAAAATAAATAAACATGGGGGCCACAATATCTCAATCAAAGTACTGATATTTTCATATATGTTGCCCGTTTGACACCTAAAAAGAGTGGGGTTTTGATTTCAGAGCTGTACCCCCATCTTGACTTCTCCTGAGAACACTGTCACTGTTTCCAAGTGCTTAAATAAATTAAAATAAAATATCCCCTCAAGTATTTTGATAAACAAGATTTGCAAAGGTGATATGATCATTGGCCAGCCATTCATATCAATATTAGAAATTTTATCATGCCATCCAATGCCTTATGGGATGATTTATCTGTACATTAAAGCAAATCTGCAAAAATATTTGAGAGATTATAAGCCAGGAAATCCATTGAACCCCTGAATCAATTTCATATCATTTTGAAGAGATGCTGCTCATTGCCTTGAATTGATCTGAAGATTTAATTCAAAAGGCTAATTTACTGGACTTTGAAACTTCTTTGAATTAAATTACCCCTTACACAGTCTAACAATATCCTATAGCTAGTTATTACTTGTTTAATTATCTGTATAAATACATTTTCAGTATTTTGAAAAGAAACACTGATTGAAAATATAGTTCAGTGCATTTTCACTTGAGAAAGGATTTGGTAATTTCATTTACTTATCTATTTATTTTTTGTAATGATGAATGTTATAAAGCACAAAGAGTCTTTTTGACTGTGACATGGAAAATCCAATAAATAAATTAATTTTGGAAGTCTTCTAAGCAGTTCTAATAATCTAGGCTGCGCTAGGTTCATTCACACAATATATATTTAAATATGTATTGAAAGTATATAAATGTGGAATTAATGTGGGAAGGGTGAAAGGGAAATTGTCTTATGTTCCTAAACATAGATTTATTCATTAGTTGGAATGGGAATGCTAAAAATATAGAAGAATGCCAGATTCCTGTTATTTGCTGAAAATTATCTTTAGCTACAACGAAAGCCAAATCTATGATGGACATGATAATGGGAGGAAGTAATCTCTGGCAAATTAAAAAGGACTGTTAAAGTGATTTCACATTCTATGCTTGAATGTTGCCAGACAATAATGGCTACTAAGGTCGCCTTTTATTTACAGATAATGATTCACAGATAATGGTAAAAATCCTACAAAGACAACAGAATTGAGCTGATAAATGTTTATAAAGGCTGAGAAATGTTTATTTTGTTCCTAGAACTTAGGTACATCAGAATATCATTATTCTTCACTCCAGGCAACTTCTTTGCGAAGCTGGAAATTTTAAGGGAAATTTTCATTCATATTTATCATTTTGTATTGAGAATTTAGAAATTACTTAGAATTATAGTTAGTAGAATATGCCATTCATTTGCCATTTGTTTTTCTTTAGGTTAACACCAATTGTTGTAAAATATAAACCATCAGCATGCAGAAACCAGACTGGTTCAAAAGAAAAGCCATAATTTTCACATTCTACTTTACTTGAATCCATACAGAAGAACTTTTTTCCAGTTGTTAGGAGGACATACAGTAACATGTAAAATATTCAGGACCCCTCCAAATGGTGATTGTGGCAGATGCTTTACTTTTTTTTTTTTTTAATTTTTGCTCTGCTAGTACTTCAAGCAGGAATAATAAAAGAAAATACTGGTTTAAGGTACTTTGGCTGCCATATTCTTAAATAAGCCAAACTCAACAGTGTTCCAAGTAGGAGAATACAATAAAAATTAGAGTTTGTCCAGAATGCAGTGCTATACTCAGTTTTGGTGTCCCACAATTTATTCATATGATACAGTTCTTGGGCAAATGCTCAGTTTCTTGTAGGTCCAATTCAAGGAGCTGGTTATCACCTTTAAAGGCCTAGATGTCATGTTTGTAGGGCTCTCTCTCCCTGAGAGTATTTTCCTATTCCACACGGTCAGAGAGGTGGGTGTGCCATCTATGATACTTGAGACTATGGAACTTAGAACTTATGCCTTTCCAAAGCAACCCTTACCCTATGGAATACTCTTTTACTGGAATCCAGCCATTCACCACACTTTCAGCTTTTTGGAAGGTTGTAAGAGTTGTCTCTTCCATTAAGTTCTGGAATAGGATGAGCTTGAACCCTGTAGTTTGTTTTGTATGTATGTTTTTGTATATATGAATGAAGGATGATGGAAACATTAGGGTTTGTTTTTTGTTTTTTCTAATTTGGTTTTATTGTTTGGGGATTTTTACTGCTGCTGTGAGCTGTCTGGAGTTGCGCTTCTTAAGATGGAGGACCATAAAAATCAAATACATATGATTTATGTAAGTAAGTCATATAAATAAATGCTGTCAGAGTGTGCACAGCTTTACTACATGAGACAACCCAGGAGCAATAACAGCAAACAGAGGTTTGTAATAAATAGTGGTTTTATCTACAAAAGAATATATACTATACATACATGTACTATAAGCAGAGGTCAAACAAGCAACAAATTAGAGCAGGGAAGAACACATAGCGAGAGAGAGAGAGAGAGAGAGAGAGGCCCTAACAGGTCCTCTTATTATTAGATAGGCTCTTAAAGGGATAACAGCCAAAAAACCCTTGCTGACTCATTCCCATCATTCCATCATTGTATCAGCTGGTCAGCTCTTAAATCATCATCACTGTCTTTTTGAGGAACTGAATTTTCTCTGTTTTCAGAGCACAACACTATTGTTCCTCCCAAATGAACCTGCTATCTCCTTAATGGCAATTTATACATGCTCTATAGAATTGTGCCTTTAGGGTTTTATGAAGACAGAATCAGGTATCGGATGACAACAAAAATAATTGATTGATGTCTGATACAAAATCAAGAGCTTTGTGATACCAGTTTTGAAGTGTACCAAACTTTAACTTGATGTGGTAGAATCTAATTGATGAAGTTTCTGAAAATTCTTATTGGAAAGATTATTCCTGTAAAACAATGGTGGCCAGCTGCATGACAGAACATTGGAACTTGTTTTGAAGCAGGCACAGTAAAGTTAGGATCCAGGGTCATTATAATATCTTTTTTCTATCAATAATACAAACATAATTCCATGCTTTGTTCTGACATAGAATCTCCATAGGTAGGTTCCAGACTTTACAGCAGTTTGAGCTTGATACTCTGGTTTTATGAAACAGACTTACTCTGTCAGTTAATAAACTGCATGTCAACAATCCTGAGCCTGATGAACACTTACTATCAATTTAAGTTAATGCTAGTTAACTGATCAATATGGAACATACTCAAATTCAGTTCAAATCAGAATGTTAAAAAGCGTTAGGTTGCAGTTTGTGGCCCTAACTGTAAAATTCAGTTCAATATGCAAAGGAGACTGAGAGGTCTTGAGGCAGACATTCAAAAGATGAGAATATTTTATAAACCTTTAAAAATATTCCTTCTACATAATTACTAGAGTCTTGTCATACTTGTCATTTTTCTGTTCAGTAATTTTTTATTGTATTTATGCAAATTTTCATTTTAGGCTACATTTCCATTTTGTAACTGCATTATTTGAGGACTCTTTTAAAGTTAGGAATGCTAAACACAACCATAGAAGCAAATTAAGTATGAACAGACAGTGGATAAAGCCATGAGAAATTATAATGCTAAATACTCCTTCACAATACGCCACTTATTATTCAACATTATAATTGGGAGTACATATTATTTATGTATAAAATGTACATGATCAGTCCATCTGGATTGTATATGTATAAGATAGAGTAGTCAACACACACACAGAGATGTGCAGATAAAAATAGATAGAGACGGTGGTCCTGCACTGAAGCCCAAAGATACTGGCATAGAATAAAAAAATGGTTAAAGGAAATAACGGCAGAGCAAATTCAATTAAAACCAGAATTATTCTTATTGGGGATATTTAATAGACAAATTTCTAAAAAAGTCAAATATATAACACTGCACATTCTTCCTGCAGCCAGAATAACCTTTGAACAGTGTTGGAAACAAGCAGATATTCCAACAGAGGAAATGGTCGTTCAGAAGATAACAGCCTGTGCAGAGATGGATAAATTAATCTTAGCACTTAAGGAAAAAGAAACATCAGAATATTATAGAAGCTGGGAATGCTGGTATGACTGGATAGAACAAAAATAAAAAAGATATTAGTAAACAACGTAAAATGTAAAAAAGGTCGTAATTATATATTCGCAATAAGATGTATTTGTAAATATATCACAATATTGATAACAAACAAGGAACCATAGACTGTTGATAATAGAATTGCTAGTTTTTAATATTTTTTTTCCATTTTCCTTTTTTTTCTGTGTGTTGTGTATGTGTTTGTTTGACATTTTAGTTGTATAATCAATAAAGTTTGTTTTTTTTTTTAAAAGAAATAGGTAGAGACAGAGAGACAGAGATTTATTTCCACAAAATTATTTTTAATTTTTGATAATGATTTAGAGGTTTGTTTGTTCTTTTGCAAGGTTTTAAGTAGTTTGTCATTGACTGCTTCCTAGGGCTGAGAAAAAGTGACTGGCCCACAATCATCCAACTGGCTTTGTGCCTAAGGCTGAACTAAAGCTCATCTCCCAATTTCTAGCCTGATGTCTTAACTCCTACACCAAACTAGATCTTGTTTATAACAATACAGTAATATAAAATATAAGCAATATGTGTATAATAAAATATTAAACTAATATCAGCTTTTTACTCACTTTGTGCTTTGCTAGAACCACAGTTAATGTAATGGTATGGTAGATACAGTGGGGCAGGCCACATTCCAATAGGAATCATTCCAATTATTTTGATATTCCTATATTGGTTAAAATGATTCTTGTTTGAATTTTCTAATTGGAAATAATCTTTGGATAGAAGTACACTTGTAAAATATGGGGCATTAGGCCCAATAGGCTCATATTCATAGTATGGTGCTTTTCCAAGTTCTAGCATTCACAGATGTGCATTTCTTTTCAGTTATCCCCACATACACATTTCAGGGATGTGTTATCATGGAAGTTGTTCAGCCAAAGAATTAAAACTCACAGCTCAAGCAATAGGAATGAATAGTGCTTTTCTAAGACTGCAGGGATTATGTCAAGCCTATCTAGTCATCTGTACATTCACTTTGGTCTGGACTAAGAAAGCATTGGCATACACAGTTATCTTTGCAAGGGCTTTCCCAATATTTCATCACCTGCACTATCCTTTATCTCCAAAGCTTCTTTAGTGCAGATATCCTTAGCCCACAGCTAATTTTGCAAAGTCGGTACCTCCAGTGTGACTTTGGAAGGGCACACTGATTACTGCTGCTCTTTCTGGAAATGTTAACATATAATGTCCGAACAAGTCTGGAGACTGTATTTTACAAAGGTCCCAAAATTAGAAAAAGATGCAGTTGGCTAAACAATGCGATTCAGATAACTGAAAAAATAGTTCACACAAGTTTTCTGCGGGACCATTGATGTTCTATAGTTTTGAAGGACTTTAGTAGAAGGTATGATAATAGTTTATGACCTTTTGTTTTCTTCCTGCATCGGATGTACTTCTTGGAAATGCTGAAGGCATTTTTAATGATTAAATGTTAGAGTGAAAACCAGCTCCATGACTCAGAGTTAGAAAGGATTGGAAAGAAGGGCAGGTTGTTTGTTTGCTGTACTTTACACTCTTGACAGGAGGAAAATGCTTCTATACTTAAAAGAAAAGACATAAGCAGCTAAACTAACAGAGACTATTGCACTGGACAGCATTCAGCCTTTTCTCTGTCCCTTTTCTTTCCTGTTTTCTCATAGATAACAGGGAAATAACAGTTTCAATAACTTTCTTCCTTTCTCTCTCTTGCTTGCCATGACCATGATTCTGTCCAATTCAAGCTCCATTCACAAAACTATATTTAACACTCTGGGGCTAAGCAGTACAATCTTCTCAACATATTTAATTAGTAAGGCTTCTTTCCTCCCTCCCTTAAATAGAAACAAATGCTGAGCTAACATTACGGGAGGGACACTGCTCTGGTTACACAGGATGAATGTTCTTCTCTGAGATTTTCCAAACAGTTCTAACAATAACAGAGGATACAATTTAGTACCTTTAAACTCAGTGGAAACATACCATTTTGAAAGTCTAAAGCAGAAACCAGAAAAATGTTGGGAACAACAAATAAAATTCCCAATAAAAATGTTGGGAACAACAAATAAAATTCAATAGAGTCCTTTTGTATTCTACTGAATTAAATATTGGTTTAGTAAAACAAATTGTATGTGCTGTTTGTAGATTTTCAGGGGGTAAATAGTTTGGTGCAGGTATTATCTCATTCCCTTAAGGCAATTAACCTCAATCAGTTACTTTTCAGATAGACTGGGACTACATTTCTAACGAATCTACAACTCACACTAAATGTGCATTTCTGTGATTTTTAATTCCAATGTATTTGGAAGATTTGGTTCCTAAACCCCCATCCAATATCAAGGTACCCAAAGTAAGGCATGTGAATGAATGTCTGTGGGATTGCTCACTTCTGTTTTATGTTTTTGATATGATCTTCTGTCCATACATATAATGGAGAATGGAAGGAAAGGCATACATAAACTGGTATACCAACTTCAGGCTGACTTGAAAATGAACAAATTCCTCTTTGGTAAATTTCTTAATTTATGACCTATACTGTGAAGGTAGAACTGAATTTAGAAGGTGAAATCTGAGGCTCCAGAACTTCTGGAAATTGGTGATGAGTAATCAGATATAAGTCTGGTACTGGTGCCCAAACTGACATGAACATACAAAGAGTTGATAGCTGCAACAAGATTGCAGGAATATTGTTAGGCTCCTATTTGTCCTGTTAAATATCTCCTATCCCTATGAAAATTGGAAGTTGAAGTCCAGATGTTGTGTCATTAAGCATACACATAATAAAAAAACAGACAAGCTAGGAGATATGGAACATCAAAACTTTCACGAAAGAAAATGCTTTATACTGAAGATTTATTAAGGTTATTCTATGGTGCTTTTCAGAGCAGTGCTTTCAAATGTGGAATTCTCCTTTAAGAACTGACACCTTCATAAAAAGCCATTCAAATCAGTGGTGGGATTTAAAAAAAATACAACCAGTTCTGTAGGCATGGATTGGTGGGCATGGCAGGGAAAGGATACTGTAAAATCTCCAGTCAGAGGTGGTATTTGCTGGTTCTACGAACTGCTCAAAATTTCCGCTACCAGTTCTCCAGAACTGGTCAGAACCTGCTGAATACCACCTCTGATTCAAATCTTTTATTTGTAATAGCAGAGCCCAGATACTACTTTTTTTTAATTGTGTGTGATAGATGAAGATCCACTTTGGCCTTTTTGATTCAGTTATATAGGGTGTGTTTTGTATAATGGGTGTGTTTTGTGTTAACACAATATTCCCAAGGGCAATATTCAGAGAATTTTAGGAATTAAACCTAAAGTGAAACCAAGGAACATCTGTCACTAAGTGATGTAATCATTAAATGAGTCATTTTAGGACTTTTTTGCAGTCATTAAATGAATCATGCTGTTGTTAAGCAATCTGGCTTCCTCCATTAACTTTGCTCATCAGAAACAGCCTGGAAAGTTGCAAATGATGATATCATGGCTTTAGAATTCTGTGAATACATGCTGGTTGACAACTGTTAGAATTTTGATCATATGATTGCAGGGACCCTTTGATACTCATAAGTGAGAGGACGAGTCATAAATAACTGTTTTTCAGTGCCATCGCAATGTTGCTGGTCATTAAACAAACAGTTTTAAGTTGACAACTATCAGTAGGCATAGTATGAAATATATTAAACAAAAAAAAAATGCAAAATTTTGCTAATATATTGTACATGTTCATAGCAGCAAGAGTAAATGTAGCACAACATTAGAAAAGAAATATGTTACCAAAGATAACAGACTGGGAATTTGGAGAATATACATCAGGGGCGTCAAACTCACTGTCACGTTTTTGTCATGTGACATATTGTGACTTTTTTCCCCTTTGCTAAAATGAGGGTGGGCATGTTCAGTGTGTGAAGCATCCGGAAGGCTGTGAGTTTGACACCCCTGACATACATTAAGGGCAAAATTGACAGTATACATTTGCAAGAGAAGTCTAGATAAATTTAAATAAGAATGGCTTCCATAGGTGCAATGTATTATACAGCAATAGAAATATAAGCATTTAGTTTGAAAGGGCAAAAGAATTGACTAAAAAACTGAAATAAGAGAGACACAATTTTGTTTAAAATAAATATTATACATTAGTCAGAGTATGACAAAATAAGACTTCAAAACTAATATTAATCTGTAACATTTTAGTATTTTCAGCTTGCAGTTATGTTCCTTAATTATTTTTCATCTCTGAAACCGGATGTATTATATGAATAGGCATATAACCATTGAAAGGAGAAGTGTTAGAATGCACAGTACAGCTGAGCCCTCAGAACTATTGTAAGGATTGCAAGGTAAGGATTGCTATTTTTATCTAGTTCTTAAATAACTTTTCATGAAAATTAAATACACCCGGCATACCATTTGTTATGCATTTCTTTAATCTTTGAAATTAATCCCATTTCTGTACAATCTTGCTTTTTATTTCTGGATCTGCCAAAACACATAAGTTTCCAATTTGATCATAAATTCATTTTAGTAAATAATTTGCTTATGCCTGCACTTAGTTAGCTATCTGTCTTCCATGTTGCAGTGAAGATTACAAGCTGTTTTGTAAGCCAACAAGGCACATTTTGACCTTTATTTCACGGGGTGGGAGAGAAGGTTGGGCTGAGAAGCTCTAGATTTATGACTGTCAAACTTGACAAAACATATCCATTAGCAGCTAGAAAGCTGTTTATCTGTGAAGATCCAAAACCTGTATACTGTTTACACAGGAGGGGAATAAAATCTTATTTATCATCTCAGAGGGCACTGCGTGCAAATAACAAAACCATGACACCGAGAAACCCGGAGATGAGCAAGATAAATAAATATCCCAGTGTTCATGAAAAAGGTGCTATTCTTGTTTGCAGCTGTCCCAACTGAAACCTGCAAGGCCACATCAGTAGTGTAAATAGGTCACATGTTTACAAAGCTGGGAATGGGATGGGAAGATCTGGCAGGCAGACCAGTTTGGATCTCAGCTTGGCCCGTAACATAAATTATTCTTCTGCTAGCCTCTTCTGATATAATGAACTCATTTAAGGAAAGCTGATGTCCCTTTGCAGATATCCACTGCAGAGCCTTCAATTATTTGACATTCTTGGTTCAGATGAATGGAAAGAAAAAAAAAAAAAAGCCTGAAATTGCAAATGGTCAACATGAAATGCATTCTATAATTCATTCATGCTTCTGACAGTACTTTCTTCATTTCTATATTCTTGCCTCACTTGTTATTATTGCTGTCTTCTTTCTCTTTTACTATTGACTAATTTCTACCAGATCACATTATCTAGTCTGTAACTTATTTGAAGCAGAGGTAGCATGCCTGTTAACAAGGATTGTGAGTTTGATCACCCATCATTTTGACATTATTAGCAATCCTGCTACCATTGATGCCTCTTTTGCAGAATCTTTTTCATTACAATATTGAACTCATATACTATTTTCTGTTCCATTGCATTTAAATCTTTATCATTCAATATACATATATTCAGGAATAATTTAAAAATGGTGTTTACACTGTTATCAAGTACATATGTAAGCTTCTCTGAGTATGACCTGAAATAATTATGACAACTATGCAATCCACATAAACTTTAGACAGCAAGAAGTAAGATTATAGGGGAAAAAAATCTAGATGAAAAATAATTTATACAGAGAGAGGGAAGTTTCTATATAGTCATACTAGGAAGGAAGAAAAGGTGCCAAATATCCACCAGGTAATGAATCGAAAAGTTTTTCAGAGTCAGAGTCAATTATAATTCAGTTTGTAACTCAGGCTACAGGTGATGACACTAGAAAAGGTGTACCATGATAGGAAATGACATGAGTGATTGTGTGCAGGTTTTCCCAGAGTTCTCAGGTTAGAATAAGGGTAGGAATAGAATAGAAAAACTTTCCATTCCTATCTTTAAAAAGCCCACAAGCCTCCCCCCCCCAGTGGTGGGATTCATTTTTTTTTTACTACTGGTTCTGTGGGCATGGCTTGGTGGGCATGACAGGGGAAGGATACTGTAAAATTTCCAGTCAGAGATGGAATTTGCCGGTTTTCTGAACGACTAAAAATTTTCGCTACCAGTTCTCCAGAACTGGTCAGAACCTGCTGAATACCAACTTTGCTCTCCCCATTCCCCAACAGCCCAAGCATATGTGGCTGAAATTCAGGAGCATGGTTTTAAAGTCCTTTTGAAGATTTTAGTTCAGGAATTAAGCATGGACATTGAAATCATTTGTTTCCAGCAGGTCTCATGCTACTATTTCTTTTCTTACATTTCAGGAGGGGGAAAATGTTGCTAAAAAATGGCCACCTACAAATTTCAGGGGCATATTCTTCAAAGTGGTAGGGGCAGGCTCCTACAATATGTGGTTTCCTATGTTTGTTTGTTTGATTTCATAATAAAATCTTTATAAGTAACTCAAGGCAATGAGTATATATAATACTCCTTCCTCCTTGTATTTTCCACACAGAATGCTGTGCGATGGGTAGAGCTGAGAGAGAGAGTTACTGGTTATCCTTGCATTAAACTAAATTTACATTATATTACTTTGCATTAATTATAATGCAAAACATTATAACTAAAGAGTAGGTTGGGTCAGAAGGGTAATATTATATTAAAGGATGCAATCCATGATTTGATTCACATTTTCTCCTGTTTTAATGTGATTTAGTGATATGGTATACACTATTTAAAATAATGGTAATTGTCCCAGAGAATCTGTGATCATATAGATTCTATGATGGTGATTGTGGCTAAAACTACATGAATTATTTCCTTGAATTATATTGCCATTGTGTGTTTATTTAAAAATTGGAATCCACTTGGTGAGCAAGATGTCACTGATCCCACCTTTGGATGGGACCTCCATAGCACCCTGTCAACACACATCCTTGGATTTCAAATGAGAGATGTCTGAATCCTAATATGAAAAAGGACTGAGATATAAATCCGAGTCCCAATGGGACAAAAAAAATGTGAAATTGCAAATTCTGGAACTATCCCACTGCTTCTGAAATAATAGCTTTTGCAACTGCAGCCAGTATTGCAAATGTCACTGAATATCTGTGGAGTTTTAAAAACCCTCCGATTGAGGCAGAGGCTCGTTTCACCTTGCTAACAAATCATAAAACAATCCATTTCATTCCTTTGTTTTGCCTCTTTGCAGGAGGTCACCAAGGGTGAAAAAGATTGCTTGGAATGACAGCATCTTTTATGTTCTGTCACATTTTTGAAATAAGAATATCTCATGCCGTTATGAATTGGGAATGGTGTCTCATTATCGAAGGAAGCAAACAATTCCTGAGGTTTCAATAATAAGAGAGTTTGAAGGTGTTGCGATTGCCAAGCAATAGAAAATAACCTGCTAATACGATGCCCAAATGGCTGACATGCAAAAACCCCATAAATATCCACTCAAGTCTGTGGAATCTGCAGGTGTTCCATATCTCTAGCATTCAGGCCAATCTTGACTGACAGCTTTAAAGTTCTTCAAATTTGCATTCATTCTACCCTGCACAATAAAAACATTTTACTACCCTTTTTTTTCCTTGGCATAGCTAGTGTGACCAAAACAGAAACTCTGAGATATTTAATAGACTGGAAAATTGAGAAAATACCAAAGATTGGTGGCTTGTAATTATATTTTTAGTTGACTTGCTATATATTTCTATCTGTCTATCTACTATATATCTAAATAAATAGAGCCAACATAGGGAGAATGGCGGAATTACTGTATCCTTCTTTACCAGGCTCTGTTATCTAGATCTGCCTCTCCAAATTGTTTTTTTTTTTTTTGGAGTGACATGACAACCACCTATATACTCAACTAACATAGCAAAAACAAGGAAAAGAGTTTAGTAAAAAGCTACAGAAATTTTATCACAGGACTCTTTTGGTATTAAAACAAAACAATTCACTCCTTGTTTTAGACAAGACAGGGCAGATTAAAGAGAAATAAATGAGCCTGCCTTAGGCTAACCATTTAAAGAGCTCCAGAAAGAACTTTAATGATGTGAAATATAACAAGAGTTTGGAATGTAAATAGTGTTATATTATATCACATCATAGGTTAATATATTTGTTTAATTAATATGTAGTTTCAGCAAGACAGAGTTCAGGTTCAGTGGAACTGAAATCTATAGAAGTTAAGCTAACTGTGATGATGAATTATCTCATTGTTTCAGTACCACTTCTCATATGTAACTTAGTCTGAATTATACCCATAAATCAGTAACAATTTTAAAACACAACATTAAAAAAACAGTTTAGCTATTCTGGGCAATAAAATCTCAAACAATTGACAAGAAATTATCAGGGTAAATTAAAGTTTCTTTTTTCCATCATCACTCCCAAGCTACTTGAGTGTACTTAAAAAAGTGAATAATATGCATTCTTTCTTAGACTGAAAAATAAACACTATATGTTAAGGCCGTGTCACACTGCCCAACGGATGCAAAAAGGACACAACGGAAGAGAAAAATGTTACATCCGTTGTATCCGCGCTCAAAAGGGGTGAAAATTTGCATAATTGGAGCAGACAACATAGAAGCGGGGAGGACGCAGGGCGGATGCAAAGCGGATGCGGAACGGAAGCACAGCAGATGGAAGCGGATGGCACATCCGCTAGGCTTCCGGGGGGCCTCAGCGAAGTGGACGCGGGACGGAAAAAGTGGATGCAGAACGGATGCACAGCGGATGAAGCGGATGCAGAGTGGAAGCCTAGTGGATGCACAGTGGAAGCCTAACGGATACCTGGTGTTAATTGTGCATGTGGGGGGGATGCATTGCACAAGCCCCCTGGATATAAAGGGAAGCAGCTCGCACGTCTAGCATTCCGAGCAAAGACCTGCTGCTGGATACCTCAGAATTCTTGCCTGTATGTCTGCCTGCAAGCCTTGCTGCCAGCCTGCCTCCAAGCCTGCCTCCCAGCCTCATGGGCAGCCTCCCTTCCAGGCTTGCTGGCAGCCTGCCTTCCAGCCTCCCTGCCAGCATTGCTGCCAGCCTGCCTTCCAGCCTCCCTGCCAGCCTTGCTGGCGGCCTTGGTGCCTGCCTTCCTGCCAGGCTTCCTGCCAGCCTTCCTAACAGGCTTCCTGCCAGGCTTCCTGCCAGCCTTAGTGCCAGCCTTCCTGCCAGCCTTGGTGCCTGCAAGCCTTCCTGCCAGCCTCCCTGCCAGCCAGCAACCCCACAACCATGGGGAAGAAGTGAAAGTCTCAGCGATGTGCCGCCATCCCTGCCAAGAGGGACAGGGCCACCCTCCCGCCCCATGTCCCTGACTCTGCTTCTGCTGAGGCTTCTGCTGCTTGGGCTTGCTCTTCTGTTGCTGGAGCTTCTGCTGTAGCTGCTCCTGGCAGTGGTGCTTCTGCTGCGTACTCTGCTGAAGCTGCTCCTGGTCCTGCTGGTCCTGCTCGTTCTGCTCATGCTGCGTACTCTGCTGAAGCTGCTCCTGGTCCTGCTGGTCCTGCTCATTCTGCTTGTGCTCCTGGTCTTGCTGACCCTGCTGCTGGTGCTTACTCTGCTGCTGCTCATCCTGGTCTTGCTGCTGCTGCTGCTGCTGCTGCTGCTGCTGCTGCTTATGATCCTGCTGGTGATTATGCTGCTGCTGCTGCTGATGATGATTATAATCCTGCTGGTGAGGCTGCTGCTGCTGCTGTTGGTGTGGAGGAGCAGCCCCTACAACCTGGAAGCCCCTCTGATGAGGGCCCATCTGGTCCTGCCAAAGGGAGGAAGAGGCGTATGCAACAATGGGAGAGGAGGCAGTATTACATTGAGGAAGCACACGAGGATGAGGTGCTGGAGTGGCTGAGAGAGAATGACTATCTGTGGCGGAAGGGACACCGGCTATACAGGGACACCAAGCGGAAGCAGGCTGCTTGGAGAGAGAGGGTGGAGAGTCTGGGCTACACTTCGGAGGTGCTCCTCGGCTGGTGGAAGCACATGCACACCTGGTACGGGAAGCTGCACCGCAAAAAATCTGGCCAGGCCAGAGTTAAGCTGACGGACAGAGAGAACTACGTCATGGCCAAGTGCAGCAACCTGGAGGGTGAGGTCCGCCACCGAGGAGCACCAGGAGCCCAAATCTCTACCCTCTCTCTCCGGCAGCCTGCTGGAAGCCAGTCCTCTGGCGGCCGAGAGTCAGTCCCTGTCTCCACGCAGGTATCTGTGGAGCGTGCCATGGCGGAGAACCCTCGGGCAGGTGTTGAAAGCGTGGTGGAGAGTGATGAGGACTCCCTGGTGCGGTGGGAGAAAGGAGACATCGAGTCCACCGCTGCAGAAGCCGCATCCACCCACACCTCCGCCACCACAGTAAGGCAGAGAGCCGGACCGCAGGAGGGGCAGAGCCACAAGGTCCTGGTGGAGATCAGGGACACCATCCGCACCAGCATAGGTCTCCTCTCTCAGCTGGTCCCCATGGAATCCTCCTCCTCCAACCGCAAGCCCTTCCTCAATTATGTGAACCAGACCCTCAAGGAGATGGCGGATCCCCAGTACCAGGTGGTGAGGGAGAGAATCACCACGCTGCTTAACAACCCTCCAGACCCAGAGGCACCTGCTCCCACCCAGTCCAGGTCTGCTCCTCCACACCAGGTGATCTGCCTCCCATACAAAGGCTTCCCACACCCCCTCACCTACCAGGGCAACAGCTACCCGGAGGTCCAGCAGCACAAACAGCAGCCCTTACAGATGCAGGCACAGAGTCATCGGGCGACACCGCTGCCACCGGTTCCAATGAAGCCACCGATGCCAAACTCGACAGTCCTCATCCCGCTGCAGAGCAGGCAGCCCCACTACACTGCTCCTTCCTCCATCCCATAGCCAAGCCCGGCCTCAGTACATTTGTCCTCAGTACTGGGGCTGACACTCCATGGCATGGAGGAAGGACCTCTCAGCATCGCGGGGCTGAGCCAGCTGTCAGACACCTTCCTCAACACACCGTCCCCTGTTGTCCTCTCAGGGCTAGGCACTCCAATAACACCTCAGACCAGCACTGCAGCAGCACCCACTTCCACAGCACCTGCTCCCTAAAATCTTAGCCTGGGCACACACCTCCAAGTGACCAAAAGGAGTGCCAGAGACTGGCCGCCTGGATATTTGTGGGCTTTATTTGGACACTTGACTTGAATCATGTTTATTTTACAGCTTGTTATTAATAAAGTTTATCTTTGTTTCACACACTTGCTTCATTAATTTTTTTCTATAAAGTCTGGGTGGAAACTTTTCGAAATGGTTTAGCCTTTGCATGCTTGTGGGATGGGTTAAGATAGTAGTGGGATGGGCAGGGATACCTGTGGGATGGGTTAAGATAGCTGTGGGATGGGAAGGGATACCTGTGTGATGGGCAGGGATACCTATGGGATGGGTAATAGCCGTGGGATAGATAAACCTCCAGTGCAAGCATAGTGGGACTGTATGGTCCACCCTCCCGGGTGCCACCCCTATGGCCCTTCATTATCAATTACAATGTAAGCATTGATCCACACATGTCAACATAAACACAACTCTTTATTAAATGCCCTGTTCATTGTGGGCCAACCAAACATATATGGCCCAATCTCATCCGTGTGATGAGACAGGCTGAAGGAAGCATCCATTAAGCATCTACCATCCTGTCTTGCCACTCCACCGCTCCAGCTGGGGAGTTGCACCAGTGTTTCAGGAGGTTGCGTTGCTTCTTCGCCTCACATGAGGCTCTGTTGGGCCCTTGCACATCCTCAGTGTCGATCAGGTTTCGCCCTTGCCTCCATTCCCCAGGCTCCTGGGAAGCCCACCATGAGGTTGCTTTCCAGTCTCTCCTTGAGGTGTATACCTGGGCATCTGAAGATGAGCCGGTGCCTGAAACATTGATGTACATGAACTTGTAGTCAGCATCGACCATGGCGAAGAGGATGATGCTGAAGAAACCCTTGTAGTTGTGATAAGTGGACCCCGACTTGGCTGGAGTTTTGCAGGCCATGTGCTTGCCATCTATGGCTCCAACGGTGTGGGGGAAGTTCCACTTCTGATACCACTGCTCTGCAATTTTCTTCCATCCTTCTTCAGTGGAGGGGCACTGGAGGAGCTCCTCCTTGTATTCTTCGATGATGGCCTGCACCACTTCTCTGGCAACAAAGCTGATGGTGCTGGCTGGCACCCTCCAGCCGTACTGCATGCTCCTGTAGGTGGTCCCTGAGGCCAGGTGGTGCAGAGTGAGTGCCACCTTGAGTCCAGGTTCCAGGCTGGGCGGGAAGTTGGTGTTTGCCTTGGTCAACCTGGGTGTCAGGCGCTGTACAACTTCGTCAAACATGGCTGGAGGCATCCTCATGAAGTTCTGGAACGCCCAAGGGTCTTCGCTCCTGAGCTCCACCATCAGCTTGTCGTAAAGTACGTACTGCGCTCTTCTGGCGAACCATCTTCAGAGCCAGACTTTTTTTGGGTGCCTCCTTTTCTTCCTGTAGTACTGTTCACAGAGACTGTAGATGGGTTCGCAGTGTTGCAGAAGGATGTTGGCTGCCGAAAGGATTTTGTCGCAATCCACGGTGGACATGACTGGATGCTGTGGAAGAGGAAGAGGCAGATGAAGGCTGTAGAGGTCTGCACCGCTGGGCTGCTGGTCTGAAAGTGCGAAGCAGGCGAGTTGCTCCCCCTTTTTATAGGCAGTATAGGTTTCCGCTAGGCATCCTCAAGGCATCCTCTAGGCATTCTCTAGACATCCTTAATATCCGAGATAGATCCCCTCTGCGAACATTTTTTCCGCTTTAAACGCTTTGTTTCTGTTCTGCATCTGTTTTGCATCCGTTCTGCATCCGTTCTGCGTCCATTCCACTTCCTCCCTGCTTCTGGGCAGATGCGAGTTGCGCAGATGAGCAGCAGACGCCAAGCGGATATAGCGGATGTGTAGCGGATGCTGAACGGATGCGTAGCAGATGCAGAACGGACGAACTGGATACATTTTTCGCGCAAAAGTTTTAAGCAGCCTAAAACATTTGGAGTGGATGAAATGTCCATAAACGGATGCTGGATGGATAGAGAGGAAGCAAAACGGAGGCAGTGAGTACATCGCGTTTTCGAACGGATGGCAACCTTTTTTGTCCGTTTTACTTCCTCTTTGCATTCGTTGGTGCAGTGTGACAGGGGCTTTAACTATCAGATGTTCAGTTTCTTAAGTTATTCAGTTAAGAAACTGAGCAACTTTAAGACTTCAAATCCCAGAATTCCCTAGCCAGCCAACATATGCAATGAAATATTGGTGAAAACCAGCTTATTAGCCAAAGCCTCATATTAGATGGGGCGGGTATATTTTTAAATATGAGTTTTCTTTGGGATTTTTCTATTGGTTAAGGCCCTGTCACACTGGCCAACGGATACAAAACGTTTGTAAAAAGGACACAGCGGATGAGAAAAATATTCCATCCATTGTTATCCACTCTCAAAAGGGGCAAAAATTTGCATAACCAGAGCGGATAACATGGAAAGGAACGGACGGGGGGAGGACGCAGGGCGGATGGAAAGCGGATGCTCCACAGAAGCCTAGCGGATGGAAGCAGATGGGAGCAGATAGCACATCCGCAGGGCTTCTGGGGGACCGCAGCAAAGCGGACGTGGAACGGATACAGCGGATGCAGAGTGGACGCCGAGCGGATGAAGCGGATGCACAGCAGATGCACAGCGGATGAAGCGGATGCAGAGCGGAAGCCTAGTGGAAGCCTAGGGGATGCCTAGCGGACGCCTAGCGTTCACTGCGCATGCGGGGAGGGTGCATTGCATCAGCCCCGTGGACATAAAGGGAAGCAGCTCCCAAGCAGGTCACCATTCAGAGGAAAGACCTGCTTCCAGACACATTGACTGCCTGACTACCTGCCTTGCCAGCCTGCCTGCCCTGCTTGCCTGCATGCCTGCCAGGCTTGCTGCCTATCAGGCTTGCTGCCTGCCTGTCTGCAAGCCTGCCTGCCAGCCTCCCTGCCAGCCTGCCTGCCAGCCTGCCTTCCAGCCTTGCTGCCTGCCAGCCTGCCAGCCAGCCTGCCTGCCAGCCTTGCTACGTGCCTTCCTGCCAGCCTTCCTGCCCACCTGCCAGCCTTGCTGCCAGCCAGCAACCCCACAACCATGGGGAAGAAGAGGAAGCAGGTGGGCAGCATCCTCTGGCCCTCACTCTGCTTCTGCTGGGGCTTCTGTACCACAGGCTCGCTCTTCTGGGGCTGGGGCTTCTGCTGCTTCTGCTTCTGGAGGAGCTGATGATGCTTATGGTGGTGGTGCTTCTGCTCGTGATTATTCTGCTGATGCTGCTTCTGGCAGTGGTGCTTCTGCTGGTGCTTACTCTGTTGATGCTGCTTCTGGCAGTGGTGCTTCTGCTTATGCTGCTTCTGGAGGAGCTGCTGATGCTGCTTCTGGCAGTGGTGCTTCTGCTGGTGCTTACTCTGCTGAAGCTGCTCCTGGTCCTGCTGGTGTTCCTGGTCCTGCTGGCGCAGCTGGTGCTTACTCTGCTGATGATGATCCTGGTCCTGCTGGTGCTGCTGCTGCTGATGATGATTCTGCTGCTGCTGCTGCTGCTGCTGCTGCTCATGATGATGATGATGATCCTGCTGGTGCTGCTGCTGCTGGTGGTGTGGAGGAGCAGCCCCTACAGCCTGGAAGCCACTCTGATGAGGGCCCATGTGGTCCTGCCAAAGGGAGGAAGAGGCATACGTGAGAATGGGAGAGGAGGAAATACTCCATAGAGGAGGAACATGAGCATGAGGTGCTGGAGTGGCTGAGAGAGAATGACTATCTATGGCGGAAGGGACACAGGCTCTACAGGGACACCAAAAGGAAGCAGGCTGCTAGGAGAGAGAAGACAGAGAGCCTGGGCTATACTTCAGAGGTGCTACTCAGCTGGTGGAAGCACATGCACCTGGTACGGGAAGCTGAACCTCAACAAAATCTGGCCAGGCCGCGGTCAAGCTGACGGACAGAGAGACCTACGTCATGGCCAGGTGCAGCTTCCTGGAGGGTGAAATCTGCCACCGAGGAGCAGCCTCTCTCACAACCCTCTCTCTCAGGCAGCCTTCTGAGAGCCAGTCCTCTTCCAGCCGAGAGTCAGCTCCTGTCTCCAGGCAGGTTTCTGTGGAGCGTCCCATGGCGGAGAATCCACAGACATATGTTTTAACCGTGGTGGAGCACGTGGAGGACTCCCTGGCGCAGTGGGAGAAAGGAGACGGCACTTCTACCACAGTCCTACCTGCATCCAACCCCAGCTCCACCTCCACAGAAAGGCAGAGAGCCAGACAGGAGGGGGAGAGCCACACTGTCCTCCTGGAGATAAGAGACACCATCCGTAGCAGCATAGATATCCTCTCTCAGCTGGTCCACACCGACTCCTCATCCTCCAACCGCAAGCCCTTCCTCACCTATGTCAACCAGACCCTCACAGACATGGCGGAACCCCAGTACCAGGTGGTGAAGGACAGGATCACCGATCTGCTTCACAACCCTCCAGATCCAGATGAACTTGCTCCCACCCAGTCCAGGTCTGCTCCTCCACCCCAGGTGATGTCTCTCCCATTCCAAGGCTTTCCACAGGCCCTCACCTACCAGGGCTATGGTTACCAGGAGGTCCAGCAGCACAGGCAGCAGCCCTTCCCAGTCGAGGCACAGACTCATCAGACGCCACCATTGCCACCAGTTCCACTGATGCCAGTGATGCCACCCACGCCACTGATGCCACTGATGCCACCCACGCCACTGATGCCACCCACGCCAGTCCTCACACAGCTGCAGACCAGACAGCCCCACTACACTGCTCCTTTCTCCACCCCACAGCCAAGCCCGGCCTCAGTACATCTGTCGTCAGTACAGGGGCTGAAACCCCATGGCATGGAGGAAGGAGCTCTCAACATCACCGGGCTGAGCCAACTGCCTGAGAGCTTACTCAACACACCATCACCTGTTGTCCTCTCCGGGCCAGGCACTCCAGGGGCGCTTCAGACCAGCACTCCAGCAGCACTCACCTCCACAGCACCTGGACCCTTCACCCCTGAGACTGGGCACACCTCTGAGTGACAGAGAAGAATGCCAGAGACTGGGCGACTACCTGTACACTTTATTTGGACACTTGACTTGGGTCATTTTTCTTTTACAGCTTGTTATTAATAAAGATTATCTTTGCTTCACACATTTGCTTCATTTATTTTTGTAAATAAAGACTTGGTGGAAACGTTTAGAAATGGTTTAAGCCTTTGCATGCTTGTGCGATGGGTAAGGATAGCAGTGAGGTGGGCAGGGATACCTTTGGGATGGGTAATATCTGTGGGAAGGGCAGGGATACCTGTGGGATGGGCAGGGATACCTTTGGAATGGGTAATAGCTGTGGGATGGGCAGGAATACCTTTGGGATGGGTTGAGATATCTGTGGGATGGGTTAAGATAACTGTGGAATGGGCAGGTATACCTTTGGGATGGGTTGAGATAGCTGTGGGGATAGATAAACCTCCAGTGCAAGCATAGTGGGACTGTATGCTCCACCCTCCCAAGTGCCACACCTATGGCCCTTCATTATCAATACTAATGTAATCATTGATCCACATATGTCAACATAAACACAACTCTTTATTAAATGCCCTGTTCATTGTAGGCCCACCCAACATACATGGCCCAATCTCATCAGTGTGATGAGACAGGCTGAAGGAAGCACCCATTAATCATCTATCATCCTGTCTTGCCACTTCACTGCTCCAGCTGGGGTGTTGCACCAGTGTTTCAGGAGGTTGCGCTGCTTTTTCCCTTCATGTGAGACTCTGTTGGGCCCTTGCACATCCTCAGTGTCGATCAGGTTTTGCCCTTGCCTCCATTCCCCAGGCTCCATGTCCCCATTGCCTTGTTGGAGGTCCACGAGCCTGTTCTGCAAGACTGGGTAGCGGGTGCGCATGAAATTGTGCAGGATGCAGCAAGCTTCCACGATCCTCCTCAGGGTCCCTGGGCGATGCTGCATGGTGGTGAGAAGTACCTGGAACCTGTTGGCCAGGATTCCAAAGGCGTTCTCCACCACCCGCCTTGCCCTGGACAGCCTGTAGTTGAAGATCCTGTCTTCACGAGTCAGGAGTCTGGAAGTGTAGGGCTTCATGAGGTAGGTTCTGAGGGAGAAGGCGTCATCCCCCACGATGAAGTAGGGCACATCTTGCGTGTCATTAGCCAGGGGGTCTGGATCTGGGAAGCCCATGATTTGGTTGCGTTCTAACCCCTCCTTGAGGTCACTGGTGTTGTATACCTGGGCATCTGAAGCTGACCCGTTGCCTGAAGCATTGATGTACATTAACTTGTAGTCAGCATCGACCATGGCAAAGAGGACGATGCTGAAGAAGCCCTTTTAGTTGAAATAAGTGGACCCCGACTTGGCTGGTGCTTTGCAGGCCACGTGCTTCCCATCTATGGCTCCAATGGTGTGTGGGAAGTTCCACTTCTGATACCACTGCTCTACAACTTTCTTCCAGCCTTCTTCAGTGGAGGGGCACTGGAGGAGCTCCTCCAGGTATTCTTCGATGATGGCCTGCACCTCTTCTTTGACCACAATGCTGATAGTGTTGTGTGGCACCCTCCAGCCATACTGCATGCTCCTGTAGGTGGTCCCTGAGGCCAGGTGGCGCAGAGTCAGTGCCACCTTCAGCCCAGGGTCCAGGCTGGGCCAGAAGTTGGTGCTCTGCTTGGTCAACCTGGGTGTCAGCTGCTCCACAACTTCATCAAACATGGCTGGAGGCATCCTCATGAAGTTCTGGAATGCACGAGTGTCTTTGTTCCTCAGCTCCACCATCAGCTTGTTGTACAGTCCATACTCTGCTCTTCTCCCAATCCATCTTCGGACCCAGACGCTTCTTGGCCGCCTCCTTATCTTCCCGTAGTAGAGTTGAAAGAGCCTGTAGATGGCTTTACACTGTTGCAGAACGGTGGTGGCTACCAAAAGGAGTGTGTTACGATCTATGGTGGAAATCAATGGATGCTGTGGAAGAGCAAGAGCCAGATGAAGGCTGCAGAGGTCTGCACTGCAGGGCTGCTGGACTGAAAGTGAGATCCAGATGATTTGCTCCCCCTTTTTATAGGCAATATAGGTTTTCCACTATGTGTCCTTTTGCATCCTCTAGACATCCTCTAGACATCCTTAATATCCGAGATAGGTCCCCTCTGCGAACGTTTTTTCCGTTTAAAATGCTTTGTTTGCGAGCTGCATCTGCTTTCATCCTTTCTCCATCCGTGCTACTAACGCTGCGCATCCGTTCCGCGTCCGTTCCACTTCCTCCCTGTGTCCGTTTACTGCTGGAGCGGATTTGAGTTGTGCGGATGCACAGCGGATGCCTAGCGAATGTAGCAGACGCGTAACGGATGACGACAGATGCAGAATGGATGTTCCCCGTATGCCTAGTGGATGCAGAATGGACGCGTTGGATACATTTTCCGCTCAAAAAGTTTTGAGCGGCTCAAAACATTTTGAGTGGATGGAACCTCAGTTGACGGATGCTCGACAGATAGAGAGGAAGAAAAATGGATGCAGTGAGTACAAAACGGATACATCGCGTTAACCAACAGATGACAAGTTTTTCTCTCCATTTTCCACCCTCTTTTCACCCATTGGTGCAGTGTGACATGGGCTTTAACTTTCTTTTCTCCCACATATATAATGTACATATGTTTTCCCATATATATAATATAACAAATTCTGGTCATTTCCCATTGATGATTTGTAACATTTTTAGAGCTAACAGTCATCATTTCTACTTAAAATGAAATTATTACTTCAACAAGAGCTCTTTGAAGCTTTGAATATAAGTTGCTAGTACATACAAAAGCAACATGAAAAAAAAGCTGATTAAAATCCAGCTTCTAAACTTTATGGAAAGACAGAAAGAAACTATGGACATAAACAATTTTAATTCTGTAGATCAATTCTGATCTTTTTCCTTTTCTAATTGAGGCAGACAATCATATAAATTAAATGACACTACTCCATAAACAAAAAATATAACAACTGGAAACTTTGACCAAAGCATTTTCAATTTTACAAGTTGTGAGTAGATTTTTGTTGCTTCTGTAGGAACCAAGAGAAAGCCTTGCCACCTTCAACAGAAAATAGAAAAACTTAGCGCATACCTCCAGTGTTTCCATTCTATCAGGCTTGATTTAATTCTTTACCATTATTAAGCAAAGCTGTGCAGCTTTTCAGACTCAAAGCAAAATTCTGCTTCAGGCCACAAGGTAGCAACTTTTTGGAATTCTTAAGCAGCCATACATTTTCTTTGTGCTCTGAAGCACCTTTTCCCCTTCAAATCCAAGGAATGCACAATTCTTTTATGAAGTGCTAAAAGAAAGAGGAAAGAAAGAAAGAAAGAAAGAAAGAAAGAAAGAGAAAGAAAAAAGAAAGAAAAAAGAAAGAAAGAAGGAGGGAGGAAAGAAAGGTAAAAGAAAGAAGGCAGGCAGACAAGCAGGAAGGAAGGAAGATTTTGATAACAAACAGTGCCTTAAAAATAATAAGCAAATAATAAGAAAACTTGGCTGTGATAATGATAGAAATATTGGCAGATCTTCTGG
>BLBF01000063.1:12697473-12721481 GCA_015471245.1 Laticauda colubrina | reverse complement strand
TTTTTAATGTTTTGTATGTTTGTCTGTTTGTAGAAAATTAATAAAAAATTTATAAAAAAAAAAAATAATAATAAGCAATTGAGGATTCCCCGCCCTCCAAATTTTTTTAAAGTTACTTCATTGATCATTCTTTAAGCAGGTAACCATGCTCTGCTCAGATTTCCTTATTAACGGCATCGGGATGTGTTTCTTTACTGCTGTCTTACATAGTACAACTGAAAATAAAAACCAAAATCCAATCAAACTGCAAAAACAGAAACCTGTGACAGTAAGGTCTAATGTATAATTCCTCAAAAGACTTATTACTATGCCTATTTTTTCAGGATGGCCTAGATTAGAAAAAGAGATATATTTGGTCTGTTGTCTAAAAGGTCTCTGAATCGAAGGTGAAAGGGTCTGATGTTTGCAGTGTCATGATCATGATCCATCTTGGGCCTTCCATTCTTATTCCTTCTCCGTTCAAAATAGAATGGTCACACACCATTCAAATTCATATAATCAATGCTTTTCCAAATACTTTCATCCAGGTTAATTGTTTTGATATCAACACAGCAGTTTTAAAATCTGTGTGGGTGGGAGGACTGAAACAAGAGAATGTTGCATCTTTTTCCTTCAAAATAGCAACTTTACTTTATCCTACTATAAAGTAAAGAGCCTTCTTTAATGTGAAATTAGCTCATTTAAAAAGTTCTTCATTGGAGTTATAGTGTGTGACGCCTTGAGGCAGGGAGAGAAGGTTAACACTTTTAAGTACACCACCCTGACTAAATTACTTTAAAATGCATAAAAAGATAAGGTATCACTCTCTTCTCCTTCCTCCCCTTCCTCCCCAAACAGGAAACATGGCCATGTGAGCTAATTCTGCATCATTGTAATGCAATATAGAATCTTGCCAGTCCGAAAATACAACAATCCTGCTGTCGCCTTCATAAACTGAGAAGGGATTCCTTCCAAGCTTCTTTTTCTGTCCATAATGCAGCTGAGCCATGTTTTCTCTTATCTTACCACTTGCTAAAGCCCCTGTCACAGATGGACCAATGGATGCAAAGAGGATGTAAAATGGACAAAAAAGCTTGCCATCCGTTGCAAAACACGATGTACTCACTGCCACCGTTTTGCTTCCTCTCTATCCGTCCAGCATCCATTTATTGACGTTTCATCCGCTCAGAAAGTTTTGGGGTGCTCAAAACTTTTGTGCGGAAAATGTATCCAATGTGTCCGTTCTGCATCCGCTGGCATCCGTTCTGCATCCGTTCTGCATCCGTTCTGCATCCGTTCTGCATCCGTTACACATCCGCTATATCCACTAGGCATCCGCTGCGCATCCGCGCAACTCACATCCGCTCAGACGCAGGGAGGAAGCGGAACGGATGCAGAACAGATGCAGAACGGATGCAGAATGGATGCCTAGTGGAAACAAAGCATTTAAAATGGAAAAAATGTTCACAGAGGGGACCTATCTCAGATATTAAGAATGTCTAGAGGATGCCTAGAGGATGTCTAGAGGATGCCTAGAGGATGCCTAGAGGATGCCTAGAGGATGCCTAGAGGATGCCTAGAGGATGCAAAGGGACACCTATACTGCCTATAAAAAGGGGGAGCAACTCGTCTGCATCTCACTTTCAGACCAGCAGCCCACCTGTGCAGATCTCTGCAGCCTTCATCTGACTCTTCCTCTTCCACAGCATCCATTCATGTCAACCGTGGATCGTAACACAGTCCTTTTGGCAGCCACCATCCTTCTGCAACAGTGCGAAGCCATCTACAGGCTCTGTGAACTCTACTACGGGAAGAAAAGGAGGCGGCCAAGAAGCGTCTGGGTCCGAAAATGAATCGGGAGAAGAGCAGAGTACGGACTGTATAACAAGCTGATGGTGGAGCTCAGGAACGAAGACATTCGGGCATTCCAGAACTTCATGAGGATGCCTCCAGCCATGTTTGACAAAGTTGTGCAGCGCCTGACACCCAGGTTGACCAAGGCAAACACCAACTTCCGGCCCAGTCTGGAACCTGGGCTCAAGGTGGCACTCACTCTGCGCCACCTGGCCTCAGGGACCACCAACAGGAGCATGCAGTACGGCTGGAGGGTGCCACACAACACCATCAGCATTGTGGTCAGAGAAGTGGTGCCGGCCACCATCGAAGAATACCTGCAGGAGCTCCTCCAATGCCCCTCCACTGATGAAGGATGGAAGAAAGTTGCAGAGCAGTGGTATCAGAGGTGGAACTTCCCACACATCATTGGAGCCATAGATGGCAAGTACGTGGCCTGCAAAGCACCAGCCAAGTTGGGCTCCACTTATTTCAACTACAAGGGCTTCTTCAGCATCGTCCTCTTCACCATGGTCGATGCTGACTACAAGTTCATGTACATCGATGCTTCAGGCAGCTGCTCATGTTCAGATGCCCAGGTATACAACGCCAGTGACCTCAAGGAGGGGCTGGAAGGCAACCTCATCATGGGCTTTCCAGATCCAGACCCCCTGCCCAATGACACGCAAGATGTGCCCTACTTCATCGTGGGGGATGACGCCTTCTCCCTCAGAACCTACCTCATGAACCCATACACTTCCAGACTCCTGACCCGTAAAGAGAGGATCTTCAACTACAGGCTGTCCAGGGCAAGGCAGGTGGTTGAGAACGCCTTTGGCATCCTGGCCAACAGGTTCCAGGTACTTCTCACCACCATGCAGCATCACCCAGGGACCGTGAGGAGGATCGTGGAAGCTTGCTGCATCCTGCACAATCTCATGCGCACCCGCTACCCAGTCTTGCAGAACAGGCTCGTGGACCTCCAGAAAGGCAATGGGGACATGGAGCCTGGGGAATGCAGGCAAGGGAGAAACCTGACAGACACTCCGGATGTGCAAGGCCCCAACAGAGTCTCATGTGAAGGGAAGAAGCAGCGCAACCTCCTGAGACACTGGTGCAACTCCCCAGCTGGAGCAGTGGAGTGGCAAGACAGGATGATAGATGATTAATGGGTGCTTCCTTCAGCCTGTCTCATCACACGAATGAGATTGGCCCATGTATGTTGCCACAACATCCTATCTGTTAATGACTACTTCAGTTTCAATCACAATAACACATGGGCAAACATAGATACAAAGTAAACCACTCCAAATCAATTGCAGAAAATATGATTTCAGCAACAGAGTTTTCAATACCTGGAACTCACTCCCTGATTCTATTATTACATTCTCAAACTTTAACCTTGGACCTCACTTCATTCCTAAGAGGTCTGTAAGGGGGCATGCATAGGCGCACCAGCATTCCTTCTATCCATGTCCTACTGTTCCCATTTATTCATACTCATTTATTATGTATATACTTATATTATAATAATATATTATATTATAATATATAATACATTATAATGTATATACATTTATTATGTTTATACTAATATGTTTATATGTTATGTTCATGCTTATACTTGTTTTCTCATACATGCTTGACAAACTAAATAAATAAAATAAATAGATCAATATATCTATCTCAATTGCCTTCTCTATCTAATCCCCCTCACAATATTTTTAATTATACAACAGTGTTGGAGAGAAAAGGACTAGTAATTCCTTCCCAGTAGTCACTGAGAAAACAACACAAGATGTTATGACCAAAACAGGTTATATTATATCAGTGGGGACTATTTCAAATCCATATGGGGTCACGGACATGTTAATCTGTTTGATCAGCCACTAATCAGATATAAGAGCTTTTAAAGGAACTTTTTCAAGCTCAGGGAGAGGGCAAGTAAGGGAAGTCCATAATTATAATGGGATTATAATTATGAAAGCTGCATCCTAAAGCCCATGTCACACTGAACCAATGGATGCAAAGAGGATGTAAAATGGACAAAAAAATTTGCCATCCGTTCGAAAATGCAATGTACTCACTGCCTCCGTTTTGCTTCCTCTCTAACCGTCCAGCATCCGTTTATTGACGTTTCATCCGCTCCGAAAGTTTTGGGCTGCCCAAAACTTTTGCGTGGAAAATGTATCCAGTTCGTCCATTCTGCATCCACTACGCATCCGCTACGCATCCGTTCTGCATCCGTTACGCATCCGCTAAATCCGCTTGGCGTCCGCTGCGCATCCGCGCAACTTGCATCCACCCGGACGCAGGGAGGAAGTGGAACGGATGTGGAACAGATGCAGAAAGGATGCAGAATGGATGCAGCACGGAAACAAAGCATTTAAAATGGAAAAAACGTTCACAGAGGGGACCTATCTCGGATATTAAGGATGTCTAGAGGATGCCTAGAGGATGTAAAGGGACACCTATACTGCCTATAAAAAGGGGGAGCAACTCGTCTGCATCTCACTTTCAGACCAGCAGCCCACCTGTGCAGACCTCTGCAGCCTTCATCTGACTCTTCCTCTTCCACAGCATCCAGTCATGTCCACCGTGGATCGTACCACAGTCTTTTTGGCAGCCACCATCCTTCTGTAACAGGACGAAGCCATCTACAGGCTCTGTGAACTCTAATATGGGAAGAAAAAGAGGCGGCCAAGAAGCATCTGGGTCTGAAAATGGATTGGGAGAAGAGCAGAGTATGGACTGTACAACAAGCTGATGGTGGAGCTCAGGAACGAAGACACTCGGGTGTTCCAGAACTTCATGAGGATGCCTCCAGCCATGTTTGACGAAGTTGTGCAGCGCCTGACACCCAGGTTGACCAAGGCAAACACCAACTTCCGGCCCAGCCTGGAACCTGGGCTTAAGGTGACACTCACTCTGCACCACCTGGCCTCAGGGACCACCTACAAAAGCATGCAATACGGCTGCAGGGTGCCACACAACACCATCAGCATTGTGGTCAGAGAAGTGGTGCAGACCATCATCAAAGAATACAAGGAGGAGCTCCTCCAGTGCTCCTCCACAGAAGAATGATGGAAGAAAGTTGCAGAGCAGTGGTATCAGAGGTGGAACTTCCCCCACACCCTTGGAGCCATCGATGGCAAGCACGTGGCCTGCAAAGCTCCAGCCAAGTCGGACTCCACATATTTCAACTACAAGGGCTTCTTCAGCATCATCCTCTTCGCCATGGTCGATGCTGACTACAAATTCATGTACATCGATGCTTCAGGCTACAGCTCATCTTCAGATGCCCAGGTATACAATGCCAGTGACCTCAAGGAGGGGCTAGAATGCAACCTTATCGTGGGCTTCCCAGTTCCAGACCCCCTGCCCAACGACACGCAAGATGTGCCCTACTTCATCATGGGGGATGACGCCTTCTCCCTCAGAACCTACCTCATGAAGCCATACACTTCCACACTCCTGACCCGTGAAGAGGGGATCTTCAACTACAGACTGTCCAGGGCAAGGCGGATGGTGGAGAACGCCTTTGGCATCCTGGCCAACAGGTTCCAGGTACTTCTCACCACCATGCAGCATCGCCCAGAGACCCTGAGGAGGATCATGGAAGCTTGCTGCATCCTGCACAATCTCATGCGCACCCGCTACCCAGTCTTGCAGAACAGGCTCGTGGACCATCAACAAGGCAATGGGGACATGGAGCCTGGGGAATGGAGGCAAGGGCGAAACCTGATCGAGACTCAGGATGTGCAAGGCCCCAACAGAGCCTCACGGAAAGGGCAGAAGCAGTGCAACCTCCTGAAACATTGGTGCAACTCCCCAGCTGGAGCGGTGGAGTGGCAAGACAGGATGGTAGATGCTTAATGGATGCTTCCTTCAGCCTGTCTCATCACACGGATGAGATTGGGCCATGTATGTTGGGTGGACCTACAATGAACAGGGCGTTTAATAAAGAGTTGTGTTTGTGTTGACATGTGTGGATCAATGCTTACATTCTTATTGATAAAAAAGGGCCATAGGTGTGGCACTTGGGATGTAGACCATACAGTCCCACTATGCTTGCACATATTGAGTGCGCCTCCTCAATATAGTATTGCCTCCTCTCCCGTTGCCACATACGCCTCTTCCTCCCTTTGGCAGGACCAGATGGGCCCTCATCAGAGGGGCTCCCAGGTAGTAGGGGCTGCTCCTCCACACCACCACCACCAGCAGCAGCACTAGTAGGATCATCATCATCATCATCATCAGCAGCAGCAGCAGCAGCAGCACCAGCAGGATCAGCAGCAGCAGGACCAGGATCAGCAGCAGTAGAGTAAGCACCAGCAGGGCCAGCAAGTCCAGGAGCACGAGCAGGACCAGAAACACGAGCAGGACAAGCAGGACGAGCAAGACCAGGAGCACGAGCAGGACGAGCAAGTCCCGGAGCACGAGCAGGACGAGCAGGACCAGGAGCAGCTTCAACAGAGTAAGCACCAGCAGAAGCACCACCGCCAGGAGCAGCTTCATCAGAAGCTCCAGCAGAAGCAGAGTCAGGGGCAGGGGGCGGGAGGTTGGCCCTGTCCTTCTTGCCAGAGATGGCGGCAGGCTGCTGAGGCTTTTTCTTCCTCCCCATGGTTGTGGGGTTGCTGGCTGGCAGGGAGGCTGGCAGGCACCAAGGCTGGAAGGAAGGCTGGCAGGAAGGCTGGCAGGAAGCCAGGCACCAAGGTTGGCGGGCAGGCACCAAGGCTGGCAGGAAGCCTGGCAGGTAGACTGGCAGGTAGGCTGGCAGGAAGTCTGGCAGGAAGCCTGGCAGGTAGGCTGGCAGGAAGCCTGGCAGGAAGCCTGGCAGGTAGGCTGGCAGGAAGGCTGGCAGGAAGGCTGGCAGGAAGGCAGGCAGGCAGGCAGGCAGCAAGGCTGGCTGGAAGGCAGGCTGGCAGCAAGGCTGGCTGGAAGGCAGGCTGGCAGCAAGGCTGGCAGGCAGGCATGCAGGCAGGACAGGCAATGAACTCAAAGTGTCCAGCAGCAGGTCTTTCCTCGGAATGCTGGCCACGTGCGAGCTGCTTCCCTTTATATCCGGGGGGGCTTATGCAATGCATCCCCCCCGCATGCGCAATTAATGCCTGGCATCCGTTCCGCTTCCGCTGTGCATTCAGTAGGCTTCCGCTCTGCATCCGCTTCATCCGCTGTGCATCCGCTGTGCATCCGCTTCATCCGCTCGGCGTCTGCTCTGCATCTGCTCTTTCCGTTCCGCGTCCACTTTGCTGAGGTCCCCCGGAAGCCTAGCGGATGCGCCATCTGCTCTCATCTGCTTCCATCCGCTGGGCTTCCGTTCTGCATCCGCTTTGTATCCACCCTGCGTCCTCCCCGCGTCCGTGTTATCCGCTCTGGTTATGCAAATTTTTGCCCCTTTTGAGACCGAATAACAATGGATGGAACATTTTGCTCGTCCGCTGTTTCCTTTTTGCATCCGTTGGCCAGTGTGACATGGGCTTTAGTAACTCAGTTTTTAATGAATCTGGCTTCCCCATTGACTTTGCTAGTCAGAAGGTCACAAATGGTGACACAGCAATGGTCATAAATATGAATCAGTTGCCAAGCATCTGAATTTTGATCATGTGACTAGGGGGATACTAGAAAAGTTATAACTGCGAAAAATGGTTGTAAATCACATTTTTCAGTGCTTTGTGACTTTGAATGGCTATTAAATGAACTGTTGTAAGTCGAGGACTATCTGTGCAACAAAAATACATGCATCTTCTTGATTTTCTTTCACAAATGTGAAAATGTTGTGATTGTTCCATCTGGAAAGAAGCGCATGTGACCGGGTTCCAACAACAACTATTTTATTTAAACTTGCAAGGCAAAAGATACGGAACATAGCCCAAGCCGCGGCAGCCCTTTATATAGCAGCTTGCCTGCAGCTTGTGGCTAATGACACTCATTTAACTATTTCCGCCGTTTGGTGGCTTCCCAGATTGATTCTTAATCAACCAATCTGTAAGTGGCCTTTTCGGCCAATGAGAACAAGGGACTTGGAACCTACCAAGTTCCATACAGAACAGTGATGAGATATTTTAGTTTGGAAATACAGATCTAGTTGTTTTTTAATGTAGTATTTTAGTAGGGACTATTATTATTACGGCTTTTATTTTATTTTTAGTATTTTATATGATTATTATTATTTTTTTATGATTATTATTAGACTATTATAATTCAGAGCTGTGTGGTGGCCTCGTGGTGAAGACACTCACCACCCAAAGGGAAGGTTGAGAGTTCAATCCAAAGGAGCAGTAGATATTTTTCCCTCAGGGCGCAAAGAAAAAATATCTGCTGTGAACTCCACATAGGCATCAAGAAGGGCATCTGTCCAGGAAATGCTCAGTTCCATGCAGTTACTCTGACACTGTCTTGAATTATGAGTTACAGGGTCATAAAAAGGCAGCAAAATTAGGCTATTATAATTCAATTCATAATAGGGTTCCGAACTGTCTTTTTGTAATTGAAAATTTTTGTGACAGAAGCTGATTTTGTTCCCAAAGTCTAAATCTGTTTCTGCCAATCACAAAGACTTTTGCTGCTGTAGTGGAGATTGGAAGCAAAAGAATTTAGATGTAAGAATTTAGAATTTATTTCTTGAAGCATCACTATTTGTGCAATTCCACTGTTATTTCAGTTTCTAGCAGCAAAGTTATTATGATTCAGATGCTAGAGCTAATATGGCTTTTGAAAAGCTCTCTTTTATACTCTGTTTTCTTAATATCTCTCCGTAACTTTTCTTAATATTCCCTACTCAATCAGGGCTTGCTCTTGCTCTATTCCTAGCACTTATTTGCTTTGTTCTTTCTTTTCTTGGTACTTAATGCACTAATCCACCTCTTTCTCTTTTCCTGGATCAAGTTCTCTGTTTGAGATGTCCAGGAAAACAATTTGAAATTTGAAAATAGAATAAATCATATTAATTAATACATAATTTTTCAGCTTTGAAAATGTCTATGGGTGCAGAGTTAGATATGACTCCCTCACTGCCAATCCTCACATCAGCTGAATCAAGCCAAAGTATTTTATTCCAAATGAGAATTAGCACTCGTCTCTTGACAAAAGCACCTTATTAGACAACAAACTCAAGCAATGTGTTAGTTATTGTGAGTGAAGCTGTACATTCAAGGCACTCCAAACACAGAGAGGAGGAGGTCAAGCTATTTTCCAAAGCACCTGAAGACAGACAAGGAATAATGGAAACTGAACAAGGAGATATTCAACCGAGAAATAAGGAGCACTTTTCTGCAGTGATCGCAATCAACCAATGGAACAGCATGCCTTCAGAAGTTGTGGGACCTTCATCACTAGAAGCTTTCAAGAAGAGACTGGACTGCCATTTGTCAGAAATGGTGCAGGGCCTTCTGTTTGGGTGGGATGGGTGGGTGTGCACTAAATGGCCTACAAGAGTCCCTTCCAACTCTGTTAATCTTTTAATTCAGGGCAATTTATGCAATAAATGTTTTTGTGCAGAAGGTGAAACTTTGTCACTAGACAGAGCGTAGCAGTGGTCAAATATTCTTTTTCTTCACCCGCCTTATTTTACCTTTCATTTTCAATTTCTGGAGAAAACAATGTAGAAAAACTGGGGTAGACATGAGAAAAGAAAAGATAAACTACTAATCACTGTCACAGAGGCCGACGGATGCAAAAAGTATGTAAAAAGGACACAGTGGATGAGAAAATGTTCCATCCATTGTTATCCGCTCTCAAAAGTGCCCCAAATTTGCATAAACAGAGGAGACAACAACGGAAAGGAACGGACGGGGAGAGGACGTAGCGAGGATGTTAAGCGGATGCTCCATGGAAGCCTAGCAGATGGAAGCGGATGGAAGCGGATGGCACGTCCATAGGGCTTCCGGGGGAGCACAGCAAAGTGGAGACCAAGCGGAAGGAGCGGATGCAGAGTGGATGCCGAGTGGATAAAGCGGATGCATCACAGAAGTCTAGCGGATGCCTAGTGGATGCCTAGCGGATGCAAAGCGTTCACTGCGCATGCAGAGAGGATGCATTGCATCAGCCCCACGGATATAAAAGGATGCAGCTTGCAAGCAGGTCACCATTCAGAGGAAAGACCTGCTGCCAGGCACATCTCCAGCCAACAACCATGGGTAAGAAGAGGAAGCCTATACCATCTTCTGCCAGCCCTGGCAAGAAGGACAGGGCCACCATCCCACCCCTTGGCGCTGACTCTGCTTCTGCTGGGGCTTCTGCTGCTCGGGCTGACTCTGCTGGTGCTGGGGCTTCTGCTGGCGCTGCTCCTGGTGCTGGGGCTTCTGCTGGTGCTTACTCTGCTGGTGCTGCTCCTGGTGCTGCTGCTTCCGCTGGTGCTTACTCTGCTGGTGCTGCTCCTGGTGCTGCTGGTGCTGCTGGTGCTGCTGGTGCTGCTCCTGGTGCTGGTGCTTCTGCTGGTGCTTACTCTGCTGGTGCTGGTGCTGCTGCTGGTCCAGCTGCTGCTGGTGCTGCTGCTGCTGCTGGTGCTGAAGCTGTTGTTGTTGCTGCTGGTGGTGGTGGTGTGGTGGACCAGCCCCTAGAACCTCAAAGCCCTTCTGATGAGGGCACAGAAGCCCTGCCAGAGGGAGGAAGAGGCATATGCAAGATAGAGAGAGGAGACAGTACTCCATCAAAGAGGAACATGAGGATGAGGTGCTCGAATGGCTGTGGGAGAACGAGTACCAATGGTGGAAGGGACACAGGCTCTATCGAGACACCAAGAGGAAGCAGGCAACTTGGAGAGAGAAGGCGGAGAGCCTGGGCTACACTTCGGAGGTCCTCCTCGGGTGGTGGAAAAACATGCACACCTGGTACGGGAAGCTGCACCTCAAGAAGTCTGGCCAGGCCGTGGTCAAGCTCACCGACCGGGAGACCTATGTGATGGCCAAGTGCAGCTTCTTGGAGGGTGAGGTCCGCCACTGAGGAGCAGCTCCTCTGTCAACCCTCCCTCTCAGGCAGCCCACAGAGAGCCAGTCCTCTTCTGGCCAAGAGTCAGCTCCTGTGTCCAGGCAGGTATCTGTGGAGTGCCCCCCAGTGGAGAACCCCCCGACAGCTGCACTCCCCATGGCAGAGTGTGTGATGCAGTGGGAGCAAGGAGAGGGCACTGACACCAGAGACCAACCCACTCCCAGCTCCAACTCCACAGAAAGCAGGCAGAGAGGCAGACCGGAGGGGCAGAGCCACACTGTCCTGCTGGAGATCAGGGACACCATCAAAAGCACTGTTGATCTCTTCTCTCAGCTGGTACAAACCTATATACCATCCTCAAACTGCAAGCCCTTCCTCACCTACATCAACCAGACCCTCATGGACATGTCCAAATCACAGTACCAGGTGATAAAGGAGAGGATCACAGGTCTTCTGCATCACCCTCCAGGCCCAGCTGAACCTGCTCCTACCCACTCCAGGTCTGCTCCTCCACCCCAGGTGGTGTTACAGCCCTTCCAAGGCTTTCCACAGGCCCTCACTGACCAAGGCTATGGCTACCAGGAGTTCCAGCAGCACAGGCAGCCCTTCCCAGTCCAGGCACAGGTACATCGAATGCCACCGATGCCATCAATGCCACCGATGCCACCGATGCCCCAAATGTCACCCATGCCACAGATGCCACCGATGCCACAGATGCCACCCACGCCACAGATGCCACCCACACCTCACCTCGCTCACCTGCAGACCAGACAGCCCCACTACACTCCTCCTTCCTCCACCCCACAGCCCAGCCCAGCCTCAGAACATCTCTCATCGGTCTTGGGACTGACACCCCATGTCATGGAGGAAGGGGCTCTCAACATCATGGGACTGAGCCAGTCTCTGAGAGCTTCCTCCACACACCATCCCCTGTGGTCCTCTTGGGGCCAGGCACCCCAATGGTGACTCAGACCAGAACTCCATGAGCAGCCACCTCCACAGCACCTGGAACCTTCACCCTTGAGACTATGGGCATGCCTTAGAGTGACTGAGAAGAGTGCTAGAGACTGGGTTGCTACCTGTTGACTTTATCTTTGCTTGGGACACTTTACTTGGGTCATTTTGCTTTTACAGTTTGTTATCAATAAAGTTTATCTTTGCTTCACACACTTGGTTCAGTTTTTTTAGTAAATAAAGTCTTGGTGGAAAGTTTTAGAAATGGTTTAAGCCTTTGCATGCTTGTGGGTTGGGTAAGGATAGCAGTGGGATGGGCAGGGATAACTGTGGAATGGGCAGGGATACCTGTGGGATGGGTAATAGCTGTGGGATGGGCAGGGATACCTGTGGGATGGGTAATAGCTGTGGGATGGGTAAGGATAGCAGTGGGATGGGCAGGGATACCTTTGGGTAATAGCTGTGGGATGGGTAATAGCTGTGGGATGGGTTAGGATACCTGTGGGATAGATAAACCTCCAGTGCAAGCATAGTGGGACTGTATGGTCCACCCTCCCAGGTGCCACACCTATGGCCCTTTATTGTCAATAACAATGTAATCATTCATCAACACATTTCAACTTGAACACAACTGTTTATTAAATGCCCTGTTCATTGTAGGGCCACTCAACATACATAACACAATCTCATCAATGTAATGAGACAGGCTGAAGGAAGCATCCATTAAGCATCTACCATCCTGTCTTGCCACTCCACTGCTCCAGATGGGGAGTTGCACCAGTGTTTCAGGAGGTTGCGCTGCTTCTTCCCTTCATGTGAAGCTCTGTTGGGGCCTTGCACATCCACAGTGTCTATCAGGTTTCACCCTTGCCTCCATTCACCAGGCTCCCTGTCCCATTGCCTTGGTGGTGGTCCACGAGCCTGTTCTGCAACACTGGGTAGCGGGTGCACATGAGATTGTGCAGGATGCAGCAAGCTTCCACGATCCTCCTCACGGTCTCTGGGCGATGCTGCACAGTGGTGAGAAGTACCTGGAACCTGTTGGCCAGGATGCCAAAGGCGTTCTCCACCACCCGCCTTGCCCTGGACAGCCTGTAGTTGAAGATCCTCTCTTCACGGGTGAGGCATCTGGAAGTGTAGGGCTTCATGAGGTAGGTTCTGAGGGAGAAGGCGTCATCCCCCACAATGAAGTAGGGCACATCTTGGGCAGGGGGTCTGGATCTGGGAAGCCCATGATGAGGTTGCGTTCCAGCCTCTCCTTGAGGTGACTGGCATTTTATACCTGGGCATCTGAAGCTGACTCGTTGCCTGAAGCATCGATGTACATGAATTTGTAATCAGCATCGACCATGGCGAAGAGAATGATGCTGAAGAAGCCCCTGAGTTGGCTGGAGCTTTGCAGGCCACATGCTTGCCATCTATGGCTCCAACGGTGTGGGGGAAGTTCCACTTCTGATACCACTGCTCTGCAACTTTCTTCCATCCTTCTTCAGTGGAGGGGCACTGCAGGAGCTCCTCCAGGTATTCTTCGATGATGGCCTGCACCACTTCTCTAACCACAATGCTGATGGTGTTGTGTGGCACCCTCCAGGCATACTGCATGCTCCTGTATGTGGTCCCGGAGGCCAGGTGGCGCCAAGTCATTGCCACCTTCAGCCCAGGGTCCAGGCTGGGCCGGAAGTTGGTGTTTGCCTTGGTCAACCTGGGTCTCAGCCACTCCACAACTTGTCAAACATGGCTGGTGGCATCCTCATGAAGTTCTGGAATGCACGAGTGTCTTCGTTCCTCAGCTCCACCATCAGCTTGTCATGCAGTCCGTACTCGGCTCTTTTCGTGATCCATCTTCGGACCCAGACACTTCTTGGACACCTCCTTTTCTTCCTGTAGAACAGGTGAAAGAGCCTGTAGAGGGCTTCGCCCTGTTGTAGAATGATGGCGGCTACCAAAAGGAGTGTGTGACGATCCATGGTGGAGATGACTGGATGCTGTGGAAGAGCAAGAGCAAGATGAAGGCTGAAGAGGTCTGCACAGCAGGGCTGCTGGACTGAAAGTGAGATCCAGGTGATTTCTCCCTCTTTTTATAGGAAATATAGGTTTTCCCCTATATGTCCTTTTGCATCCTCTAGACATCCTGCAGACATCCTAAATATCCAAGATAGGTCCCCTATACGAATGTTTTTTCCGTTTTAATGCTTTGTATGTGAACTGCATCCACTTTCATCCTTTCTACGTCCATGCAACTAACGGTGTGTGTCCATTCCACGTCCGTTTCGCTTCCTCCCTGTGTCCATTTTCCACTGGAGCTAATGTGAGTTGTGCAGATGTGCAGCGGATGCCTAGCAGATATAGCGGACCCGTAACGGATGACGATGGATGTATAATGGATGTTCCCCGTATGCCTAGCGGATGTATAATGGACGCCTTGGATACTTTATCCAGTCAAAAAGTTTTGTGCAGCTCAAAACTTTTTGAGCAGATGAAATCATAGTAGACGGATTCTGGATGGATAGAGAGTATGCAAAACGGACACAGTGAGTACAGAACGGATGCATCGCGTTAACCAACGGATGGCAAGTGTTTCTCTCCATTTTACATCCTCTTTCCATCCGTTGGTGCTGTGTGACATGGGCTTTAGGAAATTAGGTGTTTGTTCAGATCAGTAGAAGATTCCATGGGTTTGAGATCCAAGAAATGTAATCATTATTCAAGTGAAAATTCACTTATTTTTCACTGCAGAGAAAGAAGAACTTTAAAAGTTCAAGGTATAACAGTTAGTGAGTTATGTTTCCAATGTTTCTCAACCTTGACACCTCTTAGATGTGTGGTGTTTGACTCCCAGAATTGTCCAGCTACCCTTATACAATAGAAAACACCATGTTATTCATTGGTGAAGTCATACAAGTTACATAATGAATGTTTCTAAAAATAATAGAGAACTGTGCATATGAGGATCGACTTCCAGCAAATCTCTGCAATTTCTTAGTCTTCTTTCACTCAACATATGTATGACTGTAGCTGATGACTGGGGACAATGATGAAAGTCAGGCCATAGGCTAAGATGGACTACTGATTAAGAAAAAGAAACATTAATTTGAAGTTGGCTTTTCTCCCCTCTCTAAAGGATATTTCCTGAATGAGCATGCTGGAATAAAAGTGAAAAATAGTATAACACAAAGTCAATGCAGGAGCACATCAAGGCTGAATAAAGAAGATGATTTTCTATAACACTTTGGACACAAACAGATTAGTCCTTGTTATGTGCTACATGTGATTATTGTCCTGAAGGTTTTAATAGTTATGTAGTTTAATTCATCCCCCTCCAATCACATACCCCAAATATTACACATTCTATTTTTCATATTATCCTTTGTCGTATGTTACAGAAGTAAATTCAGGCACAGTTGGGAAGTCATGCTTCTTCGCTCCAAATAGTTCAATAAAAATTGTATGTAATGCAACATCCCTACTGAGAGATGGGTGGGTTTAAAGCCATGGAGAGATAAGGTTACTTTAAAGTCTCACAAAGGGCTGGGATTAATGGCTTTTGAGATTTTGCAGACTCTTATATTGTCACAAATCTTTTTTACTTCAGCAACTGCGTTTCTGCAAAAATAAAAATTAGCTTTACAGATAGTCTTTGACTTATAACAGCAGCAATAGCACTTAGACTTATACACCACTTTATAGTGCTTTGTCCTCTCTAAGCTGTTTACAGAATCAGCACATTGTCCCCAACAATCTGGGTCCTCATTTTACCCACTTCGGAATGATGGAAGACTGAGTCAGTCTTGAGCCTAGTGAGATTTGAACTGCCAAATTGTAGGCAGCTGGCTGCAGAAGTAGCTTGCAGTACTGCACTCTAACCACTGCGCCACAGAAGCTCCTTATGACCTCAACTGAGCCCGAAATTTCTGCTGTTAAGCAAGATAGCTGTAAGATGAGTTTTACTCCTTTTTATGATCTTTCTTACCACAGAGGTTAAGTGAACCATTGCAATTCTTAGGTTAGTAATATGGTTGTTAAGTGAATTGACCTTCCTTGTCAGGAGGTCTCAAGGTCTTGCAACATGACCACAACCGTGGTCATAAATATGAACCAGTTGCTAAATGTCTGAATTTTGATCATGTGAACATGGGGATGCTGCAATGGTCATAAATTGCTTTTTTTTTTTTTAGTGCCATTGTAATTTTGAATGGTCATTAAACAAATGGTTGAAAGTCAAGGACTAGTTTTGCTGAATTTCTATTCAGTCATGATTTACGCTATTTTTCCTTTCCATCTTTCCTACCAGCACTGATCCCCCCGTTGCTCCATAGCATTAAATAAAAATGAAAAAAAGATGGAGGGCTTGGAGAGGAGTCACCAATGCAATAAGGAAGCACAAACCCCCCCTCCACCCACCCACACTTTTATCTCAATAATATAAAATATTTTTATTTATAGTTAAAGCCCATGTCACACTGCCCAACAGATGCAAAAAGGACACAGCGGACGAGCAAAATGTTCCATCCGTTGTTATCCTCTCTCAAAAGGGGCAAAAATTTGCATAACCGGAGCGGATAACACGGACGCGGGGAGGACGCAGGGCAGATGCAAAGCGGATGCGGAACAGAAGCCCAGCAGATGGAAGCAGATGGGAGCGGATGGCACATCCGCTAGGCTTCTGAGGGGCCACAGCAAAGTGGACGCAGAACGGATACAGCGGATGCAGAGCGGAAGCCTAGCGGATGAAGCGGATGCACAGCGGATGCACAGCGGATGCACAGCAGAAGCCTAATGGATGCCTGCCATTAATTGCGCATCCGGGGGGGATGCATTGCATCAGCCCCGCGGATATAACGGAAGCAGCTCGGAAGAAGGTCGCCATTCAGAGGGAAGACCTGCTGCCAGACGGATTGGCTGCATTGCCTGCCCTGCCTGCATGTCTGCCTGCAAGCCTTGCTGCCAGCCTCCCTGGAAGCCTCCCTGCCAGCCTTGCTGCCAGCCTCCCTGCAAGCCTTGGTGCCAGCCTTCCTGCCAGCCTTCCTGTCTGCCTGCCTGCCAGCCTTGGTGCCTGCCTGCCTGCCAGCCTTGGTGCCTGCCTCCCTGCCAGCCTTTCTGCCAGCCTTGGTTACTGCCAGCCTCCCTGCCAGCCAGCAACCCCACAACCATGCGGAAGCACAACAAGCCTCAGCCATCTGCTGCCAGCCCTTGCAAGTGGGACAGGGCTATCATCCCACCCCCTGGCCCTCACTCTGGTTCTCCTGGGGCTTCTGCAGCACAGGCTCGCTCTTCTGGGGCTGGCACTTCTGCTGCTTCTGCTTCTAGAGGAGCTGACAACAAGCACTCCAGCACAGGCCACCTCCACAGCACCTGGACCCTTCACCCCTGAGATTGAGCGACCAAGAGGAGTGCCAGAGACTCATTTTTGTCTTATAGCTTGTTAATAAAGTCTATTTATGATTCGCACACTTGCTTCATTTCTTTTTTTTAATAAAGTCTTGGTGGAAACTTTTAGAAATGGTTTAAGCCTTTGCATGCTTTTGGGATGGGTTAAGATAGCAGTGGGGTGGGCAGGGATACCTGAGGAATGAGCAGGGATACCTTTGGGATGGGTAAGAGCTGTGGGATAGATAAACCTCCAGTGCAAGCATAGTGGGACTGTATGGTCCACCCTCCCAGGTGCAACATCCATGGCCCTTTATTATCAATAACAATATAATCAATCATCCACACATGTCAGCATAAACACAACTCTTTATTAAACGCCCTGTTCATTGTAGGCCCACCCAACATACATGGCCCAATCTCATCCGTGTGATGAGACAGGCTGAAGGAAGCATTCATTAAGCATCTACCATCCTGTCTTGCCACTCCACTGCTCCAGCTGGGGAGTTGCACCAGCGTCTTAGGGGGTTGCGCTGCTTCTTCCCGTCACATGAGGCTCTGTTAGGGCCTTGCACATCCACAGTGTCTAACAGGTTTCGCCCTTGCCTCCATTCCCCAGGCTCCATGTCCCCATTGCCTTGCTGACGGTCCACAAGCCTGTCCTGAAACACTGGGTAGTGGGTGTGCATGAGATTGTGCAGGATGCAGCAAGCTTCCATGATCCTCCTCATGGTCTCTGGGCTATGCTGCATGGTGGTGAGAAGTACCTGGAACCTGTGGGCCAGGATGCCAAAGGCGTTCTCCACCACCCGCCTTGCCCTGGACAGCCTGTAGTTGAAAGATCCTCTCTTTACAGGTGAGGAGTCTGGAGGTGTAGGGCTTCATGAGGTAGGTTGTGAGGGAGAAGGCGTCATCCCCCACAATGAAGTAGGGCACATCTTGCATGTCATTGGGCAGCGGGTCTGGATCTGGGAAGCCCATGATGAGGTTGCGTTCCAGCCCCTCCTTGAGGACACTGGCGTTGTATACCTGGGCATCTGAAGATGAGCCATTGCCTGAAGCATCGATGTACATGAACTTGTAGTCAGCATCGACCATGGCAAAGAGGATGATGCTTGAGAAGCCCTTGGAGTTGAAATAAGTGGACCCTGATTTGGCTGGAGCTTTGCAGGCCACGTGCTTGCCATCTATGGCTCCAACGGTGTGGGGGAAGTTCCACTTCTGATACCACTGCTCTGCAACTTTCTTCCATCCTTCTTCAGTGGAGGGGTACTGGAGGAGCTCCTCCTTGTATTCTTCGATGATGGCCTGCACCACTTCTCTGACCACAATGCTGATGGTGTTGGATGGCACCCTCCAGCCGTACTGTATGCTCCTGTAGGTGGTCCCGGAGGCCAGGTGGCACAGAGTGAGTGCCACCTTTAGCCCAGGTTCCAGGCTGGGGCGGAAGCTGGTGCTCTGCTTTGTCAACCTGGGTGTCAGCCGCTGCACAACTTCATCAAACATGGCTGGAGGCATCCTCATGAATTTCTGGAACGCCTGAGTGTCTTCGTTCCTGAGTGTCTTCGTTCCTGAGTGTCTTCGTTCCTCTGGACTATTGGCATCAGCTTGCTGTACAGTCCGTCCTCTGCTCTTCTGGCGAACCATCTTCGGACCCAGACTCTTTTTGGCTGCCTCTTTTTCTTCTCGCAGTAGAGTTCACAGAGCCTGCAGATGGCTTCGCACTGTTGCAGAACGATGGTGGCTGCCGAAAGGACTTTGTTGCAATCCACGGTGGACATGACTGGATGCTGTGGAAGAGGAAGAGGCAGATGAAGGCTGCAGAGGTCTGCACCACTGGGCTGCTGTTCTGAAAGTGAGATGCAGATGAGTTGCTCCCCCTTTTTATAGAAAATATAGGTTTTCTGCTAGGCATCCTCTAGGCATCTTTAATATCCGAGATAGGTCCCCTCTGCGAACGTTTTTTCCGTTTTAAACACTTTGTTTCCATGCTGCATCTGTTCTGCATCCATTCTGCATCCATTCCGCGTCCATTCCGCTTCCTCCCTGCGTCCGAGCGGATGCGAGTTGCGCGGATTTGCAGCGGATGCCTAGCGGATATAGCGGATGCGTAACGGATGCAGAACGGATGCGTAGCAGATGCGTAGCTGATGCAGAATGGATGAACTGGATACATTTTCCTCGCAAAAGTTTTGGGCAGCCCAAAACTTTCTGAGTGGATGAAATGTCAATAGACGGATGCTGGACGGACAGAGAGGAAGCAAAACGGAGGCAATGAGTACATCGCGTTTTCCAACGGATGGCAAGCTTTTTTTTCCGTTTTACATCCTCTTTGCATCCGTTGGTTCAGTGTGACATGGGCTTAAAGATTGTGTCACTCTTGAAGTAATTTAACTCATATTTCCTGAAATTCTTCAAGTTTCTTTTTCTGTTTCAGATACTGTTTTGGCAAGCAATAGAATATTACCTAATCCAACCAGTGGTGGAATTCAAAATTTTTTACTAGCGGTTCTGTGGGCATGGCTTATTTGGTGGGCAAGGCTTGTGGTCATGTGACTGGGTGGGTGGGGCCAACTCAATGTCACTCACATTAAGGAGTGCCTCACCTGGCCCCTCCTTTCCCAGCCATTCCTTGTCACCCAGCCTCAACTTATCTATAGTTCTGTAAAAATGTTGTTCACCTTTTTTGACTTTATTATCTGCATACTATTGATATGCTTTCATGGACCACTGAAAGGAGGAAATGGCTCACATGCTTTACTCAAGAGTGTGATATCAGCAACAGGCTTTTAAGGAGCTGCCACAAAGAAAAGGGGACAATGTATTTTCCAAAGAAGCAGAATGCAAACAAGAAACAATGGATGGAAACTGAACAGAGAGAAGCAACCTAAAACTAAGGAGAAATTTCCTGACAATGAGAACAATTAACCAGTAGACCTGCTTGTCCCCAGAAGTTCTGGATGATCAATCACTGGAAGTTTTTCAGAAAAGACTGGACAGCCATTTCTCTGAAATGGTATAGGGTTCACCACAAGGTCCCTTCTAAGTATTATTCTGACACCTTTCCCAGGATTTCTACTCAGAGTTTGGCATCCTCAGTTTTCTTGCCTGAGCTGGGGGTTTTGACAAAAAGACCTCCAAGGTCCCTTTCAGCTCTTGTTAAACACACGTATATTTTATGCTCTGGACTATTGGCATTGAATGCATGTAAGCATTTAAAAATATGTGGTAGCCCTTGGCAAAAGAAAGGCAGAAAAATCACTCTAGGTGTAGGAACAGTGTAAAATATTAACCCATGATAAATAATAGAACAATTAAAAATAATAGCACAGAGTTTTATCTCTCTCACTCTCTTCCTATTTTCTTTCTTTCTTTCTCTACCTTTCTCTTTCTTTCTTTCTTTTTTTCTTTCTTTCTTTCATTCTCTCTCATACACACATACACGCATACACATACACAGCATTTAACAGACAAGCATTTTGGAAGCAGCTCCTTTAAATTTCTCCAAGGCTTGAGTGGATTCCCCCACCCCCTCTGTCTGACTGCACTCCTTCTCACTCCAGCACTTTAACTCACAAGAGAAAAGTGATACTTGCAGCGTTCATGGGGAATCCTTGGAAAAGTTTTTAAAAGACGTGCTCCCAAAATGCATTTCTTTTACTTTGCAAAAGTGCTCCAAGGCTTGATTCACCCCCACCCCCTCTGTCAGACTGCACTCTTTCTCACTCCTGACACTTTAAGTCACACGGGGAAAGCGATACTTGCAGCATCCATGCCTTTCTTCCTTTTCTCCAGGGAGAAAGAGGATGTGAGAAACGGAAAGCTAGGAGAGCGATCGCAAGTGAATGATTGGGCAACCGGGTTGGGGGTGTGGCCAGCCAGGGATTGTCACTGGTTCAGCGACCCATGCCAAATAACCGCTACCAGTTCACCCGAATAGGTGCGAACCAGTTGAATAGCACTTCTGAATCCAACCAAGAGACAGAAGCTTTTCCACTGAGTTCATGTATATATTGGAAAATAATAGGGAATACAGTAAAGAAAATTATAATATTAGGTATGAGGTCTATGTTTTTCCTTTGAACTAACTCAGGAATGTTTCTAGCTAAAATATGAAAAGGTAAAAGCCAATTACTTTTTTTGGCCAGGAAGTGGGATATTCCCTTTATATCTGCTTGCCAGTTCTATATTTCTTGTCCCTATTACTATCAGTCCCCATCTGGTTAAAAAAGAAAAAAGAAACCCCACCTATATTCCATTTCTCTCTCTTGGTAGTTTGAGGAAATGCAAAAGAATATTGTTCTTCATTATTTTTAACTGAAGGACAGCATATAGTGTCATGTAGATGGAGCAAGTGTTAGTTATAGGAAAAACTGATTTAAGAGGAAGGCATTACTTTCTGATTTAAGAGGAAGGCATTACTTTCTACTTATTTTCAGCAGAAGAAACAATCTGCCCTGCAATAAAGCAATCTATTTCACTTTGTCAATACAGCTTAACTAAGTTTATCATGTTGTTATAATAAAATGTTACTACTAATGATAATAATAATAATTCATCACTTGCAGCTTTATCCTGCGATGATATCTGTAATGCCATCAAACATCCACATTTGTCTATCTTAGGTTCTTGAGAAGGATTCAATAGGTGGACAAAAAAATTCCAAGAGTCAGTCTGAACATCTGGTTGACTGTGTGGATAATAATGATTCCTACAGTTGGTCTCAGTCATGATTATCCAACTGAATACATTTATCTTTTAGAACTACATTTAGTTGTAGCTCTAAAATGAAGGGTTTCCCTGCCCCCAGGCTTTGACCAAATGCATGATGAGCCTACAGCCTCTTCAAGAAGATTGCATTGATTTGTCCAGTTTTATTGATTTTCTCTGTATCAAATCTGAGCTGCCAACAAACTGAAGGGTCACTAATGTTCTCTTTAATTGATCCATGTTTTGCTTACCACAGATATGTTTAAACAGTATTTTAGATAACATTCAGGGTTATTTTAAAAAATAATTGACATTGTTACTATTACAAAATTTTCTTTGTGCTGTTAAAACAACTTCATATACTGCTTGATTGTTATATATGCCTTTAATGTTATAAGCCACCCAGTATATTAGGTGACCTTTAAATTCAACAAATAAATTATAATCTAGAATAGATCTGCATAATTCCAATATAGGGAAATGAAGGTGTCAGATATGTAATGAACGTATTAAGCTTATAGCATGTGCATTTTCCAATACAGCTTAAACTTATATGCATATTAAAAGTTGCCTTTACAGTATGGGTAAATTTGATATCCCCAAATATCTTCTGAGTGACATTCCATGAAAGGGAAATATTTTATTGCTGGGTCAGAGCACACCCAGATATCCAAGGACAGAAGGAGAAAGAGGCAATGCTTGCCATTCTCTCCAGTTGTCATCCACAGCATAGAAAGAATTTAGGTGAGGTATTGAGCTACTTTAAATTTATCAAGCTTTTCAGGATGCAGTAGAATGCCGAAAGAATTTAGGAGTGAGAGAATTCTCAGACTCAGAAAAAAAATGTTTTGGGGGATCATTGAGGAAATCAAAAAGGGAACATAATTTGGAAATCAGGGATTCTTGCTCCTAAAAAGGGGGAAGTGTGTGTGTGTGTGTGTGTGTGTGTGTGTGTGTGTGTGCGCTAGACCTATGCCATATTTTTGGGATGCTTCTGTAAGGACCATTATACAATATATTTATTATTATATCTTCACTATGAGGCAAAGCATGATATACTTTCTAGGACTTTCTTCCTCAGATGTGAAAAATCCTTCATTGGTAAGGTGAGATTTAATTGTTTCTGGGTGTATTCAAATCATATATTTGATTATTGTCTCTTTCTTGCCCCTTCTCTTCCCCCTGCTCATTCCTTCCTGTGATCTTGTCCTCATCATTGGTCTATTATTGCATGTATATGTGTGTATGAATGTACATGTGTGTACACTCCCACGTGAATGAAATAGCAAACATTTTTAGACATTGTCCAGACTCATAGAATCACATTTAAAATCTCTCAAAATGTAGGCTGGGAACACCAAAATGTCATGAGTTCAAAGACCGTCATGAGATTTTGGCACATTATTATTGTTTTTTATTTAACATAGAAAGTTCTGCCAAATACAATCTCAGGGAAAAATGTGTGTCATAGTGCCAGCAGTAACTGCATTGTCAACTCCTACTTAAGGCTAGGTCACATCGGCCGACAGATGCAAAACGTATGTAAAAAGGACACAGCGGACGAGAAAATGTTCCATCCCTTGTTATCCTCTCTCAAAAGTGCCCCAAATTTGCATAAACAGAGCGGACAACAACGGAAAGGAACGGACGGGGAGAGGATGTAGCAAGGATGTTAAACGGATGCTCAACGGAAGACTAGCAGATGGAAGCGGATGGAAGCAGATGACACATCCACCGGGCTTCCGGGGGAGCAGAGCGAAGCAAACGTGCAGCGGAAGGAGCGGATGCAGAGCAGATGTCTAGCAGATGATGCGGATGCATCACGGACGCCTAGCGGATGCCTAGCGGATGCAAAGCATTCACTGCACATGCGGGGAGGATGCATTGCATCAGCCCCGCAGATATAAAAGGATGCAGCTCGCAAGCAGGTCACCATTCAGAGGAAAGACCTGCTGCCAGACACATCTCCATCCAACAACCATGGGGAAGAAGAGGAAGCCTGTGCCTACTCCTGCCAGCCCTGGCAAGAAGGACAGGGCCACCATCCCACCCCCTGGGGCTGACTCTGCTTCTGCTGGGGCTTCTGCTGCTGGTGCTGACTCTGCTGGTGCTGGTGCTTCTGCTGGTACTGACTGCTGGTGCTTCTGCTGGTGCTGCTCCTGGTGCTGGTGCTTCTGCTGGTGATTACTGTGCTGGTGCTGCTCCTGGTGCTGGTGCTTCTGCTGGTGCTTACTCTG
>BLBF01000063.1:12626707-12672633 GCA_015471245.1 Laticauda colubrina | reverse complement strand
ATATATATATATAAATATTCCAATTCAGCTCTATCATTAATGTTAGATATAAACTTTGACATCTTTAAATTTCTTTTCAAATTTCTTTTCAATTGGGTATCATACTTCTAAGAACACTTATAATATTTCCATAATTTTTTCATGTTTCTTTTGTATTCCTCTTCACTTAATTTTTTATACCACATTTCAAATAATTAAAATTTTCCCCTCTTTTCCTAATTTCATTCTCTTTATTTCATTTATATGTTAAACATTTCATTACATTACAATGAGTATTTTATCTATCATTTTAATCACACTTGTTTGATATTTTCAAAGTTCATTTCTATTTCTAATATAACAATACTATCTTATGTACCCTTGCAGAATCCCCCTTTCAATTAAGGTTTCACCCATTGTGTGTTCTAAATAGTCTCATACCCTTAATCCTTGTACGTTTTCCCTGTTTTTCTATGTCCTGTTTCTGTCCTTTATAATTCCTTTTCCTTTTCCTCTTCCCCCTCTTCTTCTCCCTTCTCTTTTTGACCCCTTCTCTCTCTAATTCTGATTCTCTTTTCTGTGATCCTCTCTTCTGTTTCTTCCTAATGTTGTGATTACCTTTCAAACTATTCTTTTTTGGGGTTCTGTTTTCAGTTCTTAAATTTTTCACTCTCTTTCCCATCTTCCCTTTCTTTTCCCCACATAGAAATACTTGGTCATTGAAGATGGCTTCTTCTTTGTCCTGCTCTTCTTGTTCTACAGGCATTTCTTGTTGCTTCTCATAGTTCAGGATCCCCATTTCTAAAAATTGAAATACGAAGCCAAAAGAACCTCTTCCTTCTTGTGCATCTTCTTTCTGTTTTTTAAGTTCCATTCTCAATTCTTCCAAGAGTGATACCATTTTAAAAACTTTCAAACAACCACCCGATTAATTTTAGTTCTTTAGATCCAATAGCCAAAAAAATCCAAAAAACACCAAGTAATCCAAATAATCAAAAACTGTTTCTTCTTGCTTCTTTTTTCCACTTCTCTTCCTGGTGTTCTCTTATCTTGTTACAGAGTTTCAGTTAAAATGTATCTTTTAGGGATCTTGTAAAACTTTCACTGTTAATTCCTTTCATGTCCAGGTGGTTTCCTCCATTTTTCCAGATCCCACCCTTTTGTTTTTTTTCCTTCTTTTAAAAGTTTTAGAGAATCCAGAAATCTTTGTTATCCCCTTGACATTTTATTTTCAGCTTAAATACCTGTTAATGTCAAAGTGGATTTTTGCTGGTTTCTTGCTTAAATCTCTTAGCTGTCAATATGAGGAAGAAAAAAACAACCAACCAAATCTTTTCATCTCTCATTTGCCACTTCAAAGTCTTCTTTAGGAACAATGTTCTTTCTAATTCAAATTCCAAGGTACCTTATATTGTTGCTTTTTCATTTCAAGTTCTTCTTTCAGGTGGCCATTTCTGACCACTGCTGCAACTGCCTTTGGGAAAGGGAGTAATAGCTAGCTGGGGAGGAAAGATTTGATTCTCCTTAACCCTGCTGGAAGTCTCCCTCCTCTTTACCACTGCTACGGGATGGCTTAGCCCTGAAATCAACCAGCTCGGGGCGCTCCAGCAGCAAGCACAGACTGAAACTGCACACGATCACAGATTTCGATCTGTCGCCAAAGAAGCTCAAACCGGTGCTATCACCATGAATTGATGTGGGAGAAAGGATTCTCTTCTTTCCATCCATAATTTTTGAGGGACAATTTAATATAATTTATTGATTTATTAAATGTTTTGGGACCTTTTATGGAAGAATTTGGTTAAAATGACCACAATTTCTCACAACTGATACATTTCTGCATGTATTTTTTAATCTTTTCAGTTCCTTCCTCTGGCTCATGTAATGTTTTTTATGTGCAGCCTTCTTTATAGAAAGGATTCTAATATGTTTTTTGAGTGATAAATGTCATTATATACTAAACAGTGCAAAATTATATATATAGGGTTAAGGGGCCATGATGGCTCACAATTAAAAACAGTGCAAAATTATATATATAGGGTTAAGGGGCCATGATGGCTCACAATTAAAGACACTGAGCTTGTCAACTGGATTGATGGCAATCTGGATTTGAGATCAAGTGAGCTGCCATTCCTTGCCCCAATTCCTGTCCATCTAGCAGCTTGAAAGCATGCAAATATGAGTGGAAAAAATAGGTGCCTTTTTGGTGGGAAGGTAACAGAGCTTTTTCCACTGTATAGTGGAAAGTATAACTACTCTAATAAAAGGAAACTTTGAGAAAATGCCTGTCTCAGAGTTTTTAACTGGAGTTGGGTTTTTCTGGAACCCTACCAGAAAATTTATTTTCAAAGAAAATTCCCTTTCTTCTTTTCAAGAAAAAAACAAAATTTCTTATCTGCATCTTCTTGCAACCCAGATATTCTAGTTTGTTTTAAATATCACAGTTAAACAACATGCTCACTATAATTATTGTATGGGTATTTTTTTTCCTTTTTTCTAATTTGTCTCTTTGTGTGTATGTGTGTGTGTGAAAGACAGAAAGAGAGAAAAAAAAGAAAAGAAAGAAAGAAAGAAAGAGGCTCTCTGCTATTGCCGCATGTGACAATACCATTTTATACACAACTAAAAATTCCATTATTCTGTTCAGCTATGTATTGTTAGTTCTGTCTACCTACTGATAGTTGAAGTATTATTCATATTCGATATTTCTATAACAAAACTGAATGCTTCTGCAGTTAAAAAAAAAAGGTTGACAATGTTTTTACACCTTACAGGGATTTTTTAACCCCCTACAGGAAATGTTGCTTCTATAAAGTGATTCAGTAATATGAGGAGAAAAGCAAAACTAACAAAGATCCATTTCCTCCCCCTTTTCTCGAGGAGGTTAGTTACTGTTAGGAATATAAGTTACCTAACAGGTATTTGGGTTAGAAATATATAAACCAGGATAAGCATTTTAATACTGTCTCTTTAAAGCCCATGTCACAATACACCTATGGATGGAAAGAGGATGTAAAATGGAGAAAAACACTTGCCATCCGTTGGTTAATGCGATGCTTCCGTTTTGTAATTATTGCATCCATTTTTCTTCCTCTCTATCCGTCCAGCATCCGTCTAATGACATTTCATCCGCTCAAAAGGTTTTGAGCTGCTCAAAACTTTTTGAGCGGAAAATGTATCCAATGTGTCCATTCTGCATCAGCTAGGTATATGGGGAACATCCGTTCTGCACCCGTCATCATCCGTTACGAGTCCGCTACATCCACTAGGCATCCGCTGTGCATCCGCGCAACTCAAATATGCTCCAGCGGAAAGCAGATACAGGGAGGAAGCGGAACGGACGCGGAACGGATGCGCAGCGTTAGTACCATGGACGGAGAAAGGATGAAAGTGGATGCACCTCACAAAGAAAGCATTTTAAATGGAAAAAACGTTTGCAGAGGGGACCTATCTCGGATATTAAGGATGTCTAGAGGATGCCTAGAGGATGAAAAAGGACATATAGGGAAAAGCTATATTGCCTATAAAAAGGGGGAGCAACTCACCTGGATCTCACTTTCAGAACAGCAACCCTGCTGTGCAGAACTCTTGAGCCTTCATCTGCCTCTTGCTCTTCCACAGCATCCAATCATGTCCACCATGGATCATAACACAGTCCTTTTGGTAGCCACCCATCGTTCTGCAACAGTGCGAAGCCATCTACAGGCTCTTTCAACTCTACTACGGGAAGAAAAGGAGGCGGCCATCAAGCGTCTGGGTCCGAAGATGGATCGGGAGAAGAGCAGAGTACAACAAGCTGATGGTGGAGCTGAGGAACGAAGACCCTCGTGCATTGCAGAACTTCATGACGATGCCTCCAGCCATGTTTGATGAAGTTGTACAGAGGCTGACACCCAAGTTGACCAAGGCAAACACCAACTTCCAGCCCAGCCTGGACTCTGGGCTCAAGGTGGCACTGACTCTGCGCCACCTGGCCTCAGGGACCACCTACAGGAGCATGCAGTATGGCTGGAGGGTGCCACACAACACCATCAGCATTGTGGTCAGAGAAGTGGTGCAGGCCTTCATCGATGAATGCCTGGAGGAGCACCTCCAGTCCCCCCTCCACTGAAGAAGGATGGAAGAAAGTTGCAGAGCAGTGGTATCAGAGGTGGAACTTCCCCCACACCGTTGGAGCCATAGATGGCAAGCACGTGGCGTGCAAATCTCCAGCCAATTCGGGGTCCACTTATTTCAACTACAAGGGCTTCTTCAGCATCGTCCTCTTCGCCATGGTCGATGCTGACTACAAGTTCATGTACATCGATGCTTCAGGCAATGGGTCAGCTTCAGATGCCCAGGTATACAATGCCAATGACCTCAAGGAGGGGCTGGAATGCAACCTCATCATGGGCTTCCTAGATCCAGACCCCCTGGCCAACGACATGCAAGATGTGCCCTACTTCATCGTGGGGGATGACGCCTTCTCCCTCAGAACCTACCTCATGAAGCCCTACACTTCCAGACACCTCACCCATGAAGAGAGGATCTTCAACTACAGGCTGTCCAGGGCAAGGCGGGTGGTGGAGAATGCCTTTGGCATCCTGGCCAACAGGTTCCAGATACTTCTCACCACCATGCAGCATCGCCCAGAGACCGTGAGGAGGATCGTGGAAGCTTGCTGCATCCTGTACAATCTCATGCGCACCCGCTACCCAGTCTTGGAGAACAGGCTCGTGGACCTCCAACAAGGCAATGGGGACATGGAGCCTGGAGAATGGAGGCAAGGGCGAAACCTGATAGACACTGAGGATGTGCAAGGCCCCAACAGAGCCTCACGTGAAGGGAAGAAGCAGCGCAACCTCCTGAAACACTGGTGCAACTCCCCAGCTGGAGCAGTGGAGTGGCAAGACAGGATGGTAGATGCTTAATGGGTGCTTCCTTCAGCCTGACTCATCACACTGATGAGATTGGGCCATGTATGTTGGGTGGGCCTACAATGAACAGGGCATTTAATAAAGAGTTGTGTTTATGTTGACATGTGTGGATCAATGATTACATTAGTATTGATCATGAAGGGCCACAGGTGTGGCACCTGGGAGGGTGGACCATACAGTCCCACTATGCTTGCACTGGAGGTTTATCTATCCCCACAGCTATCTCAACCCATCCCACAGCTATCTTAACCCATCCCAAAGGTATCCCTGCCCATCCCACAGCTATCATAACCCATCCCACAGATATCTCAACCTTTCCCAAAGGTATCCCTGCCCACCCCACAGCTATTACCCATCCCAAAAGTATCCCTGCCCATCCCACAGGTATCCCTGCCCATCCCACAGATATTACCCATCCCAAAGGTATCCCTGTCCACTCCACTGCTATCCTTACCCATCCCACAAGCATGCGGAGGCTTAAACCATTTCTAAAGGTTTCCATTAAGTCTATATTTACAAAAATAAATGAAGCAAATGTGTGAAGCAAAGATAATCTTTATTTATAACAAGCTGACCCAAGTCAAGTGTCCAAATAAAGTCTACAGGTAGTCACTCAGTCTCTGGCACTCTTCTCTGTCACTCAGAGGTGTGCTCAGTCTCAGGGGTGAAGGGTCCAGGTGCTGTGGAGGTGGGTGCTGCTGGAGTGCTGGTCTGAAGCGCCACTGGGGTGCCTGGCTCCGAGAGGACAGCAGGTGATGGTGTGTTGAGGAAACTCTGAGGCAGCTGGCTCAGCCCAGTGATGTTGAGAGCTCCTTCCTCCATGCCATGTGGTGTCAGCCCCAGTACCGATGATAGATGTACTGAGGCTGGGTTTGGCTGTGGGGTGGAGGAAGGAGCAGTGTAGTGGGGCTGTCTGGTCTGCAGCTGTGTGAGGACTGGTGTGGGTGGCATCGGTGGCGCCGGTGGCATCAGTAGTGTGGGTGGCATCGGTGGCATCAGTGGCATCGGTGGCAACAGTGGAACCGGTGGCAACGGTGGCATCCGATGAGTCTGTGCCTGGACTGGGAAGGGCTGCTGCCTGTTCTGTTGGACCTCCTGGTAGCCATAGCCCTGGTAGGTGAGGGCCTGTGGAAAGCCTTGGAATGGGAGAGACATCACCTGGGGTGGAGGAGCAGACCTGGACTGGGTGGGAGCAGGTGCCTCTGGGTCTGGAGGGTTGTGAAGCAGATTGGTGATCCGGTCCTTCACCACCTGGTACTGGGGTTCCGCCATGTCCGTGAGGGTCTGGTTGACATAGGTGAGGAAGGGCTTGCGGTTGGAGGATGAGGAGTGGGTGTGGACCAGCTGAGAGAGGAGATCTATGCTGCTTCTGATGGTGTCTCTTATCTCCAGCAGGACAGTGTGGCTCTGCCCCTCCTGTCTGGCTCTCTGCCTTTCTGTGGAGGTGGAGCTGGGGGTGGATGTGGGTAGGACTGTGGTAGAAGTGCCGTCTCCTTTCTCCCACAGTGCCAGGGAGTTGTCCACGTGCTCCACCACGGTTAAAACATATGTCTGTGGATTCTCCGCCATGGGATGCTCCACAGACACCTGCCTGGAGACAGGAGCTGACTCTCGGCCGGAAGAGGACTGGTTCTCAGCAGGCTGCCTGAGAGAGAGGGTTGTGAGAGGGGCTACTCCTTGGTGGCGGATCTCACCCTCCAGGAAGCTGAACTTGGCCATGACGTAGGTCTCTCTGTCCGTCAGCTTGACCGCGGCCTGGCCAGATTTTTTGAGGTGCAGCTTCCCATACCAGGTGTGCATGTGCTTCCACCAGCCGAGGAGAACCTCCAAAGTGTAGCCCAGGCTCTCCGCCTTCTCTGTCCAAGCAGCCTGCTTCCTTTGGGTGTCCCTGTAGAGCCTGTGTCCCTTCCGCCATAGATAGTCATTCTCTCTCAGCCACTCCAGCACCTCATCCTCATGTTCCTCCTCTATGGAGTAAAGCCTCCTCTCCCCTTCTCGCATATGCCTCTTCCTCCCTTTGGCAGGATCACATGGGCCCTCATCAGAGAGGCTTCCAGGTTGTAGGGGCTGCTCCCCCACACCACCACCAGCAGCAGCACCAGCAGGATCATCATCATCAGCAGCAGCAGCAACAGGACCAGCAGGATCATCATCAGCAGCAGCAGCAGCACCAGCAGTGCCAGCAGGACCAGGATCAGCAGCAGCAGAGTAAGCACCAGCAGCGCCAGCAGCACCAGGAGCACGAGCAGGACCAGGAGCACGAGCAGGACCAACATGACGAGCAAGACCAGGAGAACGAGCAGGCCCTTCACGATGAGCAAGACTAGGAGCACGAGCAGTACCAGCAGTACCAGCAGGACCAGCAGGACCAGCAGGACCAGCAGGACCAGCAGGACAAGGAGCAGCTACAGCAGAGTAAGCACCAGCAGAAGCACCACCGCCAGAAGCAGCATCATCAGCTCCTCCAGAAGCAGCATCAGCAGAAGCACCACCGCCAGAAGCAGCAGCATCAGAGTAAGCACGAGCAGAAGCACCACCGCCATAAGCAGCACCATCAGCTCCTCCAGAAGCAGAAGCAGCAGAAGCCCCAGCCTCAGAAGAGTGAGCCCATGCTACAGAAGCCCTAGCAGAAGCAGAGTGAGGGCCAGGGGGTGGGAGGGTGGCCCTGTTCATTTTGCCAGGGCTGGCAGCAGATGGCTGAGGCTTCCTCTTCTTCCCCATGGTTGTGGGGTTTCTGGCTGGCAGGCAGGCTGGCAGGCTGGCAGGCAGGCATGCACCAAGGCTGGCACCAAGGCTGGCAGGCAGGCAGACAGCAAGGCTGGCAGGGAAGCTGGCAGGGAGGCTGGCAGGCAGGCTGGCAGGCAGGCAGGCAGCAAGGCTGTCAGGCAGGCACGGTAGGCAGACTGGCAAGACTGGCAGACAAGGCAGGCAGGCTGGCAAGACTGGCAGGCAGCCGATGTGTCTGGAAGCAGGTCTTTCCTCTGAATGGTGATCTGCTTGGGAGCTGCCTCTCTTTATATCCGCGGGGCTGATGCAATGTGTTCTATATGTAAAGTGGGTGACTCCAAATTTGCAAACCTGATTGGTCAAATAAACTAAGCATTGGATTGGTTCACTAGGGACCAATCCAAAGAGCTGCTGAAAGGCGGCAAATTTAAGCCACTGCCATTGGCTACAAGCAGGCAAGCCAGCCTGTATAAAAGGCTGGCCTCGGCTTCAGCCAAGTGTTCCTATTTACTGACTAGTTAAAGAATAAAGTATTTGTTGTTGGAACCCAGTCTAACACATGTGTTTTCTGAACAAAACACTGGCGACGAAGGTGGGATCGTCCTAAACGAAAAAATCTGCACGCGTTGATAAGAAGTCCAGATGACAACCAAGATGCCTGGAAACAACGCACCGCCCGCTCCCTTCAATCCCAACAAATAGGATTGGGATTCCTATGCAGATCGCTTCCAGATGTATTTGGAGAGCAATGAAATGGAAGACATTTCAGAGCAACGCAAGAGAGCTGTGTTCCTGACTCACTGCGGGCCAACTGTTTTCAAGATGGCAAAGGCCCTTGTGAAGCCCCAAGACGTTAAACAACTAATGTGGCCAGAATTGCAAAGAATCCTCAAAGCACACTACGCTCCAATGGTGTCAAACTTAATAAAGCAACACGAATTTTATCGCATAGACCAGAGAGAGGGAGAGACCGTCGCCGATTTCATTGCTGCTCTTAGACAACTAGGGAGTGAGTGTGATTTCCTGAACATTGACGAAGCGATGAGGGATCGCGTGGTGTTGGGTCTGAGAGACTCGACCGCACAGAGTAAATTACTCAACAAGCCCAACATCACCGTGACCGAAGCCATCGCGGAAGCCACAGCCTCTGAAGCTGCGAAAAAATCGGCCGTCGCAATGAAAAAGATGAACACACACAGCGAAGAAACAAACCCAAACAAAGACAGAAAGCAGCCTGCCACCGCAACCCACTACGAAGAGTCTGGTGAAACATTCGAATCGAGCGAAGAAGACTACGAGATCCACCGTTTGCTCACGAACAGAAAAGAGCGCGAAAGAAGGAATTGGCAGGAGTGCGCTGGCTGCGGAGGAAACCATTCCCGAGCCGAATGCAGATTTCTCGATGCCATCTGCAGGCATTGCAAGAAACGAGGGTACATTGAGAAAGTCTGCAGGAACAAAAAAAGCTACAGCCCAACGAGACGCAGAAATTCCCCAACACGAGCTGAGCCTAAACGAGCTGAGAGAAAGTGGCAACAAGAGCAGCGAGCCAATACACACCAAACTGTCACTATAAAGAGCGCTCAGACGGGAAGCGGGAAGAAAGTTAAAGTCATTGTAAAAATCGAAGGAAAACACTGCAAGATGGAAGTGGACTCGGGGTCCTTCCTCTCCATGGTATCGTGGGACACAATAAAACAGCTAGTCCCAGGTATCAAACCCAAAGAATTACAGAAGCAGCACCTAACTCTCAAGGACTACCAGGGAAACCAAATCCCTGTAGTCGACATGGGACATTTCCGAGTCGCCTACAAACAACACGTCAAGGTGCTACCGCTGACCATAGTCGACCGAAACAGACCAAGCCTCCTGGGCATTGAATGGTTCGCGCCATTGGGCATCGGGATGACCGGGATCGATCGAGTGACTACAACCGGTTGGGAAGATGATCTCATCCGAGAATTCCAAGACGTTTTTGACGGCTCACTTGGTAAGTATCGGGGAAATCCCATTTCTTTCAGTCTAAACCCCCAAATAGCCCCATGAAGAATAAAAGCCAGGCGAGTTCCTTTTGCAGTAAAGGCAAAAATAGAGGAACAGCTGGACAAATTAATAGCCCAAGGGGTGTTAGAACCTGTGGACCATGCCAAGTGGGAAACACCTATAGTCACACCGGTCAAACCCAACGGGTCCGTTAGAATCTTTGGTGACTATAAGGCTAACCTGAACCACGCATTACAACCAAGCGCATACCCGGTGCCTGTAGTCCAGCATTTGCTTCACTCCCTGGGAAAAGGAAAAGTTTTTGCTAAACTTGACTTAGCACAAGCCTATCAACAGCTCCCAGTGGACCCAGAAACTGCTGAAGCACAGACTATAGTCACACATAAGGGCGCATTCAAATGTCACCGACTCCAATTTGGAGTGAGTGTGGCTCCAGGCGTCTTCCAGAGTCTAATGGAACGCCTCCTAAATGGCATACAAGGAGTCGTACCATATTTCGACGACGTCCTGATCTCAGCCAAAGATGAAACCCAATTAAAAAACAGACTCAAAGAAGTACTAACTAAGTTCAGAGAATCTGGCCTCAAAGTAAAAAGAGAATAGTGTTGCCTAATTAAGAATAGCGTCGAATTCCTGGGCTATTTAATAGACGGAGAGGGTATACACCCTACAGACAAAAAGATTAAAGCGATTAAAAATGCACCAGAACCAAAAAACAAGACCGAATTACAAGCCTTTTTAGGACTAATTAACTTCTATAATGTATTCCTGCCAAATAAGGCCACTATAGCAGAACCATTGCACCGTCTTTTAGACAAAAAAGCAATTTGGACTTGGGGTTACAGAGAAAAGCAAGCCTTCCAAAAAATTAAAAGCTTGCTAACATCCTCAAACGTTCTCATTCAATTTAGCAACACACTGCCCTTAAGAGTGACCTGCGACGCCTCCCCATTCGGAGTAGGTGCCATCCTAAGCCACCAACTACCGGATGGCAGAGAAGCGCCCGTCGCATATTATTCGAGGACTTTATCTAAAACCGAGCGGAATTACAGCCAATTGGACAGAGAGGCACTAGCAATTGTCGCAGGAGTGAAACATTTCCACGAGTACCTATATGGGCGGACTTTTCAAATTATAACAGACCACAAACCGCTAATAGGAATTTTGGCGGGAAACAAACCTACACCAAATATCCTCTCCCCAAGAATGATGAGATGGTCAGAGTTCCTAGCAGCCTACTCATACACTCTGACACACCAACCGGGGAAACAGATTTCACACACGGATGCTTTAAGCAGAGCACCCTTGCCAGCGACTGAAGAAGACCCGGCACCAGCGATGACAGCACTACAAATAGAGACTTGCCCCGATCTACCCATATCAGCATATGATGTTGCCAGAGCCACCGCAAAAGACTCTTTGACTGCCCGTGTTCTTAACTGGGTAGGTAAAGGCTGGCCGGAAAATCAAAAAACTGAAAACTTTAAACCTTTCCGGACCAGACAAACCAAACTTTCTATTCAAAAAGGTTGTTTACTGTGTGGTGATCGGGTGGTTATTCCTAACAAACTACAACCTAGGGTACTTAGTATGCTACATGAAGGTCACCCGGGGATTGTAAAAATGAAAAGCCTTGCTAGAAGTTATGTCTGGTGGCCGGGTATTGATAGGGACATAGAATACTGGGTAACCTCGTGTCACAAATGTCAAACAAATAGACCATCCCCACCCAAAGCACCCATTAGAGATTGGGAAATCTCACGGGGCCCCTGGTCACGAATCCACATCGATTTCGCTGGTCCAACTAAAGGACATACCTTTCTGATTGTTGTGGACGCCTATTCTAACTGGTTAGAAGTAAAAATTATGCCATCAACAACAACTGAATTAGTAATAAAATAACTGGACAGCCTTTTTGCCACCCATGGCATTCCGGACGTCCTCGTGTCCGATAATGGACCACAACTAACCAGCCTACACTTTGAACAATACCTAGCCTCCCTAGGTATTAGACATGCCCTAACCGCGCCGGCCCATCCGCCTGCAAATGGTAGGGCAGAGAGAATGGTCCGATTTACAAAGGAAGGGTTAGAAAAAATGGACACTGGAGATGTACAGCAAAAAATTAACCGATTGCTCACACTCCAGCACATAACACCCAGTACCACAACCAACAAGTCCCCAGCAGAGCTACTCATGGGGAGAAAACTAAGGGCACACCTTGATAGATTGCACCCAGAATTCACGCCAGAAACCCCCCCCCCGACTCCTCTACATGGTTTAGAAAATTTGGAATTGGCGATTTAGTCTACGCCAAAAACTTCACTGGGGACCCAGCATGGCTACCAGGACAAATTACCCAAATAACAGGCCCCAAATCCTACCGGTTAACAGTAGATGATGGCAGGGAATGGAAGCAGCACATAGACCAGCTTCGATCCCGAAATAGAGAAAGAACCACAGACATACAACCATTCGTCGAAAAAACCGACGAATTGCCAACTAAGGTGGGGGGGGAATCGCAAGAATTAAATAAAGAACCGTTAAAAAATAAAACCAATGAAACATATGAACAAAAAGAGTAAATAAAAGACTCACTGTTTGGAGAGACTTGCGTGAAGAGCCCATCGGAAGGGGCCAGCCAGGCCAGCTTGACCAGAGGAAATGGGAGGGAGCGGCAAAACCGTCAGCCTAAGAAACTCAGGTGGCGGTAAAATGGCTGACTCACCCTTCCAGACGGTTCCAGGGAGAAGAACGGACGACACAGCAGCCCCATCCGAACCGGTCAAAGTCTTCACTAAGAATGAACCGCGCAAGTCAAGTTGAGTCCGGAAAAGCCCCACCTACCTGCGAGACTACGTCACCACGTAGGACTGAACTAAGAGGGGAGGGGTGTTCTATATGTAAAGTGGGTGACTCCAAATCTGCAAACCTGATTGGTCAAATAAACTAAGCATTGGATTGGTTCACTAGGAACCAATCCAAAGAGCTGCTGAAAGGCGGCAAATTTAAGCAACTGCCATTGGCTACAAGCAGGCAGGCCAGCCTGTATAAAAGGCTGGCCTCGGCTTCAGCCAAGTGTTCCTATTTACTGACTAGTTAAAGAATAAAGTATTTGTTGTTGGAACCCGGTCTACCTTGTGTGTTTTCTGAATGCATTCACAATGCATCCTCCTCGCATGTGCAGTGAACACTAGGCATCCACTAGGCTTACACTAGGCATCCACTAGGCTTCCACTCTGCATCCGCTTCATCCACTAGGCTTCCGCTCTGCATCCGCTTCATCCACTTGGCATCCGCTGTGCATCCGCTTCATTCGCTCAGCGTCCACTCTGCATCTGCTGTATCCGTTCCGCGTCCGCTTTGCTGTGCTCTCTCGGAGCCTTGCAGATGTGCCATCTGCTCCTATCCGCTTCCATCTGCTAGGCTTACATGGAGCATCCACTTTCCATCCGCCCTGCGTCCTCCCCCCGTCTGTTCATTTCCATGTTATCCGCTCTGGTTATGCAAGTTTTTGCCCCTTTTGAGAGTGGATAACAATGGATGGAACATTTTTCTCAACCGCTGTGTCCTTTTTACAAACATTTTGCATCCGTCGGCCAGTGTGACAGGGCCTTAAGGGAATGCAAGAGCATGCAATTGGTTGTGGTTTCTTAAACGGCCATAAGATGGAGCCAGAAACCTGGATTGTTTAGTTTTAGTCTGAGTCTCAGAAGAGAGTGTGAGTGTATCTTTGTTTCCTTTTGTCAGAAAGTATTGCCGTTGCTCCTTTTTTCCAAATTGACTGATGTTACTGGATTTAATGTAAGTCTGATACTGAACTGTTTTTGACACTGGACTTTGATATTTGGATTTTCCCTGGATTGAAAACTGACTGATTTAACTTGTGAATTACTTTGGATTGCTTATTTTGGATTTTGCTTAAACCTTTCTGGAAGTAAAAACCTACATTTACTGTACAGTTTATCTGTGTACTGTGTATATATTATTCCAACACTACTCTCTATGTGTCTCCCTGTATGCACTCATTCTCCTAACAGGGAATTACCTCAACAGTTACCACCAATATTGACCATTCTAGGTGGATTGTTTAGGTTTCAAAATTGATTTTCAGAATTTTTTAAAAATGAATTTCAATAGTTTCATTATCTTTTAATGTTGAAAACATGCATTAACAAAGCCAGTTTCCAATGTGTATCAATTAAGAAACATTAAAAAAAATGTAAAAGAGGAATATGCCCAACTCTGTCTTTACTGCAATTTTTATTTCTGGAAAGGGTCGTTACTATCTCATCCCAGAAATACAAATATCCTTAAATTCGGAATGGTCTATTATGTGAGACAGTAATCATTTCTTGGGTAGAAAAGCTGCATACTTCATTATTGTCTAAAAACACTGAAAGGAGCAAGCTAGTTTTGCACAAAACAGCTTGAATAAGAGCTGCAAATGTTGCTCCATTTCTCTGGATCCATGGATATTTAATATTTTCTTTTCTCCTATAGAGCAGTAGTAATTCAGGAATTATAATTCATATATAGAAGAGCATTAGTGTTCGTGTCTCCCCACGCATGGCCAAATCATAGACTAACCACTGCCAGCTTTAATAATTCTGATCTCCATTTTACAGCTGTAGATAAATATAAGGTTCCTAAAATCAATGAAAAAGTAGAATAATGCTGGGGGAATACACTTCGTATATCATGTTAATTTTCCACCTACATTTCAGAGATAGGCCAAAGACATAAATCTGTTTCTTTTACACACATATCACATCTTCCAAGGTTAGATAGATACAAAGAATTTCCCTGACATTTCCAATGCACTAATATATTTTTTTGCCTTGAATCACTATGACCTTATCTAATAATCTTCTCCTATTTACAGCAATCTAATTTTATTTGGCTTTAGTGATTCCCACTTTTCCTTTTAAAGTGATTTGATTAGACTTTCACATATTTCTATTTTTTTCAGCATACTGCCCACTACTTGCAAGTCTTATTCCCATAGATTCAGATAGAATTAGATTAAACTGGACAATTTTGTTATGATGCATGGCCAGTTTAAGACACTGAAACAGGCAGGCAGAATGGCGCCAGCCTAATTTTTGATCCAGCTAGGGCATGAGTTTAACCTCTCTTTATCCTTGATATATAATAGAGATTTTTAATAAATTGCAAAATCAGATCAGACTTTCCTTATTTGAGAACAAGGCTCTGTTTATCCATAACTAATAAATTCAAAGATTTTGATTCCTTTTTCCTCAGCGCACACTTACCCCTCCAAATATCTAGACCATATTAAATCACAGACCTTTCTCATTACAGGTTCAATGAGGCTAGCAGAAAAGTGATTTTGTGTCTTGTAATGTTATTTATTGACAAGATTTACCACAGTCTTGGGATATGCTTAATTCCAGCAAAATGAAAAACAAAACAAAACAAATCTTTCTCAGTGACTGAAGTTAGTATTGCAGCAAAACAGCTTTTCACATTAACTTCTACTGTGCCTGTGATAAACAAATTTTGATCAAATGCATAATGATTGGGCAGCAAATTTACTATCAGGATGATAACAGGAGATGTAACAACTTTCTTAGGTATAAAGATTGAGTGTACTTTTGATTAACTGTAAAAGCAGGCTGTAATATATAATCATATTACAGAGCCATGGTGGTACAGTGGTTAGAATGCAGTTCTGCTACTTCTGCTAACTGCTGGATGCCAGCAGTTCAAGTCTCACCGGCTCAAGGTTGACTCAGTCTTCCATCCTTCTGAGGTCGGTAAAATAAGATTATTGGGGACAATATGCCGACTCTGTAAAAAGCTGCCCAGAGAGGGCTGTAAAGCACTGTGAAGCAGCATATAAGGCCAGTGCTATTACTATGTGGTTAATGTAATCTTTAATGTAAACCACTATGTGGTTAATGTATGTAATCTTAGTAATTCGTAGAGTTTATATAAGGTATTTTCTTATATAAGAGCTCACTTCTCAGCTCTACATGGCTTGCTTTGCACTAACCCCCTTTGCACTAACCCCCTTTCCCCTCATATGAAAAAGGATCTTTAAAAAGTTAATCACAATGATAAACTTTCTCTAAGGTCTCAACATGTTTATATTAATATAACTGTAAGAAATTTTAAGTTTGACCTGTTGGCAGCTTTTTCCCAATCTTTTTTCTCATGAAGCAATTGTAATGGTACCTAGAGCAGCAGCAAGCCAGATAGTGAGAGAAAATTTCACAGCATTTTTGTGCAGTTCTTGCTTTGTTTTCCAAATCAATGTCAATTTTCCACCATGTTTAGATTTCTGAAGATATCTAGGAAAATATTAGGCTCAAATTAACTTGATCTCAGAATTCCACAACATTCATTACTGTACTTTCACACGAAATGTAGCAATTAAGGAGACATCTGACTCCCTTGTTTTTTGGTAGCAGAGACACCAAAGTGTAAAATTCCTGCTCAAAGTGTCCCCAAACTTGTAGGTTCTCTCTGGTTAGGTAAGTTGATATTGAAGGAACAAATGTTCATAGCCCTAGAAATTAACACCTACTTGATGTGCTGTTTCTTATAGATATTTGAAAAACTCAAACCTTGTAAATGTTCACAATCAACATTCTTTTGTATGTTCTTCAAATATTGTCAATTTCCTGTGGATGCATAGAATATATTGATGTCTACAGGAGAAAAGCCTTCAAACCAGGGGTGGGATTCAACCCATGTTACTACCGGTTCAGTGACTATGTTTTGCATGCAAGTGTAAAATAACCTTAGGCTGTGCCACCTAGACAGCTGAAAGCACTGTGAGTAGGTGTGCAGCATTTGAAAAGCATATTTTCCCTGCTTTTTCAACCACAGCTGTGCTGCGCAAAGCAGCTGAAGTTTTAAAAGCAGGAAATAAAGGACAAGTAAGAGCCCAGGTGGGCCAATCAGCAGCAAACACAGAACTGGTTTGATGTCTGCTACTCTTCAGAGCTACCGGTTCTATAGAACTGGGCAGAGCTGGTAGCATCCCACTTCAAACATCTGGCTGTGTGTAAGCAAGGTCCTGATAGAAACAGGCTTACTGGTAAAGGTCATATGGTGAATACTCCCAATTCACTTAATGCCTGAATAAGGCTTCAGTCTTTGCCATTGCAGATGCAGGTTAAATCCTGTTTCATTTATCCAGCTCTCCTGTGCATACTTGTTTTTCAAATATTCAAGCATAGCTCATCTAAAAATATAGTGTTGACAAATATCTTTAGGAAATGTATTTCCTAAGGCTTTTTGTTGTTGTTTTAGAAATGCATTTGGAATGAATGAAATCAGTGAGGAAATTGACTGGGACGGAAATATGTGTGAATGGATCATGTAACTCTAATGCAGCTGGCAATAGATAATTTCTCCAGCTCTTCTGAGGTCATTACAAAATCTGTTACATAAGTTGCCTATGTTTGGAATTCTTGAAATTTGTAATACCGTGACTCCTATACAATGATCAATGAATTTCTATGATCCCTCAATGAATGAGAGTAAATTTAGTTGGCTTAAGGTTGATAAGAAATAAATGTATATACTATTTATGTTCTTAGTATGTTAATTATCACAGGGGTTCTCACACTTTGCAATGGCTCAGCTGCTCAATTTGCACTGTTAAATTGAGAGGCAAAGTTGAAACAATGCTCCACAGTCTGCCTCTGATCAAGATTATTGTGACCACCCCCACCTCCCTAAGTTGCTTATGAATTCTTGGGATTTGGGGAGGAGTGTCTCCGTCGATAGTTTGAAGAGTCTATGACAACTCACTGCAGCCAACTCACCATAGCCAACTCACTGCAGCCAACTTATTGTGGCCAATTTTCCATGAGACTCACCGTGACTAATTTGCCATGGCACAACTTGCTATGGGACCAGGGTTACACGAATATTAAAGAAATAGTCTAACAGAATTATGAAAGAAAGGATTCCAAAGGAGGGACAAAATAATGTATGAATGACAAAAATTAAATTGTAAATTGTAAAAATTAAATTGTAAAAAATAAATAATCAAACTGTATTTTTTAATTGTTTCATAGCAAGTTGTCTGTGGTGAGCTGACCATGGAGATTTAGCTGCAGTAAGTTGTTTTGTAGTGGGTTGATCATGGTGAGCTGGCCATGCCAAGTTGGCTGGGGAGAGTTGTCCCATTCCATAATTTGAGCACCCCTTCAGTAGGATTTAAAGACTTTCATTGCTATTAGAAGTCCTTGTCAGAGTCAGGTTCCTTCTTTTGCCAGATCAGATTTTCAGAAAGAATGGGGCAGAAGGGAGTATCAGCTTGTGTCTGAGACATTACTGCCACATTAAGCCAACTGTGAAATTGGCAGCTGATTGAAGAGCAAAGTTCAGTTCCTTGTTGCAAGCAAGCTTCCTAATTATTAATTTCAATGGTTCTGCCATGTGCAAATAAGTGGTTATTAAACTATAGAAATAATATAAATTGATTATATGTAGGATTCATACACAACCAAATATTAATAACTCACATGGATTAGGCCCCAAAAAGATGAACATACACTGAAACTACTTTAGTTAGACAAATCTTTTGGGTTTCTATAGAATTCAATGTATTGGAAATTCCTCTGAACTTGTTCTGTCATTGTTAATGACTCCTGTATATGTGAAAGCAGCAAACCATACTTTTAACCAATAAAAGCAACTTTTTACCACAATGCATTCCCTCGGTAATATTTTTAATAGGGTTGCATCCTTAATAAAAATGTCAGATTTGGACCACTGACATATATAGGCATTGAAATAATATATATTTTACAAAAATCAAATTTCCAACCACTAACCACAGTGAAATACATATTGAATAAAATCAAATTCCACAAAAGTAATAATCAATGACTGTACAACTATTTTGTAAAATATCAGGCATTTAAAAACCAGCCTCTATTCTCAAACCAGCAGAAACAAAAAATGCAAAATAACAATAACAATAACAATACCAAATATTTTTAGGCATCATCATCTTTCTAGTCATTTGCAGTACTCAAAAATGGTCTGGTCTTTCATATTGGTTAGAGTACATATAAAGAAAGACATCAACTGAGTAGATAGAAAAGGAGGTGTAAAGGAAACCTTTTGTAACTGTCTCTCCCAATGAATTACAAGGAGATGCTTCTTCATCCAGGGAGTAATCCATCCTTTGTAAGCTGTTTGTATTATATCAGAGGTGGGCATCTATGGCAATATCTAACCTGTGAACTTCAACTCTCAGAATTCCATGCTAGATCAGGAATTCTGGAAACTGAAGTCCACAGGTCATGAAGGTGCCATTCATTGTCCCTGCAACCATATTATACTGTCCCTCTGACAAACAGATTTTCCCTCAAAATGCATTGGGATTTAATTATAGGTCTCCTTTACATCCCTTTCCTCCCGCTCCATCTGGATACCACATGATAGTGAAAATTATTTGGAAATAGCTTTTTCAAATTCTTATTGCAGGTCCCAATACAGATTTATTTCAGAAGGTCATTATTAGCGTTCATTATCTCATCATGGCCTTCCTTGGTGAAATATCTGTGGGCAAAAATATTTTTATTACATCCATTCTGTCCTGTTTTTATTATATCCATTTGTTCTCTGTTTACCTTCTTTTCCCATATACTTTTATTCCTGCAAAAACTGTCTTTGGGATTTTTAAAATAAGAACTAGAGGAGCATCTTTTTCATTTAAAAATAAATACCTCCCTAACAAATCCCAAAATATCCCATGGGGAAAGATGCAACAAAAGTCAAATATTCATACCAGAACGAATCCTGAGACTAACATATACCTGGGCGCATAATTATAAAAGGAGTTTTTTTGGTTTTCCTTGGTTTCTAGTAATTTTCTTCAATTCTGTTCATTTATTCTATTTCAGGGGTGTCAAACTCACATCGTCACAGTGGTGTCACATGACGTATCACAACTTTCCCCCCCTTCGCTAAACTGGGTGTGGGTGTGGCCAGAGCATGAATGTATCTGGCCCTCAGGTCACAAGTTTGACAGCCCTGCTCTATTTTGTCTACCTTTTTTTTTTTTTTTTGCCCAGAGTAACATCAGCACTATGAAGATCTGGAATATGCTTTTCTGCTTACAAGGCACAAAAACCTCTCTGAGCTTGCTCCAAAAGTTATTACATTCTGCCTGTAAGGAATTTCAGTGAAGCATCAATTCCTTTTTTTCCTTTCACACTCAGTTGAATATACTGGAAGGTGATTGTGACTTGGTTCCAATTGTCATTAAAATCAATAGAGGAAAAATTCCATCAGTAGGAATGGTATCCATTAGGAACCATGCTCCATGTAAGTTAGCTGATATGCATGAGGATGTGTTTTGCGATTGAAATAAAGATATTTTAGCTTTCTCATTTTTAACTTGGGAGAAAAATACAGTGCTTCACATTCTAAATTTATCAGCGCTCCAGTTGGATTAAGACGTGATGAGGCTGGAGGAGCACTGACTGCCAGGAGCAAAGATTTGTCAAAATAGAAACAATTTACAGAGAAAGAAAAGAGCTGTGTCTTCTGGTGGCCATTTCAGAAAAAAATATCATCAAAGGTAATCAGTCACTTATTTAAATAATAATAATGCATGAACAAGACAATTGAAATCCATGCTGGAAGCAGTAATAATTATCGTATAAATTTGCCAGAGAAATATGAAGCCAACCTCCTAAATTAAAGGAAAAGTTAGATAATTTGTATTGGACTCTTAACACTATTAAAATTGATTGCCTCAAGATTTGTTGTTGTGCTGTAAGATTAAAAGATACATCAATGTCAGTTTTGCACTGGAGACCCTCCCCTTCAAATCCATCAATGACCAGATTAAGTTTACAATCCCAAACCAATCATTTGGGATATAAGCGTTATTGAAATTAGTAGAGTTTACTACTGAATAGATATAGATCAGATTCTATTATCCATTAAAAAAACTCTCCAAGTAAATTGTTAACCAGAGCTTAAATTTCATTTTGTTCCACTGATAAATTACATAATTAATGCTTTACATTGGAATGGTGTACATAAAACATTTGCACTGTGGATTATAACAAAAGAAACAAGGATTTTATATGTTTTAAAACCCATTGCACTTGTATGTTGCAAGTAAAAAATGAGTGTTGATGGCACTTTTAAATATACATCTGAGTAGGATGTGTTAGTTAATTCAGTATGGTTATCATACTGATGTAGTTCAGTTTCCTACCCATGGAAAGAACTGAGTTTGCTTCTCTTTTTTAAAACCATTTTTCAGTTAACAATCACCATTGTATAATCTTGTAGATAATAATTCAAAAGTGTACAGATCTGCGAAATTTCAAGAAATGTCAGCATCTCACCTTGCAGATCTTCTGCAGGGGTATATAAAAATAATCATCCACTTTTTCCTTTTAGCAAGGATGCTAAGATTTCATAAAATTCCTGAAATCTTGCCTGAAAATTCCACATAATTTCACATGAAAAACTTAAATTTTACATTTGGGGATTCTGTGAGGTGTTATTTTTTTTTATTATCCAGGGGTGTGGCCAACTAGTTTGCTGGTTCTTACAGAAAATACCCTGTAAGCGAGGAAGCTCTGTCGAATATGCTAGTCAATTTCTGAATGTGAAAAGAGTAAAATCAGCTGGGGCTTAGGGTTTTCTCCTTGATTTTCCATAGAATGCTCTTTGTCTAGAAACCCTGTACCATATTCTGTTTTACTCATTATATGCCTAGAATTGAGCAGAACGTGAGGGGTAGTCTGCTGAGTATCAGGTAGAGATGGAGCAAGGAGTTTTCCGTCCTCTAGATATACAGTATTTAAATCCAATTCATACGTAATTACACACACCTTGGGCTACATAAGTTGCGGCCAGTATACCACAGGTTCTTTCATTTTTTTTTAGGTTTAGCTAATATAACATTGGGGAGCAAATTCAGGTAAAATCTCATTTAAATGAACTTGTTCTTTGTGTCTACATGGATATACCTTCAGTTCATTTCTGAGTAACAATATAGAAATGGTTTACCTTTGCCTACAGGAAAGTTTTTCAAGTTCCCAGTGTATTCACACCTTGGAGCTTTCTTTCTTTCTTTTTTTCTTTTTGTTAAGTTTTATTGATTTTTAGGGACAAACAAAAACAAACAAAACATAAAAACATCCAACTTTCTTCCATAAGTGTACAAACAGTGTGTGTACAATTATTTTGTGCTTCGATTTCATAGTCTCAATTATAGTTACATTACATAAAACTCATATTATCAATCTAAAATTGAATATCCTAGTATTATTATTAATCAATCATTTGACTATAATTTTGTTCATTTATACTTTGCGAGATAGCTAAACTTAACTTAAGCCCATGTCACACTGAACCAACAGATGCAAAGAGGATGTAAAATGGACAAAAAAGCTTGCCATCCATTGGTTAACGCGATGTATACGTTCTGTACTCACTGCCTCCGTTTTGCTTCCTCTCTATCCATCCAGCATCCATTTATGGATGTTTCATCCGCTCCAAAAGTTTTGGGCTGCCTAAAACTTTTGCGCGGAAAATGTATCCAGTTCATCCATTCTGAATCCGTTACACATCCGTTACACATCCTCTATATCCGCGAGGTGTCCGCTGCGCATCCGCGCAACTCGCATCTGCCCAGACGCAGGGAGGAAGCGGAACGGACGCGGAACAGATGCAGAATGGATGCAGAATGGATGCAGCACGGAAACAAAGCGTTTAAAGCAGAAAAAACGTTCGCAGAGGGGATCTATCTCGGATATTAAGGATGTCTAGAGGATGCCTAGAGGATGCAAAGGGACACCTATACTGCCTATAAAAAGGGGGAGCAACTCGTCTGCATCTCACTTTCAGACCAGCAGCCCACCTGTGCAGACCTCTGCAGCCTTCATCTGACTCTTGCTCTTCCACAGCATCCAGTCATGTCCACCGTGGATCATACCACAGTCCTTTTGGCAGCCACCATCCTTCTGCAACAGGACAAAGCCATCTACCGGCTCTGTGAACTCAACTATGGAAAGAAAAAGAGACGGCCAAGAAGCGTCTGGGTCCAAAAATGGATTGGGAGAAGAGCAGAGTACGGACTGTACAACAAGCTGATGGTGGAGCTCAGGAACGAAGACACTCGGGCATTCCAGAACTTCATGAAGATGCCTCCAGCCATGTTTGATGAAGTTGTGCAGCGCCTGACACCCAGGTTGACCAAGGCAAACAGCAACTTCCGGCCCAGCCTGGAACCTGGGCTCAAGGTGGCACTCACTCTGCGCCACCTTGCCTCAGGGACTACCTAAAAAAGCATGCAGTACGGCTGGAGGGTGCCACACAACACCATCAGCATTGTGGTCAGACAAGTGGTGCAGACCATCATCGAAGAATACAAGGAGGAGCTCCTCCAGTGCCCCTCCACTGAAGAAGGCTGGAAGAAAGTTGCAAAGCAGTGGTATCAGAGGTGGAACTTCCCCCACACCCTTGGAGCCATCGATGGCAAGCACGTGGCCTGCAAAGCTCCAGCCAAGTAGGGGTCCACTTATTTCAACTACAAGGACTCCTTCAGCATCATCCTCTTTGCCATGGTCGATGCTGACTACAAGTTCATGTACATCGATGCTTCAGACTACGGCTCATCTTCAGATGCCCAGGTATACAACGCCAGTCACCTAAGGAGGGGCTTGAAGGCAACCTCATCGTGGGCTTCCCAGATCCAGACCCCCTGCCCAATGACATGCAAGATGTGCCCTACTTCATCGTGGGGGATGACGCCTTCTCCCTCACAACCTACCTCATGAAGCCATACACTTCCAGACTCCTCACCCATGAAGAGAGGATCTTCAACTACAGGCTGTCCAGGGCAAGGCGGGTGGTGGAGAACGCCTTTGGCATCCTGGCCAACAGGTTCCAGGTACTTCTCACCACCATGCAGCATCGCCCAGAGACCATGAGGAGGATCGTGGAAGCTTGCTGCATCCTGCAAAATCTCATGCGCACCCGCTACCCAGTCTTGCAGAACAGGCTCATGGACCGTCAACAAGTCAATGGGGACATGGAGCCTGGGGAATGGAGGCAAGGGCAAAACCTAATCGACACTCAGGATGTGCAAGGCCCCAACAGAGCCTCACGGGAAGGGAAGAAGCAGCGCAACCTCCTGAAACACTGATTCAACTCCCCAGCTGGAGCGGTGGAGTGGCAAGACAGGATGGTAGATGCTTAATGGATGCTTCCTTCAGCCTGTCTCATCACACAGATGAGATTGGGCCATGTATGTTGGGTGGGCCTACAATAAACAGGGCGTTTAATAAAGAGTTGTGTTTATGTTGACATGTTTGGACGATTGATTACATTATTATTGATAATAAAGGGCCATAGGTATGGCACCTGGGAGGGTAGACCACACAGTCCCACTATGCTTGCACTGGAGTTTTATCTATCCCACAGCTATTAGCCATCCCAAAGGTATCCTTGCTCATTCCACAGGTATCCCTGCCCACTCCACTGCTATCTTAACCCATCCCACAAGCATGCAAAGGCTTAAGCCAATTCTAAATGTTTCCACCAAGACTTTATTAAAAAAAAAGAAATGAAGCAAGTGTGTGAATCAAAGATAAACTTTATTGAACAACAAGCTGTAAAAAAAAAATGACCCAAGTCAAGTGTCCAAATAAAGTCCACAGGTAGCCAGCTAGCCAGTCTCTGGCACTCTTCTTGGTCACTCGCAGTTGTGCCCAGTCTCATGGGTGAAGGGTCCAGGTGCTGTGGTGGTTGGTGGTGCTGGAGTTCCTGGCCTCAAGAGGACAACAGGGGACGGTGTGTTTAGAAAGGTCTCGGACAGCTGGCTCAGCCCCATGATGCTGAGAGCTCCTTCCTCCATGCCATGGGGTGTCAGCCCCAGTACTGATGACAGATGTACCGAGGCCGGGCTTGGCTGTGGGGTGGAGGAAGGAGTAGTGTAGTGGGGCTGTCTGCTCTGCAGCTGGGTGAGGACTGGCATGGGTGGCATCGCTGTCGTCAGTGGCATCATTGGCGTGGGTGGCATCGGTGGCATCAGTGAAACAGGTGGCAATGGTGTCGCCCGATGACTCTGTGCCTGGACTGGGAAGGGCTGCTGCCTGTGCTGCTGAACCTCTTGGTAGCCGTAGCCCTGGTAGGTGAGGGGCTGTGGGAAGCCTTGGAATGGGAGGGACATCACCTGGGGTGGAGGAGCAGGCCTGGACTGGGTGGGAGCAGGTGCCTCTGGGTCTGGAGGGTTGTGAAGCAGCTTGGTGATCCGATCTTTCACCTGCTGGAACTGTGGATCCGCCATTTCCTTGAGGGTCTGGTTGACATAGGTGAGGAAGGGCTTGCGGTTGGAAGATGAGGAGTCGGTGTGGACCAGCTGAGAGAGGAGATCTATGCTGGTGCGGATGGTATCCTTGATCTCCAGGAGGACATTGTGGGTCTGCCCCTCCAGCTGTCCGGCTGTCTGCCTTTCTGCGAAGGTGGAGCTGGGGGTGGTGGATGCGGCTAGGAGTGTGGTGGACTCGATGTCTCCTTTCTCCCACCGCACCAGGGAGTCCTCTGCGCACTCCACCATGCTTATCACACCTGTCCGCGAGTTCTCCGCTGTGGCATGCTCCACAGAAACCTGCCTGGAGACAGGGACTGACTCTCAGCCGGAAGAGGACTGGGTGGCAGCAGGCTGCCGGAGAGAGAGGGTCGTGAGAGGGGCTGCTGGTGCTCCTCGGTGGCGGACCTCACCCTCCAGGAAGCTGCACCTGGCCATGACATACGTCTCTCTGTCTGTCAGCTTCACAGTGGCCTGGCTAGATTTCTTCAGGTGCAGCTTCCCGTACCAGGTGTGCATGTGCTTCCACCAGCCGAGAAGCACCTCCGAAGTGAAACCCATACTCTCCACCCTTTCTCTCCAAGCAGCCTGCTTCCGCTTGGTGTCCCTGTACAGCTGGTGTCCCTTCTGCCACCGATAGTCGTTCTCTCTCAGCCACTCCAGCACCTCATCCTCGTGCGTCTCCGCAATGGAGTATTGCCTCCTCTCCCATTGTCGCATACGCCTCTTCCTCCCTTTGGCAGGACCAGATGGGCCCTCATCAGAGGGGCTCCCAGGTAGTAGGGGCTGCTCCTCCACACCACTACTAGCAGCAGCAGCAGCAGCAGCAGAATCATCATCATCATCATCATCATCCTCACCAGTAGGATCATAATCAGCATCAGCATCCTCACCAGCAGGATCATAATCATCATCATCAGTAGCAGCAGCAGCAGCAGCAGGAACAGCAGGACCAGGATCAGCAGCAGTAGAGTAAGCACCAGCAGGGCCAGCAAGTCCAGGAGCACGAGCAGGACCAGGAGCATGAGCAGGATGAGCAGAGCGAGCAAGACCAGGGGCACGAACAGGACGAGCAAGTCCAGGCGCACGAGCAGGTCAAGCAGGACCAGCAGGACTAGGAGCAGCTTCAACAGAGTAAGCACCAGCAGAAGCCCCAGCACCAGCAGAGTCAGGGGCAGGGGGCGGGATGTTGGCCCTGTCCCTCTTGCCAGGGATGGTGGCAGGTTGCTGAGGCTTTCGCTTCCTCCCCATGGTTGTGGGGTTGCTGGCTGGCAGGGAGGCTGGCAGGCACCAAGGCTGGCAGGAAGGCTGGCAAGAAGCCTGGCAGGAAGCTTGGCAGAAAGCCTGGCAGGAAGGCAGGCAGGCAGGGCAGGAAAGGAACTCGAAGTGTCCAGCAGCAGGTCTTTCCTCGGAATGCTGGCCATGTGCGAGCTGCTTCCCTTTATATCCGGAGGGCTTACGTAATACTTCCCCCCCGCATGCGCAATTCACGCTGGGCATCCGTTCCGCTTCCACTGTACATCCGCTAGGCTTCTGCTGTTCATCCGCTTTATCCGCTAGGCTTCTGCTGTGCATCCGCTTCATCCGTTCGGCGTCCGCTCTGCATTCACTGTATCTGTTCCCCATCCGCTTCGCTGAGGCCCCCCGGAAGCCCTGCGGTTGCGCCATCCGCTCCCATCCGCTCCCATCCGCTGGGCTTCCATTCTGCATCCGCTTTGCATCCGCCCTGCGTCCTCCCCGCATCCGTGTTATCCGCTCCGGTTATGCAAATTTTTGGCCCTTTTGAGAATGGATAACAACGGATGGAACATTTTGCTCATTCGTTGTGTCCGTTTTGCATCCATTGGCCAGTGTGACATGGGCTTTAGTTTATTTTATAACAATTCATATAGTCCTCCCAAATCTATCCTAAAAACATTTTATATATGTAATAATAATAATTAAAAAAAGAAATACATCTTTATATATTCATTTTCTATAATTCTACATATTCTATTACTATATTTTGTTATCTAGCCATTGATAGAAAAGGTCCCAAATTTTGAAAAATTGTTTATCCTCTTGTTTTTTAATTTCAAATGTCAATCTACTCATTTCAGCACATTCCAGTATTTTCTTGATAGTTTCCTCCTGCAATGGTATTTTCTCATTTTTCCAATTTTTAACAAATACAATCCTAGCTGCTGTTAATACATTTACAATCAAATATTTTAAATCTTTGCTGTATGTATCAGGTAGAATTCCCAATAAAAATATCTCTGGTTTTAAATCTATTGTCCAATATTTTATATTAGTCCAACATTTTTTTGCATCCGCAGAAGTCCACCACATATGGTAATATGAGCCAGGTATCTGATGACATTTCCAACATCTTTTGGATTTATTCTTGAACATTCTTGCTATTCTTGTCGGGGGAAAATGCCACCTGTAAAACATCTTGTACAAATTTTCTTTAAATGCTGTTGACATTGTCATTTTATAATTTTGAGACCACAATTTTTGCCATTTCTCTAGATCAATCTCATATCTTCCCCCAAGCAATCATAATTTCTTTTACTTGTTCTTCTTCTAGTTTAATTTCTAATAAATATCCATACAGTTTTTTAATCACCTTTTCATCTTTTCATCAAGTACCTGTCAAAATCTTATCTAAATCAGTCAATTTATCATAGAAACCTTCTGTTTTAAAGTCTTTTAAAAGTCTTTTCATACCTTTTTAAAGGTATGAAAAGTCTTTTTCATACCTTGAATGTATTTGCGCATAAGAAAACCAATTCATCTTTATACCTTGTTCCTCTAGCTTTTGCATCGATTTAAGTTCACCCTTTTCATTCAAAATTTCCCCAAATCTAACTGTTTGTTCCTTCTTTTATGTTATAGGATACGAAAATGCTTCAATAGTCGATAACCAGACTGGAATTTTCAAAAACATTGTCTTTTAATCTTCTCCCAATTTAACCACAGAGACTCCTGTATATGATGTCTTCTAAAGTACCCCTGTGTTTTCGTTCCTTTATACCACAAAAAAGCATGCCACCCTAACAACAGATCATGTCCTTCTAATGACAACAATCTAGTATTTCTAGATTGTTGTTAAGGAATGTTATCCATTCCTTAACCCATGTCAAGTTTGTAGCTTGGTAGTACAACTCCCAATTAGGCAGACTAAATCCTCCTCTAATTCTAGCATCTTGTAAGAGTTTTAACTTTATTCTCGCTTTCTTACCTTGCCATATATATTTCAACACAATTTTGTTTAAATCTTCAAAGTAGTCCTTTCCAAGCCTAATTGGTATTGTTTGAAACAAATCTAGAATTCTGGGTAAAATATTCATTTTAATTGTTGAAATTCTCCCTATTTGTGACAATTGTAGGTTTTCCCATTTCGTCAAGTCTAGTGCTATCTGTTGTTTAAGTTTAATGTAATTGTTCTCTTTTAATGAACTACATCTTGCTGTCAAATGTATTCCCAAGTACTTAACCTTATTCGTGACTTGAATTTTCAGTACATCTGCCAATTCTTCTTTTTGTCTTAGTAACATATTCTTTGTCAAAATCTTTGTCTTATCTTTGTTTATTTTTCAAGCTGGCCACCTTACCATATGCCTCTTTCTTTTCCAATAGTTTTGGTGCTGTTTCTAGAGGGTCTTCTAAAATAAAGACCAAGTCATCCGCAAAAGCTTGCAATTTAAATTCTTCCTTTTTAATTTTCATTCCTTTTATACTCTTTTTGTCTCTAATGTTTCTATTTAACACTTCCAGAGTTAATATAAATAGCAAAGGTGATAGTGGGCAACCTTGTCTTGTACCTTTTCTTATATTGATAGAGTCTGTTAATTCTCCCTCTATCATTACCTTTGCTGTTTGCTTATAATATATGGCTTGTATTGCTTGAATAAATTTTCTGGCAAAGCTCATCTGTTCCAATAATAATAACATGAATCTCCAGTTCACATTATCAAATGCCTTTTGTGCATCTAAAAATATCAAAGCCATTTGTTTTCTGGGGTGAGCCTCATAATATTCCAAAGTTTCCAATATTACTCTCATATTATCTTTAATTTGTTTCTGGCAGAAATCCATTTTGATCAGAATGAATATTGCAGCGAAGATTTTATAATCTGCATTTAATAAAGAAATGGGTCTATAATTCTTAATTTGTAATAGATCAGTCTCTTCTTTTGGAATAAGTGTAATGTAGGCTTCTGACCATGTTTTAGGTTTCTTCTTCTTTAGCATAACTTCATTCATGACTTCTAGCAATGGGAGGTTCAGTGATTCTTGTAATGTTTTATAGAATTCTGCCAGAAGTCTATCTGGGCCTGGTGTCTTCCCATTATTTTGTTTCTTAAGTGCTTCAGTTAACACCATCATGGTTATATTGCTTTCTAACATTCTAACAGTCTCTTTAGGTATCTTAAGTAGCTTAGCATTCTGTAAATACTATTTAACTCTTTCCTCATCAATATTCTCTTGCTCATGTAATTTCCCATAAAAGTCTCGAATGATTTCCTTCTTCTCTTTATTGGCGTGGCAAGCTTGACCTTGATCATTAACTGCAGTATTTTCCTTGATCCTTTTTCCTTTCTCAATTTGTATGCTAACCATCTACCTGGTTTGTTTGCATCCTCAAAATAATTCGGTTTAGCACTTCTAATTTTTTGTGCTAATTCTTCTTTCTCTATTAAACTCATTTTATGTTTAATTGTATCCAGTTTTAGTTTAATGACTTTTTCTGTGGCATTTTCTGTAGTTCTTTTTCGAGTCTTTTGTACTAATCTTCTAAAGCTTCTGTGGCTTGCCTTTTCCTAATGTTCCTTTTCCTTGTGTAATCTATCAAGCCTCTAGCATATGCCTTCATTGTGTCCCATACGTTCTGGATTGAAGTATCTTCTTTTTTATTTTCTCTAGAGAAAAAAGCCAATTCTTTCTCCATCTGCTGCATAAAATCCTTCTCCTTTAGAATAGTATTATTTAACGTCCATCTCGATCTTCTTTTTTGTCCTTTCCATTTAATTGCCATTGGATTGTGGTCTGCCCAAGTACTTGTTTCAATATTTATTTCTTGAACATTAGATATTAGTTCTGTTGAAGTCCAAATCGTATCTATTCTGGACCATGTTAAATGTCTATTTGAGTAAAAAGTGTATTGTTTGGTTTTAACATTTCTTTCTCTCCATATATCTTTTAAATTTATTTCATCTATCATTTTAACAAAGGATTTTGGGAGAGTCTTTATATTTTGCTTTGTTGTTGTTGTTGTTGTTGTTGTATAGTCCAGTTTATTCTTTACTATTCCGTTGAAATCTCCCATCATAACTATATTGACATAGTCCAGTTCAATTATTTTCAGTTGTAATTTTTTATAAAATTCTACTTGTTTATCATTCGGAGTGTAAATTGCAATCAAGAGTGTTTTCGTATTATTGTCCATTATTTCCATCATTAATACTCTTCCGTCTTCATCAGTATAAATCAATTTTGCTAAAATGGTCTCTTTAATATATAAAACCACTCCTCTTTTCTTACATTGAGTCAAAGAAGTAAACATTTTCCCTAATTTTGGCTGTATCAACAATTGTTCATGCTGTTTTTTAATATATACTTCTTATCGACAAATTATATCAAATTTTAGTTTCTCTAATCTGTAAAAAATTTTCCTTCTTTTAACAGCTGAATGAGGTCCATTTATATTCATTGTAATCAGTTTTTTCTCTTCCATAATTATACTTTATAATTAGGTTTGGCAGCTCTCTTAGATCTTGGTTCACATTGTTCTTTAGGCTCCACCGATCCACCTACTGCGCCTTCTTTTTCAGTCTCCATTTGGTCGTCTTGGAATTCAATTAGTGAAATCTCTTTTTCTGCCTCCTCCTCTCTCCTTCCAAAAAATTCTGCATAAAATAATTCTGCTTTCTCGAATGAGTCAGTTCTATATCTCTGTTCTTGCCATGTAAACATTAACCCTTCTGGGATTAGCCATCTATAATTCACCTCTTTTTTCAATAGCATTTTAGTCAAAAATCGATATTGTCTTCTCATCTCTCTCACTCTTCTGGGTATTTGCTTTAAAACCACAATCTCCTTGCCTTTGTATTTCATTGTTTTCTCTCTTACCACTTGTAATATTTGTGTTTTAATGGCTTTTTTTGTAAATCTGACATGAACTTCTCTTGGTAGGTTATTTCTCATCGCATATCTTGTAAAAACTCAGTATACCTCATTTACTCCATCCATCATCTTCTCTTCTGTTATTTCCAAAGCTTCAGCCAATATTTCTATCATTATCACAGCTAGATTTTGCCCTTTTTCTTCCTCTATGTTTTGAAATCTGAGATAGAATTCTGATCTGTCCATCTCCCATTTCAGCATCCCACTTTTATCTTGTTCAATCACTGTTAATCTGATATCGATATCTCCAATCTTCTTGTCTCTTTGTTTATCTTCTTCAATTTTTTGGAATCTCTCATCATACTTCACCATCATTTGTTGAATATTCTCCACCTTTTCATCAGTTTTCTCTGTTCTTTGCTCAATGTTTTCTATTCTCTTTTCAATGGTATCTGATTTTATTTTAAGGTCTTGGATTCCTTGCATAATCATCTGTAGAGTCACTCTTTCTTGATCTTTATCTTGCTTTAACATTGTCTGAATTGAATGTTGTCCTCCAGATGGAAGGTAGGCAGAAGTAGAAGTTGAGGATCCAGAAGCTATAAACTTCCTAATCATTTTAAATGATTTGGGATCTTCAGGTTCTTCTAAACCCTAATCCAATTATGAAATAGCCAATTATAATCCAAAAGGAAAAATAAGCATGGTAGAGAGAAAAACCCAATAATAATAAAAAGAAAAGGAGAAAAAAAATTCTTCAGGTTCTTCTTAATCTTAATCCAATCAATAATTAAGTAGAAAGAAAGGAGAAAAATAAAAAAAGTTTAAAAAGAGCAAAAAATAAAAAAAATAAAAAAATAAAAGTAATTCTTCAGGTTCTTCAACACCTTAATCCAATTGAGAATTCTCAAATAAAAAAAAAAACATATCAAAAAACAAAAAATCCCAAAGAAGAAAGAAAAAAAAAAAAGAAAATTTTGAGGCTTTCCCTTTAAAATATTAAGCAAAGATGAAAATATTTCAAAAATAAAGGTTTTAAAAAGAAAAAATGAATAGTACAGCTGGTAAGGAGGGGGGGGGGTGAAAGAAAATAAAAAAGACACACTGCACTTTATTTAATTATCCAAGGCTCTTGTCATAGCTCTGTTCAGCTTCAAAGCCAAGTTTCAATTGTTCATATAAATTCAGAACAACACCTACAATAACACTCTTCTGTGCTCTTCCCTCTATCTTATCACGTAGCAATATCCTTGAAAAAGAATTTCAGAGCTTTCTTTCTCAGCTTCATCTAAAATATTTTCAAGCCTCTAGTTGGCAGTGTTACAAAGTTTCTTTACTCTCACTCTCCCCCTTCTTTCCCAGACAATAAAAGTTAAAAAAAACCAAAACAAGTATAACTTAAGGGAGCCTCTAAACTAAAGTATTACAAAGTCAGAAAAGAAGAGAAAAAATAGATATAAATAGAGAAAAAACCAGTCCAGTTTGCAAGTGCAAAATCACGATAAAAGTCCAGCCATAAGAAAAAAAAACATAAAGCAAAGCCTTACTTTGACACTTCTGTTTAAAGTGTCAGTTCTTATTCAGTTCTGTCAAAACTTTTACAGATTCTTTTTCCCCTTAGGGTGTCCTTTAAAGTCCTTTTTAGTCTTAGAATAATAAAAGAAAAATCATCACCAAACTGACACACTTTCTCTTTCAGCCTCTTCCATTCGGAGCTGTCCCAACTTCAGCAGCTTTGATGTCTGCTTCTCTGCCACTGGCAAAAAGGGCTTCTCCTGGATCAACCAGGGATTTTGCGATATCCCTGGGATCTACAGGACGTGCATTCACTATCACCATCTCTTCGGAACAGTTTAGGTTCGTTTGGACCGTCCAGGGGCAAAGATATCAGCTGCAATCTCAGACCTCCAAGATTACATGCAGTATCGTCGTGACGCCAGCTCCTCCCAAACACCTAGGAGCTTTCTTGATTGTGTCCCATCCAGTTATTTATTAAGTCCAACTTTACGAAGAACAAGCAGGTCAGTTAGGGGTTACTTCACCTTAGTATTAGCTCAACAGCATATTGATTGATGGTGGAGTGAAGCAAAGATGAATGTTTGTGGAATGATTTAGGAGACACCTCCAAGCTTTGCTTCTCTAGGCCAAGGTCTACTCGGCTCTGGTTTAAAGCCGGTCCTGAATCTCTGTTGTGAGACTGGGTGGAGGGGTAGAGACATATTTATAGTTTAGCCAAGGATACTCTCCTTTCAGTGTAGCTTAGGTTAGGAAACAGCACAACAATGATACAAGTGCTCCTGTATTGAAAGCATCACAGCCAAATTTTGGAGCTCTGCCTCCTCTTACATCAAAGATATTCAAAGTGGGCTATCTACTTTCAAAGGATTATTCTATGTTGTTTTTTCACTTCCCGTAACAGATCCTTCATTCATTCATCAAGGTTATATTCATTCTTCTGTGAGCAGTTTAAAGCCAGGATAAGACTTTGCAAATAAGACTGTGTTCTCTAATATAAGCTTGCCTTTAGGATTTTTTCAAGACCAGTCCTGCAACCATCAGAGACTAATGTTAGTAAAACTAGATAAAGTTTCCTTGGAAGCTGTTTTTTGTTTTTACTCTGCTAAATACTGTCAGGCTAGCCTACTCTCTGTCAACTCTTCAGCTGGTGGGCAACAATGTCTGTCTATCCTTCTGTCTGTCCTTCTCTCCCTCCCTCTCCCTCCCCCCATCTATCAAATATCCACCTATCCACCCTGATGTTTAAATATACATCTATTCTGTTATTTTAATATTACATTTAATATTATTTCTGATTGTGTTTCCAAAGCATATAATTTTTTAAATTACATTTACCTATCTTAGGTGGACAAGTGAATTGGGATAGAAAAAGGAATAATTGGACAAATAGATAACTATTTAAATTTAATTTGGTCAAAAGGTTGGTGTGGAGTGGAAAATGTCTCCCTTCCTCCGTTTTCTTTATTTTTTTATCTCCCTGTTCTTTTTTATCTTCATATCTTTTCCCTCCAATATCAGATCCTGTCCTCATCTCTCTTCCTCCACATCATCATTGCTTTTGACACTAGCCCAGGTTGCTTGGATTTGCTGTGACAATACTTCTGGTTTCCTGTCTAAGATTGAGAACTTTCCTTCAAGCCAAAATTTACTCTTGATTATCATGTTCATGTAGTTTTCTTGCTGGTGGGATAACAGTGATTTCCCATTCTTCCTTCTGAGATACCACCACCCCCATCCCTCCAATATCTAACTTAGAGCCCAGAATTCCCTGCACCAGCCAAGCAATGACTAAGTCTATCTATGTTTTGCATTTGTGCCCAAAATAATATCCACCTAATTTGGAGGGGGGTGGATTTCTTTGCTGATCTATCAATCGTCTTATAGAATGCAAGTTAACAATGTCTATTTGTCTCTGTGAAACTTATAAACTGTATTACACCTAAGGAGGCAGATCCTCCAATTGCCAGATAAATGTAGCACCATAAATCGTAATCTGTGCAGATGTTCTGAGACAGCTATATTATCAGTTGGATACATTTAGATTAATATTGAAGGTTTGAAAAACCTTGAGAAACCCATGCTCCAGCTATGGGACGAGATGCAATGGAATAGAACATAACATAGAAATCATATTCACAAAGGATCAAGAAGTTAAGACAGATAAAAATGTGTATTAGCTTTGCTTTCCAAATTAAGGACAATTGTGAATTTAATTCAAGAACACTTGCAAAATGTTGTCTAAAAAAAGAATTGAGTTGCTTTCAGGGCAGTGACCTAGAGATATAATGTTCTGCACATATGACTATTATCATGAATCATTCAATTTCTGAATTTCTAAGCAGTTCCATGCTGCAGAATACTTATAAAACAAATGAAGTTTGTTTACTGAAACCTGAAAGTTAGGCATCAAAGTTTCTTGCATATTCAAGAAGGCCCCATTTAGCTCGATTTCTTGGGTTTATTGCTAAACTAAGCCAGTCATCTTTTCAACAAACGTTCTAAGGTCTTTCCTTTTTTTTCTCTCAGCTAAATTATTTTTGTACCATGCAAACATTTAAATGCTGGAATTAATCTAGGCAGTTTCTTCCCTTATCATTTTATGCAAAACACTTTGATTGTCATATTGATTTCATGTTTTCTTTTTTATTCCCAATAACCTTGAGATAATAATGAATATAATGATGTTAATTTTTTTGAAAAATGATTTCATTATTGAGTATAAGATATTTAAAAAAATCAACCCAACAAAAAAGGGGGAAAAGTGCTGTTGGAGCTTGATTAGTAGCAGTTAATAACTTTTCAGTTTCATTCTGAAAGATTTACTTCTAAAATATGTCTATCAGTTTTCAACATTACATTATGATAGCAAAAATAGAAAAGAACAGTTAGGAAAATGACAGTCTCTTATCTTTCTATAAATTTCTGCTCTTTCCTTTCCTTTCCTTTTTTTTGACCCTGTCAGGAAAAAATGATGACTCAAGATTCAGGGAGGCACTGAACAATTAAGTAATATGAAATAGATTTCTGGAGGTTTAGCAGTAGTATAGCTTTAGATATACGTTTTCTGTAACAGAATTCCAGAGCTGCATTCTGGAAACTTGTTTTAGTTCTACTCCCAGAAATGACTTCAAATGTACCATTCAAATATCATATCTCCTAAGTAATCTACTCCTTCTCTTGATATCTGTGGATCAAAGAATAATCAAGATCACTTTTCTTGATGTCCCAGCCCATCGGACTGGAACAGCTATGGTGGTGAATAAAAGAACACTCAGGTTGAAAGATGATATTGGTACCATATTTGAGAGCTTATTGAAAAGTGGGCAAAGACATGAAATACAGTTCACCAGAATTGCCAATAAAATAATAATGAATAAAACAAAACATTATGCAATGTCTTTCAGATTGAAAAATCTATAAGGTTGCAATAAAAACATGAATTACTACATTGCATAACAACCTTGGTTAGGTCTGCAGAACAAGCTAGTTTCAATGCATAAGCCAGAAATACATGTTCAAAATGCATCCCATATAAAATTGTATGGGACCAGCAGGAACCCAGAAGGTAATATAAATTTCCAGATACCTGAAATTTGAAGCAGTACACTTAGTGACAGGTTGCCTCAAACCTACACCAATTGAAATATAGCCATAAAGAGTTGTTAATCTAATCCTACATAGCTTTTTCTCTGGTAATGTCACACTACTAACTAGAGCATACAAAACATTTGCTAGACCAATACTCGAATACAACTCATCAGTCTGGAACCCACATTACGTATCTGATATTAACACAGTTGAGAAAGTCCAGAAATATTTCACAAGAAGAAATCTTCCTCTACTCTACTCATTGCAGAATACCTTATGCCACCAGACTCCAAATTCTAGACCTAGAAAACTATTCTAGACCTATGCTGCCTTCAGTCTGATCTAAGTATGGTATATAAAATCATACATTGCAATGTCCTACCTGTCAATGAATACTTCAGTTTCAACCATAACAATACAAGAGCACACAATAGATACAAACTCAAGGTAAACCACATCAAACTTGACTTCAGCAATAGAGTGGTCAATGTCTGGAATACTCTATCTGACTCTGTGGTTTCTTCCTCAAACCCCAAAAACTTTGACATTAGACTATCTACTATTGACTTCACCCCTTTCCTAAGAGGTCTGTAGGGGTTGTGCATGAGTGCACCAATGTACTTAATGTCCCAGTCCTATTGTTTATTTTTATTTTTCTCATATGTATCCATTTCATGGATTTATAACTATGTTTATACTTATACCTATTATCTTGTAAGTGATTGAAAAATCAAATAAATAAATAAAATAACTTACCTCAACAAAGATCAGGAAAGAAGTAGCAGGACTAAGCAAGACCCTTGACATCCTCTGAATGGTCATATGCCCCAGGCCAGATGACTCAGATCTAGGAATAGCTTTATGGCAAAAACAAACATTCTTGAGGGTACACAAGAACAAAATCAAATTAAAAGATGGAGGAAGGAGGCCATCGATCAAATAATAACATGGCTGCAGGATCTGACCTCCCTTATACTACTTGGAAGATCCTGGATAGGTGAAAAGTTGAAGTGCCTAAATATAAAACCAATATGCTCAAATAGAGGCTCTTAATGGATAATAAGATGCTGTATGAATATGGAGAGACCCAGAGCCAGGGCCATCTGATGGTATGTCAGCTACCACCAGAAACATATTACCAATAATGACCTATTTTTGACCAACAACAAAGCTAATAAGATATTGTCATTCTGGCAGTTTAAAGTTTGATCTAGTTATGGAAGAAGTTACCTGGTACCAAATGTAAGCCCCCTTCCTGCAGAAATGCATGTTTTTTCTAAAGGAAATCTTAATAAGTGCAATGGGATGTATTCCCCCACAAATGAATATAGGATTTCAGCATTTGATAACTTTCATATATACATAGAGACACACTGATATATTTTTATCAAAACTTACCACCACATTCCCTCCATTTTATAGAATTGACCTGTTTCTAAGTTTGTTCAGGAGAAAATAGTTCCTTGCTCTCTGAAATGTGCTCATCCATATATTCTACTTTAGCAACCATTATTAAGAACATGTTCTTCTAGTACAACCAATTTTGTATCAATCTGCTACTAAAGAAGGTCTTTTGAGGTCTTTTAAAGTTTAGGTCTTTTAAAGTTTACAGCATTTCAGTAATGTTTTCCATGATAACATGGCACAAGACCTGTCATGTGGACAGTCCAAAGTGAATGAAAGAAGGAGCATCAGATGTTCTGGCAGGTAAGGCAAAATACCTATAAAAATTAGCTCCAAACTCCACTCTAGCGTGCATTCAAGACAGTAGTTAATGATTGGCTTTCCCAATAATATATGATCATGAGTAGGATGGAAAAGGGTAGTTGGGTATCCATTAAACATTGCTCAGAAAGAAAGTCTCCATGAGGGCAGTGACACTAGTAGCTCTGTGCTGAGGCATAATGAAAAGCCAAGCATGGAGCAACATTTTTAATATTGACATAATTCCCTCTCCCCAAGTCTCAAGGACAGAAGAGAGCAGATTATTAATGTAACTGGAAGAAAAAGTCATATCATGGTTCTATAATGCATTAAAAAAAACCCAAACACATTCTAATAAATATCACTTTTATATAAATGCATGACTGCCACCTTATAACCTATGCAGATGTTTAAATATGGTTTATACTGGGCAAATCTAGAGAGGTGTTCTAACCTAATTTAGGTTCTGCCCTTACTCTATGGCATTATGTTTGTTTCCATGAAGGAAAATATTCACAAAATAGGAAAAGAACATTCTCAGGACAGCTCCGCTGAGATATTATGCTAAATCAGTTATGTTTCATTGTTTAAAAGATGCTTTTTCCAGTTCTTAATCAAGTGCTTATATATAAGTTGGTATTGGTTTACATGATCCTATATGTAATTATCTGACTTCCATTGGCAATAATTAACATACTCTTCCTTTATAGAGCAGAAGTATCCACAAGTACATTTCCCCCCTCCTGAATTAAACATCCAACTCTGGTATATTTTTAGACCTAATTGGTCCGAACCTATCACACAATAAATAACTCTATCTATTGTCTGATTTATAACGTCTCTTTCTATACAACTATAAATTATCTCCACGATTCAAATTCTTGAATGTATTTTAAAGCAAAGAGATGTAAACAGCTTGTTTAATTTGACCTTCAAATGTCCTTTCTTGCTCAATCCTAAACTGATTTCATTGGTATACAATATGCATTGTATTTTCAGCTTGTTACTATTGAATGGAGCTGTGAAATGGCATTTCCCCTTCCCATTTCTGAGGCCTGTCATGCTTCGTCAATGCTGACAAGCAATTATTAGCCTTTGTTTCTTTTATGCTATATATTGGCAAAACAATCATTGCAAGGAATTGTAGAGGTAGAAACCATTATCTTGGCACTATAGTGGTAACATAGCTTTTAAGCTTACTGAAAATATCCTTTAGGTTCTGTCCTCTTATCTCAAAATGCCTTTTTGCCCCACTTTTGTCTTGCTCTGGGAGTTAAATCACTAACTTCTGAAACACTAAGAAAGGATAGGTTACTTTATTCTCTCCAAAGCTGTTTTCTGACTGGCCTTTGTGTGGTGTTGAATGTATTCTTTGTTCAGTTCAATCCATGTTACATTAGGTTCCAGGAATAGCTCTGACTCTCTGGCTGGTCATATTTGCAATGGAATATCATGTGTTAAAAATATTTATTTTATTTTCCAGGCAAGATAGAATCTTCAAATACCGGTATTTTGGAATATATGGTATATTTACAGAAAATACTGTATTATTATTGTTGTTATTATTCCTGATTGCACCTTTTTTGGTAGCAGAGGGTGTTTCTCCAACTATTTAACAAGAAAATCTGTCTAGCTTTTGAAGAATCCCTTCTTTATTATAGAATCTGGATTTGTGTTTGTTTACTTGTATGTTTCATTTAATTTCATTGAATAAGCATGGTCAGAATTGTAATTCAACTACAACCTATACATGTTCCATCCAGGAAATATCCAGATAGCTACCAGATCCATCTGTAAACCTCAGAAACATTTTCATGTAATTCTATAGGTATGATCATTGCAACACTTAGTTTTCCCATAGCTAAACAGTTCTCTGACCAAAGCCCCCTCCAAAAATCTATTTCCAGCTAGCAACCTACTCTCATCCTTGTTGCTTTGCTACACTTATTTTGCAGGGAAGGAAGAAACACAGTCAAAAGCAAGATGAAAGACTGTCCAGAAGCCATGGCATCTTGACTTTCACAAGGGAGAGGTGAGCCCCTCGGTTATCGATATTCATTCATTCACACCATTTCACCTCTTCACAAAGAGACGTGAAATTGTAAGGGGCCAAGATAGGAAAAAGTCAAGACAGGATGAGATAAGAATTTTCAGCAGTGGTCATTGCTTGCCTTATAGCTCTATTTGTCAGAATTTATATTGCAGCAATTTTTGCTGAGCTGAGGTTGACCCGGAAGTTGATCTGTTCAGCTGCAGAAACTCCATGGCATCATGGGAACAAGCACTTCACACTGGTCCTCTCAAGGAGCCCTCCAAAGAAAGCCTATGGATCAAGGGGTTGATATGAATAAGTAGAGGAGCATATCTATTGGAACTCAGTTATTTGAGGTCAGCATGAATAGGGCTACTAGAAATGACATAGAAAAGTATATATGACCATGTAAGCAAAGAGTTAGAATTGCCTATATTCCTTTATGGCCATCTTATGCTAGCCTGGATATTTGCAGCCTGGATCTAATAGCTCTATTCGCTTCTGTCAGCAGAGTGAATTGATGAAGCTGGAGATTAGCATTTAATCTGGTTAAGAAGTTTTAGATGGTAACATGGATTATCCATTTATAGAACAAGTAATAGTGGGTAAATGGAAATTTCTTGGCATGTTTTTATTTCTGTTTTTGCTACTTTATATTTTGCTTTTAATCACATTATTACAATAGCCACCACCTCTGCACTGTTTAGTATATTTAATATTCTATAAATATATTAAAATATAAAAATAATACTAGCAAAACATTTCTGTGATATTGTTAATATGCATATCGAATTGGATCTGTTTTGTTTATTACTCATCAGGGTCACTCGTGATTCACAACCTACAAGATGATTATTAGGAATACTATATTTATAATTATTTGATCATTCTTGATTGAGGCTCCACTCTTTTTACAAGGGACATTGTGATATTTGTTCTTAGTATCACAAGGCTTGAAAAAGTGTCAAATACGGTTCTTAATAATTTCTATCAAATAAATAGTTCTGGAGGAGTAAAAAGAAAACAAAGAAAAATCTTAAGAAAACTTTTTTATTTTAATTCAGCAAATCATGGTTCCAAATTAAGCCAATAAATTATTATGAAAACACTTTCCCAGCTGGGATCTAAATTTCAGTCTCAAGCCATTTTTATATCTTAATTGTGCCATGTTTGTAAATGGGGCATACTTTAAAATAAAAAAGGCTGACAGACTCATGGGTCATGTTAAGCTGCCCAGGTGAGACTATAATAAATACCTTGAAATCTGTAATCATTGTAACTGTTGGCATTTTAGATGCCTCTTTGTACTATCAGCAACCATCCATTCCTTGAGCAGAGAGAATGACAAACAAATATATGTTGGAAATCCCTTTGTCTGCAATCAATATGATTTCATACAATAGTTAAATTCATCACAGTTCATCTCTCTCTGTTTCTCTGTCTCTCTTTCTATCCCTGTCTCTGTCTCTGTCTCTTTCTCTGTCTCTCTCTCACTCTCTCTCTCTCTCTCTGGTTTATCCTATTGTGCATCCTCCTGGCCACTTTGTGTGATATAGAGGTATCTTTATCATCTTATACTGTGGTGTCCAGTTGCTTTTTGCCTCTGATCTGAACTATGAACCTTGAAATAATGAAAGCAAATGGAGGAAGAGTTATTCTAACTAACAGGGAAAAGTTTGTTCTGTTGCAGTGATGTAGACGAATAGAAAATTCTTTTCTACCAAACTATTCCACCAAAACATTTAAGAAATACTTTGAAAATATGTTTTAATATGGACTTTTAATCTGGACTTTTTTAAATAGGAATGTGGTCATATGACTGGAGGTGTCCAGGACTACAACTGTTATAATGAACCAATGGTTTCCATTCATTTGGCACAAATTAAAATGAATTGGTAATGGTATTAGCTTTTGTTTCTTTTAGCTTCTACAGGTCTCAACAGAATAAGAATAAGAAGTAGCAAAACCCTGAATATTAAAGTTTTGGGAAAATTGAAAAAAAATAGTACATGATTATGAACCCTGCTAATCTGGATGTGAGTTTATCAGGAAATTTCTGGACGTCTAGAGTGGGAAGTTAGAAATAATGTTTACAGAATATGGTAATGGAAAACTATTTTCATGTTGCTGCCAGGAAAACGACTGTAGGCAGATTTGTCCAGGTAAGTACCAGGATCTAGCTCAATACAGATTTACCCTCTTCTAATGGCCACTGGAAATCACCCTGTAACATTTATCTTAATTGCTTCAACTAAAGAGCCTTTAGTTGTCATGGCTATAACCTTTATATTCTACAGCTCATCTCTTCTTTTTTCTGCCCATGGAAAAAGCTTATCTAGAATATGTTTTGTTTTTTCTAAATTAAAAAGCACAGAGCCTCTCTCTGTGAAAGGGGAAAGAATAATGGGGCTTCAGGATACTTTTTTCTCCTGTGGATCACGCTGTAAAGACTGCAAAAGTGAGAACAGAAGAAAACAATCTAGGTCTGAAGATAACTTACTCTTCTTATTTCAGAAATACTACAGTATATTGAGCTCAGCTTTGACAAAAGACGGTAAAGCTTATCAAATGATTAGCCAGACATTGTCTCACTTGTCACATATAATTGGAAAGTTTCTGTTTTTAGTCTTAAGTTTTCTGTGTCCTAAAGTCCTGATGAAACCGAGATCTTTCCTGCACAATTCATTTGGCAAATAAAAAGAGTAACAATTGCTGATTTGCCTTACGTATGGCTTTAATGAGTCATATAAGGGACTGTAAGAGGTTTCACATTATCTAAGCATCTGATATTGCGTAGTATATAGTCATCAACCATAATATGTCACAATTTTTTAATCCTCAGGACAACTGTATGACACTATATAGAGGTATTATTCAGCATTAGCTAAACAGCACAGAACCTGCAATGTTTCTAAGCAATTAACTTGGCTGTTCTCATCAAGCCATATTTCCTGATACTGCTTTGGGGAAGACCGTCTGAAATTAAGAAATTACCTCTAAGTACACATCAGAATTATAATCTGAGATTGTGAATATTGTTATTAATATTACTCTTCCCTTTGCTAAATACAGGGAATTTTGAAATATAATTTAGAAAAGGAGACTTCAATAAAATTAGTGAAACTTACAAACCTTCAAATTTGTGTGTTGGCAATACTTTTCTCAAAAGTGCTCTTTTTCAAAGGAAACTGGACCTTTGAAAAACTTTAGCTTCTCTTCCAAAAAGCTTCTTCTTCAGAACTGAAGACGTTTCTTGGATGAGAACTGAAATATTTTCAAAGGAAAAAACAAAAACAAAAACAAGAAAGTCCAGTTGCCTTCTGAAAAAAAGCACCTTTGGGACAACCATGACCTGGATGACTGAGGATCTCCATAGACTTTGACAATACTTCTTTTATTCTCTTGACATACACTTAATCCAGACTATAGAATGATTTTTAATTAAAAAAGATGAATGATGGGTTGTGTGTGAGAGAGAGCGGAGGGGGAAGAGAGAGAGAGAGAAGGGGGGGAGAGACAATAACAATATTTAAATGTATGGTTTGCTTTTTTATTGCTTGAGGTTTTATTTTATTTTGCTCAGTTTTTTTGGTTCATTATAGTTTAGATCGTTAGCAGCCTGAGGATTAAAAAAAACTGGGATAAAAATGAAGTTGAACAAAAAAAGATATTTATTCTATTGATTCATTCTAATTCTTTCAGCAAAGACTATTACATAAATTATCAGATCATAAAAGATGCAGATCTTTTATGTTAAGTTCTTATTCTAATGTTCTTTTCATTGTCAACATCAGTGTCATTTTCAGTCACCTGGAGAGTGTATATTAAACCAGAAGCAATTGAAAAATAACTAGACCAAATTTGCCTACGGTACAGACAAGAGACCACTGTCAAAACCACTCTTAGTCATCAGATTGCTTTTCTTAACTAATGGAGAATCTTTGGCAAGAAACAGAGAATAAGTACATGCAATCCATTATGGGGAATTCTGGATATATAGAATTTAAATTCTGTTTTTATTAAAACTAATAAGCTGGTTGCCAGTCATAACAGGGAAAGACTTGTTAATATATATTATTTGTCATTTGACCACTGCAGCTATAATATATATATATATATAATTTGTTTTCTTAAGCTTTCGCAGGTACTTACATGTGTGCTGTTTAGCTTCCTTCGGGTATTATCCCACGTCATTGTAGTTCTGTTAAAGTTGTAGCAACATTTCAGCAGAATCTCATCTGCCATCCTCAGGCTTCTGTACAGAGTTGGTTCCTGGTTTCAAATTTGAGGCTGGTCCATTCTGATTGGCTGGGAGCCTGGATCTGTGTTCATTGGACTTGGAGTTTGATTGATTGGTGTTTCTGGTTTCTTCTGTCTGTTTTGTGGCTTTGATTGGCTGGCAACACTCTATTCTTGTGTTGGAGGCTTTCAGTGCAGCTTGGCTCCGTGTGAAGGGACGGCTGCTCTTAATTAGCAAGCTGCTCTTCATTAGCAAGCTGGGTTTCACCTGGGTGCCTGGTGGGGGGGTGTTTGGGTTGGAGCTATCAGAGGGAGTCTGTTTTTGCCCAGGTGTTTGCCTGGCTTGTGGCATGGAGATCTTTCTATTTGAGAGTGCAGGCTTCCAAATGATTGACAGTCTGGTGGAATCATCTCTTCTATTCATGCTGTCAGGTCTTTTTTCAATCTCTATGGCTTCTCTGATGATTCTGTGGTTGGGGTTTTCTATAGTGGCTAGGGTTTTAGTGCCATTGAAGTGGATGTTGTGACCTGTGGTTTTCATGTGTTGGACTAGTGAGGAGATGTGCTCCAGCTTTTTTACTGCATTTTTGTGTTCATCTAGGCGGGTACTTATTCTTCTATTGGTCTGTCCAATGTATGTAGCCGGGCATGATGTACAGGAAATTTCGTATATGCCTTGATTTTCCAAGTCAATTTTGTCTTTGGGGTTCCTCAGGATGGCTGCTATTTTTTTGTCTGTTTTGAAGGCAGTCTTGATGTGATGCCTGTGTAGTATCTTACTGATTTTATCTGTGGTACCTCTTATGTAGGGCAGGACAGCTGTTCCATAGATCTGTTGATCTTCTAGGTCTCTGTTATGTCTTGGTGTGTTTTTGTGGATCAAGTTGGTGATTTTGTTTTTGTGGAAGCCATTGGCTGTCAATACTTCAGTCAGGGTGCATAGTTCAGTCTTTATATGTGTCTTATCTGCCAGGCGTTTGGTTCTGGTAATTAGTGTTTTCGCTATGGAATTTATCTGTGCTGGGTGGTGGTGGGATTGGGTGTTGAGGTAGCGGTTGGTGTGTGTTTTCTTTTGGTATATGGTGTGTCCCAGTGTGCCATCTGTTCTTTTGTAGATTAGTACATCTAAGAATGGTAGTTGTTTGTTTATTTCCGTTTCCATTGTGAACTTGATTTTGGGGTGTTTGTTTAGGTGTGTTAGGAAATTGTTTAGGTTTTCTTTTCCATGGGGCCAAATCACAAATGTGTCATCGATGTATCTTAGCCATAGTTTGGGTTTGTGGATGGCATTAGCCAGGGCTCTGGATTATGTGGCTGGTGTCAGATGTCCTAACCAAAGGATTCAATTATGCCATAGCACCCAAAAAAATCCCAACAGAATCCATCATATGTGCAGTAGAATCCAGCCTAACCAAATTAAATACAGATGAAGCTGACAGAATAAGACACCAGGTTACTCACATCTTATGCACAATGAAACCACCAAAAAATAATTTGCAAAAAGATGAATTCAGAGCGTTACAAACCCTGAAAAATGATAATAGTATAATAATACTCCCAGCAGACAAAGGAAATGCCACAGTAGTAATGGACAGAAAAGACTATGAAACAAAATTGACAGACCTACTCCAAGACTCCACATACACACCTATACACACCTATAAATACAGACCCAACCACATATCTAGAAAAATCAACCAAGAAGAAAATTATAACCAGCCACATAAGCAAATAAATCCAACAGACGATCATCCCAAGAGAAAAATCTTCTAGATGC
>BLBF01000063.1:12573334-12601707 GCA_015471245.1 Laticauda colubrina | reverse complement strand
TCTTATCCCAAAGTAGAGGGTGGATTTTGCTGCTCAATTCCAGGTGTAGTGCTAGCAAATCTTTGTTTAACTGATCTAATTGGAATCTTTTACTGTGAACTTCATTTCTGAGTAGAGATATCTCTGTCCTTTTCAGGATACGTTTGGTAGCTGCTGTGTTCTTATGAAATGTTAATTTGAAGCAGGTTGGTGTTACATTGTTGTCTCTGCAGCTGCATAGGAATTTTAGGTCACATTGTATTCCTGCTCTTTTAACTTCCAGCTTCTCGTAGCTTTTGATCTGGCTGTTTATTTCCTCCCCGTAGAGGTCAGATATTTGTTTTCTTAGGCTGTCGCGGGTACTTACATGTGTGCTGTTTAGCTTCCTTCGGGTATTATCCCACGTCATTGTAGTTCTGTTAAAGTTGTAGCAACGTTTCAGCAGAATCTCATCTGCCATCCTCAGGCTTCTGTATAGAGTTAGTTCCTGGTTTCAAATTTGAGGCTGGTCCATTCTGATTGGCTGGGAGCCTGGATCTGTGTTCATTGGACTTGGAATTTGATTGATTGGTATTTCTGGTTTCTTCTGTCTGTTTTGTGGATTTGATTGGCTGGTAAGACTTTGTTCCTGTGTTGGAGGCTTTCAGTGCAGCTTGGCTTCGTGTGAAAGGACGGCTGTTATCTATTAGGAAGCTAGGTTTCACCTGGGTGCTTGGTGGGGGTGTGTTTCAGCTGGAGGTATCTGAGGGAGTCTGTTTCGGCTCAGGTGTTTGCCTGGCTTGTGGTGTGGAGTTCTTTCCATTTGAGAGTGCAGGCTTCCAAATGATTGATAGTCTGCTGGAATCATCTCTTCTATTCATGCTTTCATGTCTTTTTTCAATCTCTATGGCTTCTCTGATGATTCTTTGGCTGGGGTTTTCTATCGTGGCTAGGGTTTTAGTGCCATTGAAGTTGATGTTGTGACCTGTGGTTTTCATGTGTTGGACTAGTGAGGAGGTGTGTTCCAGCTTTTTTACTGCATTTTTCTGTTCATCCAGGCGGGTACTTATTCTTCTATTGGTCTGTCCAATGTATGTGGCCGGGCATGATGCACAGGGAACTTCGTATATGCCTTGGTTTTTTAGGTCAATTTTGTCTTTGGGTTTTCTAAGGATGGCTGCTATATTTTTGTCTGTTTTGAAGGCAGTCTTGATGTGATGCCTGTGTAGTATCTTACTGATTTTATCTGTAGTACCTCTTATGTAGGACAGGACAGCTGTTCCATAGGTCTGTTGATCTTCTAGGTCTCTGTTATGTCTTGGTGTGTTTTTGTGGATCAAGTTGGTGATTTTGTTTTTGTGGAAGCCATTGGCTGTCAATAATTCAGTCAGGGTGCATAGTTCAGTATTTATATGTGTCTTATCTGCCAGGCGTTTGGTTCTGGTAATTAGTGTTTTTGCTACGGAATTTATCTGTGCTGGGTAGTGGTGGGATTGGGCGTTGAGGTAGCGGTTGGTGTGTGTTTTCTTCTGGTATATGGTGTGTCCCAGTGTGCCATCTGTTCTTTTGTAGATTAGTACATCTAAGAATGGTAGTTTTTTGTTTATTTCCGTTTCCATGGTGAACTTGATTTTGGGGATGTGTGCTGTTTAGGTGTGTTAGGAAATTGTTTAGGTTTTCTTTTCCATGGGGCCAAATCACAAATGTGTCATCGATGTATCTTAGCCATAGTTTGGGTTTGTGGATGGCATTAGCCAGGGCTCTGGATTCGAATTCTTCCATGAACAGGTTTGCAATGACGGGTGACAGTGGTGATCCCATAGGGGCTCCTTCAATTTGCTTGTATCTTTGTCCTTTGTATATGAAATATGTGTTGGTTAGGCAGTGTTCTGTTAGTTCCATGAGGTCTTTAGCTGGTTGGTATTTATTTTTGATGATTTCAAGAGTTTCTTTTATTGGGACTTGAGTGAATAATGAAACCACGTCAAAACTTACAAGCAGATCCTCTTGTTCCACGTGTAGATCTTTGATCATTTCTAAGAAGTGGTATGAGTTTTGTACATATGAAGCTGCGGTTTCAGCATGGGGCTGTAGTTGTTTTGCTAAGTATTTAGCTAGGTTTTGTAATGGTGCTCCTATGGAACTGACTATGGGTCTGAGAGGTATGCCTTCTTTGTGTATTTTTGGGAGGCCGTATAATTTGGGGCATCTAGAAGATTTTTCTCTTGGGATGATCGTCTGTTGGATTTCTTTGCTTATGTGGCTGGTTATAATTTTCTTCTTGGTTAATTTTTCAAATATGTGGTTGGGTCTGTGTTTATAGATTTGTATGTGGAGTCTTGCAGTAGGTCTGTCAATTCTGTTTCATAGTCTTTTCTATCCATTACTACTGTGGCATTCCCTTTGTCTGCTGGGAGTATTATTATGCTGTTATCATTTTTCAGGGTTTGTAGTGCTCTGAATTCATCTTTTTGCAAATTACTTTTTGGTGGTTTCGTTGTGCATAAGATGTGAGTAACCTGGTGTCTTATTCTGTCAGCTTCATCTGTATTTAATTTGTTAAGGCTGGATTCTACTGCACATATGATGGATTCTGTTGGGATTTTTTTTGGGTGCAATGGCATAATTGAATCCTTTGGTTCAGACATCTGTTTCTGTTTTGGTGAGTTCTCTGTTGGAAACCTTATATCCTAATTGTTTCAGGTGTTGTGGTGAGTTGTTGGGGGTTTTCTTGTCATGTTCTAATTTTTTTAGTTTTTTAAGAGTTTTTAATTTTTGTAAGTGGTTTCAGTTTCAGCTCTCCAAGTTTTAAGTTCTTTTATCTTATCCCAAAGTAGAGGGTGGATTTTGCTGGTCAATTCCAGGTGTAGTGCTAGCAAATCTTTGTTTAACTGATCTAATTGGAATCTTTTAGTGTGAATTTCGTTCCTGAGTAAAGCCATCTCTGTTCTTTTCAGGATACGTTTGATAGCTGCTATGTTGTGATGAAATGTTAATTTGAAGCAGGTTGGTGTTGAATTGTTGTCTCTGCAGCTGCATAGGAATTTCAGGTCACATAATTCGATGTGGTTTCACTATTCACTCAAGTCCCGATAAAAAAAACTCTTGAAATCATCAAAGACTATGAAACAATATTGACAGACCTACTCCAAGACTCCACATGTGGGTCCTCTCTTCACGGGTGAGGAGTCTGGAGGTGTAGGGCTTGATGAGGTAGGTTGTGAGGGAGAAGGTGTCATCTCCCACGATGAAGTAGGGCACATCTTGTGGATGAAATGTCCATAAACGGATGCTGGACGGATAGAGAGGAAGCCAAACCGAGGCAGTGAGTACATCGATTTTTTGAACGGACAGCAAGGTTTTTTGTCCATTTTACATCCTCTTTGCATCCGTTGGTTCACTGTGACATGGGCTTAAACTGCACACACCCCAAAATCAAGTTCACCATGGAAACGGAAATAAACAAACAGCTGTCCTGCCCTACATAAGAGGTACTACAGATAAAATCAGTAAGATACTACACAGGCATCACATCAAGACTGCCTTCAAAACAGACAAAAAAATAGCAGCCATCCTTAGAAACCCCAAAGACAAAATTGACCTAAAAAACCAAGGCATATACAAAGTTCCCTGTGCATCATGCCCGGCCACATACATTGGACAGACCAATAGAAGAATAAGTACCCACCTGGATGAACAGAAAAATGCAGTAAAAAACCTGGAACACACCTCCTCACTAGTCCAACACATGAAAACCACAGGTCACAACATCAACTTCAATGGCACTAAAACCCTAGCCACGATAGAAAACCCCAGCCACAGAATCATCAGAGAAGCCACAGAGATTGAAAAAAGACCTGAAAGCATGAATAGAAGAGATGATTCCAGCAGACTGTCAATCATTTGGAAGCCTGCACTCTCAAATAGAAAGATATCCACACCACAAGCCAGGCAAACATCTGAGCCGAAACAGACTCCCTCAGATACCTCCAGCTGAAACACACCCCCACCAAGCACCCAGGTGAAACCTAGCTTCCTAATAGATAACAGCCATCCTTTCACACTAAGCCAAGCTGCACTGAAAACCTCCAACACAAGAACAGAGTGTTACCAGACAATCAAAGCCACAAAACAGACAGAAGAAACCAGAAACACCAATAAATCAAACTCCAAGTCCAATAAACACAGACCAAGACTCCCAACCAATCAGGATAAGCCAGCCTCAAATTTAAAACCAAAAGCTATGAGACCCACATCCATACAGAAGCCTGATGATGGCAGATGAGATTCTGCCGAAACGTTGCTACAACTTTAAAAGCACAACTATAATGACATGGGAAAATACCTGAACAAAGCTGGATACCATACATATAAATACCCGCAAAAACTTATATATATATATGAAAGTACATGCATTGAAGAGATGTAGCAGAACACTCTAGTGCTCCAAACAAATAACCTGGTCATGTGAGCCACTGATATATGACTTCGAAATTTTGAGTAGAACCCAGGTAAAGAAACAAACAATGTTATATTAAAAATGTGATTCCAATATATGTTCAAAAATTGATAATCAGGAAGAATTCAAATGGAGGATTTATTATATTTCTTTAAAAGGTGAACATTTATTTTATTCAATGTGATATAATATTTTATTTATTTTCAAAGGTATAAGAATTTCTGAGTGCTTTGCTTTTTTAGCTAATCGGTTTCCATGGTCTTTGAGTACTTGGAAGGTGCGCAAGTATTGCATAGCTTGCTGGAGGCAGAATATGTGGATAACTTTAAGCTGCAATCCTATAAACACTTAAATGAGAATAGTCTCCAGGCAGGCACAGAACTATGCTGTTAAACACCTAGAGAGAGTCATCCATGTGGAAATGTTCCTGGATGGAGAATGAACACTTTTTTTTAATTGCTGGACTTGTTTTGTATTTATTATAGTTTTCATTTTGTAAAACTACCAAAATCATCTGGAATGGAACAGCCTATAAATTCAATAAATAAATAGATACAGTCAAGTTACATCTATCTACAGTACAGCATAAACAAATTTACAATTACATGACATTAAAACATGAATTTAGATTAAAATATTACAGAAGGAAAAGTTCCAGTTCAACATTTTTAGACTTTTACCCTGACCTGCATAAGTGTGAATGAATTATATAGTCCTATATTTCAGGGAGTTTATTTTCAGATAATACTTTCTGGATGGAAGTGTTGGAATGAAAAACATTGACATAATCTGGAGTATAGCAAAAGAAATAGTTCTCCAGAGATACATGGGAAAGGATCTTTTAGACATATATGCAATTTGTTGTTTAAAGTAAGTGAAATAATACTACAGTAGTGAATACTGGCTACATTTTTTCTTTATTATTATTTTTTAAATTGCATTCTGTCAGCTTTTATTTGTGTCACAATAATCAGCAACATTTCTAGGAAATAGTAATTCTGACAGAAAAAGAAATGGAAAATCAACTAAATATTAATTTACAATAAAAAGTTATGTGCAAAGTAGAGACCATTTACAGCTGAAACCCACATGCTCTTTTAATAAATCATTCATTAAAAACAGAAAATGTTTCCTGGCTTTTACTGAACCAGTAATATACATTGGGTCATCCAAAATTAGATTAGCTTTACGTTTCATCAGCTGTAAAATTGATACATTCTTTGATTTCAGAGCATTTAAGTTCTCCTGCTCCTATAGCTAAACAACTAGCTCATTGATCTAAGGCAAAAAAAAATTCCTGGATAAACTATTCATCTTCAGAGAATAATGAAGAAAATAGGGAGCCTATTAAAGTTAAGCACATAGACTAAGGCACACAAATTGGGAGGACCAGAATTAGAAAGCAAATGCTCTCCAAATCATATGGACTACACCTCCCACAATTCCTTGCTATTTGCCATACTGAATGGACTGATAAGAAAGTTGAAGTGCAAAATATCTGGATGTCTGCTTTAGATTATCATACCAAGCCTACAAGTAATTGTGCTAGCCCACTCTCTTATTAACAGCAAATTCTCTGAGCATATGGACTGGTGGACTTATTGACTAGGTTCAACAGAACATTAGAAATTATAATGTAATTTGGGTTTGTCTCAGTTTAGTACAAAATATGAATCCAGCTGATGATTAAATATTATGAGTGAATGATTATATTGATTCTTCATCAAGCTTTGCTTAAAATAAACCTTGTTTCAGTAATATGTGAAACTAACCAGTGAACCAAATGTTTATTTCCATTTTTTATTAGCTATGGCTTAGAGTTATGACCACTCCTAAATTTATTGAATTTGTAATATATGTATGTATGTTTGTATGTATGTGTGTATGTATGTATGTATGTATGTATGTATGTATGTATGTATGTATAACCCTATTTATAATGAAACAAAACATCTTTTTCCTGTATGTGCTGTTTAATAAGGTTAGAGGCATTTTCTTGATTCTTGTTTTGAAAAGGACAGGTTTGATTTCAGGCTGTTTGCTTCTGGCCTTCTAAGAACTCTCTTCCACTTTGTCACTGCTGTTATGTTTTGCTCCAGAGAGGAGATCTGAAGATACAACTGCTTATAATTAATGGCAGTTGATGAAAGTTGGCAGCAAGGAATAAAAAAGTATATATTATTTTATAGGTTACAACTTGTGTTTTTGCAAAATCTATCCTTGCTGGATGACTATTACAGACAATTCAAATAATCCCTGTGATGTAACTAGATTGGTATAGGGTTTCAATTGTGAGGGGGCAGTGGAGGATAGAAGATAGGAGTAGCTGTGCAGATGCAAGTTATAGTTGAGAGACAAGTCACAAGTACCAATTAATAATTGTTATATGTGAAAAATCCATTGTGTTCACTGAAACCTTCAGAGATAGCCTGAAAACTTTTAATGTGTGTGAGTGAGTTCAGCAATCCCTTGCTCAATTATATTGAAAAAAGTTCTTTTTTCTAAGATGATTATAATGAGATCAGCAACTGATTGGCCTTTGAATGAAATAGTTTGCAGCACATGGGAACTAGATTTCTGGGCATGTTGTGTTCTGGCCTTATTCTTGAGGCATTGAGAACTGGAATTTAATTCCATATATCAGTTGTTTAGAGTGTTGGATAAAATAGTACTATTTCGCTTACATTCAAGAAGGCTGAACTATAGTGCTCAGGGTTTCATGCCATCTTTTAATACAGAAGTTACATTTAAGATCAAATAAGATTAATTAGTCATAAAGATGGAATTCTCTGGGGTTGATGTTTGCCATTTCATGACCCCTGTTTGTTTTGTGGGTTTTGTTAGCAGAATATTGTAGTGTGGGCTATATATTTTGTTGTTGGCTTTTTGGTTTAGTATTTCCATCTAGTGCTGAAGTTGGGCAGCCAATAAATTTAAATAAATAAACAAAAAATATAAAATTAATAGGAGAGGTCTTATATTTTCTGGATAAAAGGAGTGATGGGTGCTAATCTTTGGGAAAAGTCCTAGCTCATTTGTAATTTAAAAAAAATGGAATAATATGTTACTATCATAATACCATTAAATAAAAATACAGAATATTCAATTGACTGCTTACTAGCATTAAATGGAGGTAGCAAAACAAAAACAAAAGAACACCCTATGTGATTAGGATGAATTATTCTGAGTTGTAGATAAATACATTATTAAAACCATTAGAGTGTCAAGAATTATAGTGAACAAAAAAATTTCCAAGTGATTAGTGAGGAGGATACTGAGGTCTCAACCTTTGTTTAACTGCAAAGTTAACTGCCAAATACCCAAAGCAGTCAAACATAAAAGTGAGCACTCTATCTCGCAATTTATCTTTACTTCCATTGCTATCTACCTATTGTGAAAGGAATGTTACTTGACATTTGTTTGTAGATTTTGAGTCAACATTTGGAGACTGTATCTCATTCTACTCGTGGGCAGCTTAAATTTCAATCTTCTCTATGGTTCATTAGGCATGGAACCAGGTACAACTTGCTTGCAAATATACATCCCAAGAGATGCATGGCACCTGTCTTTAATATTAATTTGGAGATAAGAACAGCATTTATTTTTCTTTTTTATCTGTTTCCACATCTCAGAATTCCCTAGACTTTGAAGTCTATATAAGATCCAGCATTTCATCTCCTGTATATTTGATAACATTAAGATTTCACATCTGGCAAGATAACTGTGATGGAAATTGTTTTGAAAAAGCAGTAAATGATATGGTGCTTGTGGACAACTTGTATTGCTTTTTAAAACTTAAAAAAAAAGCCATACACTCCAATTATTGCCAGCCAGCTAGTTTCAATTCATGCAACAGATTATTTCCCCTTAAAGCGACAATTTTCAGATGACAAAGTACAGAAGCATATAGCTACTTTCTCCCCTCAAATTTGATTTCAGCCATTGTAGCAATTCGGGGGACAACTGATTAGATGAACAAAACAGTGAAAAAGAAGGAGAAAAGACATCTGGAGTATTATGGTGATTTAACCACTTTGATTTATGTTTAACAGTTCAGCAGAGTCTATTTTTTGGCCCTCAAAATAGAACACGCACTTGATATGCCATTTTGCTTCATGGCTTTAGCTGTCAGCATGTCACCATTCAGTTTTGCTGTTAATATTTTATGATATAGAAGTTTATAAGCATATGTACAGTGTAGCAACAACACCATCATCATTGCCTTGACTTAATTTATGGGGCTTTCTCTCTCTGAACCTCTTTTACAAAACAGATTGAAAAGAATGTGAATTGGAGTGAGGGAAGACAGGGATTTTTCTTCAACAAGCTACACTTAACCACTTTAAATGGGTCTTTTCCAGGTTAAAGTAGAACCAATGAGGCAGCTTATTGCTTCACCAATGAAAGCTAAAGATCCCTTAAGATGTGTGAGACTATTTTGACAACTGGTTTTCCAAAAGCTGGAGTTTTTAGAGAAAGTATTCTACTTATATATGTTTTTCCTTTTTTCTCCCCCCCCCCACTTTTCCCTTTAAAAGAGAGCTAACATAATATAATGGAAAAGGAGCTGGACAAGAACAAAGAGTTTCTGGTTGAAGTCCTCATTCAATGAATTGCTACTGAATGTTGGCCTGGTCACTTCCTCACTGAGTTCAAGTTTTGGGAATAAAGTAGCAGGAAATATATGTGCAAGCTACATTGAGTTCTCTCTAAAAATATGGTATCAATAGAAACACACATATAGAAAATGTACATTTAAAAATGTAAAAACATTGACTTCCATTTTGCAGGGCTTCGGCAACAGGCAGGAATCCGCGATCGTGTATGGTTTCTGCCTGGGCTTGCCGTCGGAGCGTCCCGAGCCAGTTGGCTTTGGGTCTAAGCCACCCTGTAGGGGTTGGTGAAGATGGGGGAGACTCCAGCAGGGTTGAGGAAAGCCACATCTTTCCTCCCCAGCTGGCTAAACTCCCTTTCCCGAAGGTGGCAGAGCGGTGGTCAGAAATGGCTGCCTCAAAGAAGCCCTCATCCAGAAAAGAACGTGCAGGAGGGAGAAAGTGCTGAAGTGAAAGATTTGGCTGACCGGGATAAGAAGAAACAATTAAGATATCCTGGAACTTAAATCCTAAAAAAACCCAAAAGATACATTGCTCCCAAAGAAGACTCGGAAGCAGCGAATGAAAGTGAAAAGGGAAAGTTGTGTGTTGTTTTTTTTTCACTCTCCTTCCTTATGTTGACAGTGAAGAGATAAATGAGAAATCGGAAAAATCTGCTTTGGCATCAACAGGTATTTATATTAGAAAATTTAGTGCCAAGGGGATAATAAAGATTTCTGAATATAAAAGGCAAAAAAAAAAAAAAGAGAGAGAGAGAGAGAAAGAAAATTTTCTTTTGCTGTAAGTGGGAAGGGAGAGGAAGATAATAAGAAAAGGATTTGGAAGGAGGAGATAGCCTGGAATCTAAAGAATCTAAAGTTAATTTTTTACAGGATTGCTAAAAGATACATTTTATCTGGAACTTTGTAATTAAATATTAACCCCAGGAAGAGAAAGTGAAAAAAGGAAGAAAGTGTAAAAGGAAACAGCTTGTGTGTATTTGGATTGTTTGGTGACTTTGGGACTCTTGGAATTATATCGGAAGGATTAAAAATACTCAGGTGGTTGTTTTAAAAGAAGAAGAAAAAAAAACAATGGCATCACTTGTGGACGAATTGAAAACAGAATTTAAAAAATATAGAGAAGAAAAAAAAGAAGGGAAGGGCTCTCTTGGTTCCATTTTTCAATTCTTAAAAATGGCGATTGTTATCTACAAGAAACTACAAGAAAAGACTACACAACAAGAAGACTGGGACAAAGAAGAAGCCATCTTTAATGAACAAGTAACTTTACTTGGGGAAGAAAGTGGAAAGAGGGGAAAGAGAATGGAGAATTTGAGACCTAAAAAAACAACCAAAAAAGGGAAAAATAAGGTGAAAAGTGGATATGACATGAGAAAGCAACAGAAAAAGGGAATACAGAAAAGGGAAATTGAGGTGGAGAGACAGGGGAATAAAAAGAGCAGAGAGAAGAAGCAAAGGAGGAGGGAAAAGAAGAGAAGCTACATGGGTGTGAAGCAAGATGTAAAGAAACAGGACTTATTTAGAGATAATGGGTAAAAATTTAATTGAAAAAGGGATTCTGCAGGTACATCTGATTGTATTGTTATATTTGTATTTAGAAATAATATTAGAAGTTTGGAAACGACATATGATTCAGTGATACATTTCTGAATAAAATAAATGTAATGAATTAAATGAGAGAATTAATTTAGAAAGTAATGGGAACATTTTAATGACATAAATGTTTTAAAATGCAAGTGAAGTGCTGGGGAAGTAATCATGGAAAGTTTATGAGCGTTCCCATAGAAGTATGATACCTATTTGAAAAGTAATATGTTAAATGTTTAAAATTTAAATGAATATTAATATTAACGATAGAATTGAATGGGTATGGATCGTTGTTTTAATTATATTATATATTTATACTTTTTTTTTCTTTTTCTCTTTAAAATGTAGTGTTTAGCTTTAATGTACTACACAGAATCCGAATAGAAGTTACGTTTTATATTAAGTGTTATAATTTTAGAAAGATATAAAGGCGTCATACTCCAATTAGTGACTACAGGAGGAATTTTGTTTAAGGAGAAAAGATAATAGATAGCTGAAATAGGACAGACAAAGAATATATATATAATGATCTGATTTGAGATGAAACAAATAAAAATAAAATTAAGAAAGTTAAAAGAGGGGAGAAGCCATATAGAAAATGTAGAATGGTAATAAGATATGGAATGGTATATAAAAGTGAGCATGAATTTGAATTGGTGTCTGTACAAAGAGATGTAACCCGGGATCAGGCTGCTTTCAGAAAAGAGGTTTTATGTTTTCATGTTTTGTGTTGTGTTTCTCAATGTTTGTTTTTAAAAATCAATTAATTTTTTTTCTTCAAAAAAAAATGTATTAAAATTGGTAAGAATTGAGATTTGCGCTAAAGGATATTGTGGGCTTGAAGTTAATAATATAATATGATAGGGAAAGTTGATTAATATAATATGAATGTAAATTTATATCCAAGAGGAAAAGATTATATATATTGTGCACAAGAATTATGTACTAATTGACACATTGTACAATTGAAAGATTTCATTGCTTTATGTTTGTATTTGTCTATGTTTGTTGTTAAAAATAAAAAAAAATTACAAAAAAATGTAAAAACATTAAACAAAGGTTATTATGTCTTATTTTGAATTTTTGCTACAGGTATGAAAATGTTCTACATTAAAAATGATCAGGGACATATGGGAGAGAGTATCATGCCTGAAGATGTTTTTATATGCCTTTTTTTCCACAGCTTAATACACAAATAAACACAGTATACAATCATTCTTTTTTTTTTTTAAGTTATATTAGTGTGAACTTTCACATGGGATAAGTATATACCAGACCAAAAGCACATACTGCATTTACTATTGGAAGCATGAAGATGACATTTTAATCCTTTTCTGCATCTATTGCAGTTCAGAAGAGTTGGATTACATTCCTAGCATCTTCAAGTAGGGGCATGGAGGTAACTGATACAGCCAATATAGAGATGATAAAGGCTATATTTCTGCATGGGTGTTCACAGCAGAGAATATACTTATCTTCCTCCACATGTGTGCAGAAGCAATTTCCTATTTAGCACCTGTCACCTCATATGGCCTTTGAGGCAGAAAGGTTTCACCTGCCATAGGTTTAAATAAGTGGCATTCAGAACAGCTGTGTCGAAGTACAATAATTTTAGTTACCTGTAGGCCAGTAAAATCTCACATTTTGTTTCTAGTTCCTTTCCTTTTTTTCTAGTCAAACTATAGGATAATCCATATGACTTATCATTGGGGATCTCTATGATATATATTTTTCATGGAAACGAGACAGTGTGTTTTTACTTCATGGATTGTGTCCTCACCCACTTTGTCATAAATCTAAGAGAGCAGGTTCAGTTGATCTCTTTACTTGCAAGCTGATAGCCTAACAGCTCCACATGGGATCCAGGGCATTTTTGGGTGTGAAAACTATTTCTGAAAGCAGAAATACAAGGGCTTAAGATTTTTTTTTTCATTGTAAATTGATGTTTAGATGGAACATTTTTCCCAAGAGGGGGAAAAATTAAGGGGAATGACCAGTAAAAAAAATAAAGCAAGATTTAGTATGTGGACCACATACTGTAAAATTGCTGATCAACAATGGCTAGGAACCAGCTAAGTAGGAAATGCATAATGAGAAAAAAAACAAACAGAAACTAGATATTTAGACCATTGCTGTTTACTTTTTCATTGATGGTCATTTGCTGAAGTTGTTTGCATGCCAACCAACTCCATACTCAGTGATATTAATCCAGTTTAACATTACTTAACATGTAGAAAATATAACATTTTAAAATATTTGTTGGGAAGGAATAGATCTGATATTAAAAAACCCTAATAATTTTACTTTATTTTAAACAATAACAATAAGTTTTGATATTTGAGTAGTATACAATTAAAAGTTTCGAGTGTCAATGAAATGGTTCCTGTTATAATTCTGCATATCTTGTCAGTTGATCTCTACTTATAAAGCCCATGTCACACTGCACCAATGGATGCAAAGAGGATGTAAAACGGACAAAAAAGTTTGCCATCCGTTGGTTAACGTGATGTACTCACTGCCTCTGTTTTGCTTCCTCTCTATCCGTCCAGAATCCATTTATGGACGTTTCATCCGCTCAGAAAGTTTTGAGCTGCTCAAAACTTTTGCGCGGAAAATGTATCCAATTCGTCCATTCTGCATCTGCTACACATCCGATAGGCATCTGTTCTGCATCCGTTACGCATCCGCAATATCCACTAGGCATCCATTCCACATCCGCACAACTCGCATCCGCTCGGACGTAGGGAGGAAGCGGAACGGATGCAGAACAGATGCAGAATGGATGCCTAGCAGATGCAGCATGGAAACAAAGCATGTAAAACAAAAAAAACATTCACAGAGGGGACCTATCTCGGATATTAAGGATGTCTAGAGGATGCCTAGAGGATGCCTAGATGATGCAAAGGGACACCTATACTGCCTATAAAGAAGGGGAGCAACTCATCTGCATCTCACTTTCAGACCAGCAGCCCACCTGTGCAGACCTCTGCAGCCTTCATCTGACTCTTCCTCTTCCACAGCATCCAGTCATGTCCACCGTGGATCATACCACAGTCTTTTTGGCAGCCACCATCGTTCTGCAACAGTGCGAAGCCATCTACAGGCTCTGTGAACTCTACTACGGGAAGAAAAGGAGGCGGCCAAGAAGCACCTGGGTCCAAAAATGGATCAGGAGAAGAGCAGAGTATGGACTGTACAACAAGATGATGGTGGAGCTCAGGAACGAAGACCCTCGGGTGTTCCAGAACTTCATGAGGATGCCTCCAGCCATGTTAAACGAAGTTGTGGAGTGCCTGACACCCAGGTTGACCAAGGCAAACACCAACTTCCGGCCCAGCCTGGACCCTGGGCTCAAGGTGGCAGTGACTCTGCACCACCTGGCCTCAGGGACCACCGACAGCAGCATGCAGTACGGCTGGAGGGTGCCACACAACACCATCAGCATTGTGGTCAGAGAAGTGGTGCAGGCCATCATCGAAGAATACAAGGAGGAGCTCCTCCAGTGCCCCACCGCTGAAGAAGGATGGAAGAAAGTTGCAGAGCAGTGGTATCATAGGTGGAACTTCCCCCACACCGTTGGAGCCATAGATGGCAAGCACGTGGCCTGCAAAGCTCCAGCCAACTCAGGGTCCACTTATTTCAACTACAAGGGCTTCTTCAGCATCATCCTCTTCACCATGGTCGATGCTGACTACAAGTTCATGTACATCAATGCTTCAGGCAACGGGTCAGCTTCAGATGCCCAGGTATACAACGCAAGTGACCTCAAGAGTAGGCTGGAATGCAACCTCATCATGGGTTTCCCAGATCCAGAACCCCTGCCCAACAACACGCAAGATGTCCCCTACTTCATTGTGGGGGATGACGCCTTCTCCCTCACAACCTACCTCATGAAGCCCTACACCTCTAAATACCTCACCCGTGAAGAGAGGATCTTCAACTACAGGCTGTCCAAGGCAAGGCGGGTGGTGGAGAACACCTTTGGCATCCTGGCCAACAGGTTCCAGGTACTTCTCACCACCATGCAGCATCGCCTAGAGACCATGAAGAGGATCATGGAAGCTTGCTGCATCCTGCACAATCTCATGCGCACCCGCTACCCAGTCTTGCAGAACAGGCTCATGGACCGCCAACAAGGCAATGGGGACATGGAGCCTGGTGAATGGAGGCAAGGGCGAAACCTGATAGACACTCAGGATGTGCAAGGCCCCAACAGAGCCTCACATTAAGGGAAGAAGCAGTGCAACCTCCTGAAACACTGGTGCAACTCCCCAGCTGGAGCGGTGGAGTGGCAAGACAGGATGATAGATGATTAATGGATGCTTCCTTGAGGCTGTCTCATCACACGGATGAGATTGGGCCATGTATGTTGGGTGGGCCTACAATGAACAGGGCATTTAATAAAGAGTTGTGTTTATGTTGACATGTGTGGATGATTGATTACATTATTATTGATAAAAAAGGGCCATAGGTGTGGCACCTGGGAAGGTGGACCACACCGTCCCACTATGCTTGCACTGGAGGTTTATCTATCCCACAGCTATTACCCATCCCAAGGATATCCCTGCCCATCCCACAGGTATCCCTGCCCATCCCAAAGGTATCCCTGCCCATCTCACTGCTATCTTAACCCATCCCACAAGCACGCAAAGGCTTAAACCATTTCTAAAAGTTTCCACCAAGACTTTATTAAAAAAAAAGAAATGAAGCAAGTGTATGAATAAAAAATAGACTTTATTAACAAGAAGCTATAAAACAAAAATGAGTCTCTGGCACTCCACTTGGTTGCACAGTCTCATGGGTGAAGGGTCCAGGTGCTGTGGAGGTGGCTGGTGCTGGAGTGCTTGTCATCAGCTCCTCCAGCAGCAGAAGCAGCAGAAGCCCCACCCCAGAAGAGCGAGCCCATGCTGCAGAAGCCCCAGCAGAACCAGAGTGAGGGCCAGGGGGCGGGATGGTAGCCCTGTCCCTCTTGCAAGGGCTGGCAGCAGATGGCTGAGGCTTGCTGTGCTTCAGCATGGTTGTGGGGTTTCTGGTTAGCAGGGAGGCTGGCAGGAACCAAGGCTGGCAGGAAGGCTGGCAGGGAGGCAGGCACCAAGGCTGGCAGGAAGGCTGGCAGGCAGGCACCAAGGCTGGCAGGCAGGCAGCCACCAAGGCTGGCAGGCAGTCTGGCTGGCAGCAAGGCTGGCAGGCATGCAGACAGCAAGGCTGGCAGGGAGGCTGGCAGCAAGGCTGGCAGCAAGGCTTGCAGGCAGACATGCAGGCAGGGCAGGCAAGGCAGTCAATCCGTCCGGCAGCAGGTCTTTCCTCTGAATGGTGACCTGCTTCCGAGCTACTTCCGTTATATCCACGGGACTGACGCAATGCATCCTCCCCGCATGGGCAATTAACGCTCGGCATCTGCTAGGCTTCCACTGTGCATCCGCTAGGCTTCCGCTGTGCATCTGCTTCATCCGTTCGGCATCCACTCTGCATCCGCTGTATCCGTTCCGCGTCCGCTTTGCAGAGGTCCCCCGTGGATGTGCCATCCGCTTCCATCCACTGGGCTTCCGTTCCGCATCCGCTTTCCATCCGCCCTGCGTCCTCCCCCCGTCCGTGTTATCCGCTCCGGTTATGCAATTTTTTGCCCCTTCTGAGAGTGGATAACAACGGATGGGACATTTTTCTCATCCGTTGTTAACGTTTTGCATCCCTTGGGCAGTGTGACAGGGCCTTAAAAGAAATAGATCTGATGAGGGAATTCATCCAAGAAACGGAACTGGATATGAGGGAGTCAACAAGTTTCCAAAGCAAAAGTAATGCTTTGGATTAAAAATGACTTCTCATGAGGTTCTCATGCACACTAGAAACTATTTTTCCCATAGTGAGGCTTCTTTTATCCATGAATCTCTTTGATGGAATTTCATAGGATTGATCTTTCAATGATAAACCTTCTGTGATTCCCTTTAGCGTCCTCTTGACTTTTTTTTCTTTACTAGCCAAAATTCATGAAATTCATTCTGATTTAGAAGACAAAGGTGCTGAAAGATAGCTTTCATCCCTTCTAAGTAGAGATGAGCCTCTTTAGGCAAAACTGGGAAAGACTCCAATCTACAATTTTGAACTGCTGCTGACAATATAGAAAATGCTGTACTAAGATAGTTGAACCACACTCTTATTTGCTCTAATGTAGATTGCCACACTGTATAACATAGAAGCTTTTTCCATGTTATATGCATGGCAACATGGAATGGCAAACCCACTCCTTACTAACACTGATGATGTTATCCAGTTTGGGTAACGGAACATCTGCAAGAAAACAACTAAGCTCAGAAAGAGTACCTAGGACTTGTCAACTGTTCATATGAAATTGTTTTGCAAAAGGTGATGCTGCCAAAATAAAAATTCTAGTGCATCGTTAAGATGCTGTACATTTTTTTCTGTCATGGAATATAAGAATGTGCAACAAAGCACAAATACTTGAAAAAGAAATGGACATGATATAATATACAGTACACACTGTATATGTAAATTATAGTCTTATCCTCAATTATAATTTTGCTTCCTATCACCAGGAAAATTCCTGTAGTGCTAGTGTTAAATGTTTAGATAAGTACCGGTAAATAGTGGAACTACAGATGGGCAGAGTTGGTCAAACAAATTGGGTGGATGATTTCCTTAAATTTCTTTGGAGGAAAAGAAATTCTCCAACACTTTCCAAAAGACAGAATTGTTCATTAGCAGAGATAAGAGCACTGCTACCAAAACAAGAAAATAAAAAATTGTTTTATTTAGAGACTAATGTCTAGCTTAGTGACCATCCAGAGCAGACAGCTACTGTTCAAAGAGCAGGTGGCAGCTCTGGACAAGAGGGTCTTTGCAAAACTTCACCTTGCACACTCATTCTTTGAGCAGGAGGCATATCTAAGGTGACCAACCATCCTCCTTTAGGAAGGACAGTCATTCTTTTGTAAGTTCTGTCCTCTCTTGAAAAGTGTCCTCCTACATGTCCTCCTTTTTGATATTTGAAGACTAATCTGTAAATCTCTGTATTTGATCGATGATGATCCGCTCTGTTGTGTGTGATGTGATGTATTTGTATTTGACATAGCGATTCGTCAACTCATACAGTGCGATGAGATGCAATTATGAGATGCATGCGCTCCACACAGGAGAATTGTTTTGAGAGAGTGTGTGCCACATGCAAGAGTGCATGGTATGCAAGAGTGTGCAACACACAAGTGGCTTTCTTTTTTTCTTCAATGTATTTGTGTCCTCCTTTTCATTGTAAAATGTTGGTCACCTGAGAAAATCAAATGTTCATTCAATGGTTTATATAATAAACTCTATACAAATCCAGCTTTGAAGCTCATTCAGAAACTGCAGCTGGTCTAAAATGCAGTGGCATGAACAGTGAGGGGCATACCTTGATGCATTCTTCTGTCATTAATGCTTTCAGGTGCAATTCAAAATGCTTATAAAGCACTTTATAAGTGGCAATTGTCACTTATATAGCCCTGCATGGCATACAGCCTGGTTATCTGAGAGATCTCCCATCCAGTGAAGTCAGGAAGAGTGTTGGAACTATAGGTTGTTTCTATGAAATATTATCACCTACTACATGTCTTCTCAATCATGGCAGCTTCCTTCTCAAACAGAGATCTTTCTCAGAGATTCATTTGGTTTCAAAAACAAGTCTATACTAGTTATTTGTAGAGCCTGATTATTTTTTAAGGGAATGAATTATTACTTCATTTGCACATGTTTTTCTTCTTTTTCTTTTTAATTATATAAGCTGTCCAGAATCATTTGGGAGCCAAGAGTCTTTCTAAATTAAATTATTTTTTAAAAAAATTATCAAAGGGATTTCCCACATTATCTTTCATTGGGATGTAATAGAAACAGGGATGTTAAGTGAACTGTAGATCAGTAAAAAAAATGTTAAGATGAAAATTTAGAAGAAGTCTGGAAAAAGGTGGTTCCTGTAAGATAATTGTGTGATGATACCTTTGATCAATTTTTAGCAAGTGGCAAAGTTGTCTGGGAAGAATCAGGCCCCTTTAGTCATCAGATGGAGACCAAGTACTGCAAGCTAGATGTTCTGGAAAAAGGCAATTCCAAAACAGTTCAATATTGCTCCTAAGGAAATTACCTGGATCTGTCCAGGATGTCATCAGAAACATATGTTGAAGGACCCTTTAATTTTACTTTATTCTGGACTAGAAAAGCTTGTGAACAATTGCCTTAAATCTAAAATCAAAAACAAGAGTAGTTATACTAAGATCTGAAATCTAATATGTTAGTACCTGCCATGACAAGAAAAATAAACATTTTACTTACAGATTTATCTGCTATTGTTCATTTTCTAGATTGATGTTGTTCATTTATGAAAGATTAATTATAAGATTATATATGAATAATACATAAGTAATTGTTTTGATCAGGTCTTTGTGCAGTTCATTTAGCATTAGAGATTGCAGAGCTCCTTTAGTTTAGCAATAAGTTATCACTTGTATGCGACTTGTGTGTTGTGAATGACAATAGATAATTGATTCCACTCATTGAGCCATCCTCTGCATCTTGGTTCAGGCTGGTTTGTAAAACTTGGGTTCTGACAAATCCCAGGATGTTTGGTTGTTTGGTTGTTTGGTTGTTGTTTTTTGTCTCTGCTCTAAAATTAATAATACCCAATTAACACACATAGCTGTTTCTGTAATATACTTAATTCATTCAAAGCTGCTTATATTGAGGAAAATAAATTTCTGGGATAAGCTGTTATCAGTAAAGAATATATATCAGTAAAGAATATGCCAATCGGATATAAAAAGCATTCAGTTCAAAATTACAGTTTAAATTAAAGGCCCTGTCACACTGGCAGAGGGATGCAAAATATTTGTAAAAAGGACACAGCGGACGAGAAAAACGTTCCATCCGTTGTTATCCGCTCTCAAAAGAAGTAAAAATTTGCATAACCGGAGCGGACAACACGGAAAGGAATGGACGGGGGGAGGACGTAGGGCGGATGGAAAGCGGATGCTCCGCGGAAGCCTAGTGGATGGAAGTGGATGGAAGCAGATAGCATATCCGCAAGGTTTCTGGGGGACCGCAGCAAAGCTGACGCGGAACGGATACAGCGGATGCAGAGCGGACGCCGAGCGGATGAAGCGGATGCACAGCGGATGCCGAGCAGATGAAGCGGATGCAGAGCGGAAGCCTAGCAGATGCACAGCAGAAGCCTAGCGGATGCCTTGCGGATGCCTTGCGTTCAATGCACATGCGGGAAGGATGCATTGTATCAGCCCCGCAGATATAAAGGGAAGCAGCTCCCAAGCAGGTCAACATTCAGAGGAAAGACATGCTTCCAGACACAAGCTTGCCAGCCTGCCTGCCTGCCTGCCTGCCTGCCTGCCAGCCTGCCAGCCTGCCTGCCTGCCAGCCTGCCAGCCTGCCTGCCAGCCAGCCTGCCTGCCTGCCTGCCTACCAGCCTGCCTGCCAGCCAGCAAACCCACAACCATGGGGAAGAAGAGAAAGCCTCAGCCATCTGCTGCCAGCCCTGGCAAGAGGGACAGGGCCACCCTCCCACCCCCTGGCCCTGACTCTACTTCTGCTGGGGCATCTGCAGCACTGGCTCGCTCTTCTGGGGCTGGGGCTTCTGCTGCTTCTGCTTCTGGAGGAGCTGATGATGCTGCTTCTGGCGGTGGTGCTTCTGCTGGTGCTTACTCTGCTGATGCTGCTTCTGGCGGTGGTGCTTCTGCTGGTGCTTACTCTGGTGAAGTTGCTTCTGGTGGTGGTGCTTCTGCTGGTGCTTACTCTGCTGGCACTGCTCCTGGTGCTGGTGCTTCTGCTGGTGTTTAATCTGCTGGTGCTGCTCCTGGTCCTGCTGGTCCTGCTGGTGCTCCTGGTCCTGCTGGTGCTCCTGGTCCTGCTGGTCCTGCTCGTGCTCCTGGTCCTGCTGGTCCTGTTCGTGCTCCTGGTCCTGCTGGTCCTGTTGTTGCTGCTGGCACTGCTGGTGCTTACTCTGCTGCTGCTGATACTGGTCCTGCTGGTGCTGCTGCTGCTGCTGGTGGTGGTGTGGAGGAGCAGCCCTGACAACCTGGAAGACCCTCTGATGAGGGTCCATGTGGTCCTGTCAAAGGGAGGAAGAGGCAGACGTGAGAACGGGAGAGGAGGCAATACATCATAGAAGAGGAACATGAGGATGAGGTGCTGGAGTGGCTGAGAGAGAATGAGTATCTAGGGAGGAAGGGACACAGGCTCTATAGGGACACCAAAAGGAAGCAGGCTGCTTGGAGAGAGAAGGTGGAGAGCCTGGGCTAAACTTCGGAGGTGCTCCTCGGCTGGTGGAAGCATATGCACACCTGGTACGGGAAGCTGCATCTCAAAAAATCTGGCCAGGCCGCGGTCAAGCTGACGGACAGAGAGACCTACATCCTGGCCAAGTGCAGCTTCCTGGAGGATGAGATCCGCCACCGAGGAGCAGCCCCTCTCACAACCCTCTCTCTCAGGCAGCCTGCTGAGAGCCAGTCCTCTTCCAGCAGAGAGTCAGCTCCTGTCTCCAGGCAGGTATCTGTGGAGCGTGCCTCGATGCAGACCCCCCCCGACAGCTGTAGTACCCATGGCGGAGCGCGTGGAGGACCCCCTGGTGCAGTGGGAGAAAGGAGACGGCACTTCCACCACAGCCCAACCCGCATCCACCCCCAGCTCCACCTCCACAGAAAGGCAGAGACCTAGACAGGAGGGGCAGAGCCACACTGTCCTGCTGGAGATAAGAGACACCATCCAGAACAGCATAGATCTCCTCTCTCAGCTGGTACACACCGACTCCTCATCCTCCAACTGCAAGCCCTTCCTCACCTATGTGAACCAGACACTCATGGACATGGCGGAACTCCAGTACCAGTTGGTGAAGGACAGGATCACCGATCTGCTTCACAAACCTCCAGACCAAGATGAACCTGCTCACACCCAGTCCAGGTCTGCTTCTCCACCCCAGGTGATGTCATTCCCATTCCAAGGCTTTCCACAGGCCCTCACCTACCAAGGCTACGGCTACCAGGAGGTCCAGCAGCACAGGCAGTAGCCCTTCCCAATCCAGACACAGGTTCATCGGACGCCACTGTTGCCACCAGTTCCACTGATGCCACCAATGCCACCCACTCCACTGATGCCACTGATGCCACCGATGCCACCCATGCCACCCATGCCACCCATGCCACCCATGCCATCGATGCCACCGATGCCAGTCCTCACCCAGCTGCAGACCAGACAGCCCCACTACACTCCTTCCTCCACCCAAAGCCAAGCCCGGCCTCAGTACATCTGTCGTCTGTACTGGGGCTGACACTCAATGGCATGGAGGAAGGGGCTCTCAACATCATGGGGCTGAGCCAGCTGTCTGAGAGCTTCCTCAATACACCATCCCCTGTTGTCCTCTCGGGGCCAGGCACCCCAGTGGTGCTTCAGACCAGCACTCCAGCAGCACCCACCTCCACAGCACCAGGACCCTTCACCCCTGAGACTGGGCACACCTCCGAGTGACCAATAAGAGTGCCAGAGACTGGGTGGGTTACCTGTAGACTTTATTTGGACACTTCACTTGGGTCATTTTTCTTTTACAGCTTGTTATTAATAAAGATTGTCTTTGATTCACACACTTGCCTCATTTATTTTATTAAATAAAGTCTTGGTGGAAAATTTTAGAAATGGTTTAAGCCTTTGCATGCTTGTGGGATGGATTAAGACAGCAGTGGGATGGGCAGGGATACCTTTGGAATGGGTTAAGATACCTGTGGGTTGGGCAGGGATATCTTTGGAATGGGTAATAGCTGTGGGATAGATAGATAGTGCAAGCATAGTGGGACTGTATGGTCCACCCTCCCAGGTGCCACACCTATGGCCCTTTATTATCAATAACAATGTAATCAATCATCCACACATGTCAACATAAACACAACTCTTTATTAAATTCCCTGTTGTAAGCCCACCCAACATACATGCCCCATTCTCATCTCTTCAGACAGACTGAAGGAAGCATCCATTAATAATCTACCATCATGTCTTGCCACTCCACTGCTCCAGCTGGGGAGTTGCACCAGTGTTTCAGGAGGTTGTGCTGCATCTTCCCTTCACGTGAGGCTCTGTTGGGGCCTTGCTCATCCTCAGTGTCTATCAGGTTTCGCCCTTGACTCCATTCCCCAGGCTCCATGTCCCCATTCCCTTGTTGGAGGTCCACGAGCCTGTTCTGCAAGACTGGGTAGCGGTTGCGCATGAGATTGTGCAGGATGCAGCAAGCTTCCACGATCCTCCTCACAGTCTCTGGGCGATGATGCATGGTGGTGAGAAGTACCTGAAACCTGTTGGCCAGGATGCCAAAGGCGTTCTCCACCATCCGCCTTGCCCTGGACAGCCTGTAGTTGAAGATCCTCTCTTCACGGGTGAGGTATCTAGAAGTGTAGGACTTCATGAGGTAGGTTCTGAGGGAGAAGGCATCATTACCCATGATGAAGTAGGGCACATCTTGTTTGTCATTGGGCAGGGGTCTGGATCTGGGAAGCCCGTGATGAGGTTGCGTTCCAGCCCCTCCTTGAGGTCACTGGCGTTGTATACCTGGGCATCTGAAGCTGACCCGTTGCCTGAAGCATCGATGTACATGAACTTGTAGTCAGCATCGACCATGGCGAAGAGGATGATGCTGAAGAAGGCCTTGTAGTTGAAATAAGTGGACCCCGACTTGGCTGGCGCTTTTGCAGGCCATGTGCTTTCCATCTATGGCTCCAATGGTGTGGGGGAACTTCCACTTCTGATACCACTGCTGTGCAACTTTCTTCCAGCCTTCTTCAGTGGAGGGGCACTGGAGGAACTCCTCCAGGTATTCTTCGATGATGGCCGGCATCACTTTTCTAACCACAATGCTGATTGTGTTGTGTGGCACCCTCCAGCCATACTGCATGCTCCTGTAGGTGGTCCCTGAAGCCAGGTGGTGCAGAGTCAGTGCCACCATGAGCCCAGGGTCCAGGCTGGGCTGGAGGTTGGTGCTCTGCTTGGTCAACCTGGGTGTCAGCCGCTCCACAACTTCATCAAACATGGCTGGAGGCATCCTCATGAAGTTCTGGAATGCACGAGGGTCTTTGTTTCTCAGCTCCATGATGAGCTTGTTGTACAGTCCGTACTCGGCTCTTCTCCCGATCCATCTTCGGACCCAGACGCTTCTTGGCCGCCTCCTTTTCTTCCCGTAGAACAGTTGAAAGAGCCTGTAGATGGCTTCGCAGTATTGCAGAATGATGGTGGCTACCAAAAGAATTTTGTTACGATCCATGGTGGACATGACTGGATGCTGTGGAAGAGCAAGAGCCAGATGAAGGCACAGCAGGGCTGCTGGACTGAAAGTGAGATCCAGGTGAGTTGCTCCCCCTTTTTATCGGCAATATAAGTCTTTCACTTTGTGTCCTTCTGCATACTCTAGGCATCCTCTAGACATCCTTAATATCCGAGATAGGTCCCCTCTGCAAATGTTTTTTCCATTATAAATGCTTTGTTTGCGAGCTGCATCTGCTTTCATCCTTTCTCCCTCCATGCTACTAACACTGTGCGTCCATTCCACGTCCATTTTGCTTCCTCCCTTTGTCCGCTTTCCGCTGGAGCAGATGCGAGCTGCGCGGATACGCAGTGCATGCCTAGCGGATGTAGCGGACGCGTAACGGATGACGACGGATGCAGAACGGATGTTCCCCGTATGCGTAGCGGATGCAGAACGGATGCGTTGGATACATTTTCCGCTCAAAAAGTTTTGAGGAGCTCAAAACTTTTTGAGCAGATGGAACCTCAGTCCACGGATGCTGGACAGATAGAGAGGAAGAAAAATGGATGCAGGGAGTACAGAATGGAAGCATCGCGTTAACCAACGGATGGCAAGTGTTTCTCTCCATTTTACATCCTCTTTCCATCCTTTGGTGCAGTGTGACAAGTCACCCAGTTCAGGAATACACTTGCTGGAATCCGGGAACCGAGTATTTTAGGTTTCCGGGCCTTAGTTGTGGTGATACAGAAAAATGGATTCACTTCATATTTTGATAGAAACTCACACAATATTCCATTCAATACACAAGCTGGAGTTGTTCCTTTTGATGTTGTCATTCTTCAGAATTTTGTGATATAGTTCTCAAAAAACTGGTGCACGTGATATGCGCATTATAAAGCAAAATATATTCACACACTAACATAATACACAGTAATGGTTTTCTAAAGGAAAAGTAGAAAATATCTGTATCAAGCAGGTACTATATGGAATAAAAATGTTGAGACTGAATGAAATTACAGGCAGATATAAAAGTAAGATAGAACCAACTAAGGATTTATTTGATGAAAGATTTATAGAAATTGAAGTTATATTCTCTTTTCTGTGTTGTATCTGAAATTATAATTTTTTGTTTTTATTTTTATTTTAAAATAGCCACTATAAAGGACAATAGGAAATACCAAAGTTTTATGACAAGGATCCAAGTATTGGCAGTTACATCAATTTTATCACATTAATGAAACACTAGAATCACAGCTGGTTTTCCCAAAGCAACAGAACTGTCATTCAGTGGGAATCTCGTTGATATGCAAATGCCGCCTATCTTTGCCTCAGTCCAATCATTTTGGAAGAAAATATATTTGACAGTTGAGGGACAAGAACAAATTAAGAGAGATTTTGCTTATGTAATGGACCCAGTCAGACTCATATATGCGGCAGACAAACAATTCTATCTGCAGGTTTCTCAAAAACCATGAAAGCCTTATATTATCTTATACTTTACATGAATGAAGTGTGAATACAGTTCTTCATTTTCCATAACCATTACACTGATTGGATTTTGTATGGAAGCCACTGAATGAGTTTTTCCACACAGTTATTTTTATCAGATTGCAAATTTGTATTTCTTTCCTGTTAGATGGAGTCGAAAGTCACTCCCAAGTTTTTAAGACTCAGATAAAGGCCCTGTCACACTGGCCAACGGTTGCAAAACGTTAGTAAAAAGGACATAGCAGACAAGAAAAATGTTCCATCTGTTGTTATCTGCTCTCAAAAGGGGCAAAAATTTGCATAAGCAGAGCAGATAACACGGAAAGGAATGGACGGGGGGAGGACGCAGGGCGGATGGAAAGCGGATGTGGAATGGAAGCCTAGCGGATGGAAGCAGATGGGAGAGGATGGCACATCCGCAAGGCTTCCGGGGGACCGCAGCAAAGCGGAAGCGGAACAGAAAGAGCGGAAGCCGAGCGGATGAAGCGGATGCAGAGCGGAAGCCTAGCGGATGCTAGTGGATGCCTAGCAGATGCGCAGCGTTCACTGCGCATGTGGGGAGGATGCATTGCGTCAGCCCTGTGGATATAAAGGGAAGCAGCTCCCAAGCAGGTCACCATTCAGAGGAAAGACCTGCTTCCAGACACATCGAGTGCCTTGCCAGCCTGCCCTGCCAGCCTCCCTGCCAGCATTGCTGCCTGCCTGCCTGCCCACCAGCCTTCCTGCCATCTGCCTGCCAGCCTTGGTGCTTGCCTTCCTGCATGCCTGCCTGCCAGCCTTGGTGCATGCCTTCCTGCCAGCCTGCCTGCCAGCCTGCCTGCCAGCCTTGCTGCCAGCCAGCAACTCCACAACCATTGGGAAGAAGAGAAAGCCTCAGCCATCTGCTGCCAGCCCTGGCAAGAGGGACAGGGCCACCATCCCACCCCCTGGCCCTCACTCTGATTCTGCTGGGGCTTCTGTAGCACGGGCTCGCTCTTCTGGGGCTGGGGATTCTGCTGCTTCTGCTTCTGGAGGAGCTGATGATGCTGCTTATGGCGGTGGTGCTTCTGCTCGTACTTACTCTGCTGATGCTGCTTCTGGCAGTGGTGCTTCTGGTGGTGCTTACTCTGCTGATGCTGCTTCTGGCGGTGGTGCTTCTGCTGATGCTGCTTCTGGAGGAGCTGATGATGCTGCTTCTGGTGGTGGTGCTTCTGCTGGTGCTTACTCTGCTGTAGCTGCTCCTCGTCCTGCTGGTCCTGCTGGTCCTGCTGGTCCTGCTGGTCCTGCTCGTGCTCCTGGTCTTGCTCATGCTCCTGGTGCTGCTCATGCTCCTGGCGCTGCTGGTGCTTACTCTGCTGCTGATGATCCTGGTCCTGCTGCTGCTGATGATGATGATGATGATCCTGCTGCTGCTGCTGATGATGATGATGATGACCCTGCTGCTGCTGGTGCTGGTGGTGGTGTGGAGGAGCAGCCCCTACAACCTGGAAGACCCTCTGATGAGGGTCCATGTGGTCCTGTCAAAGGGAGGAAGAGGCATATGCGAGAACGAGAGAGGAGGCAATACTCCATTGAGGAGGAACACGAGGATGAGGTGCTGGAGTGGCTGAGAGAGAATGACTATCTGCGGCAGAAGGGACACAGGCTCTGCAGTGACACCAAAATGAAGCAGGCTGCTTGGAGAGAGAAGGCAGAGAGTCTGGGCTAAACATCGGAGGTGCTCCTCGGCTGGTGGAAACATATGCACACCTGGTACGGGAAGCTGCACCTCAAGAAATCTGGCCAGGCCACTGTCAAGCTGACAGACAGAGAAACCTACGTGATAGCCAGGTGCAGCTTCCTGGAGGGTGAGATCCGTCACCGAGGAGCAGCCCCTCTAACAACCCTCTCTCTCTGGCAGCCTGCTGAGAGCTAGTCCTCTTCCGGCCGAGAGTCAGCTCCTGTCTCCAGGCAGGTTTCTGTGGAGCGTCCCATGGCGGAGAACCCACAGATATATGTTTTAACCATGGTGGAGCATGTGGAGGACTCCCTGGCACAGCGGGAGAAAGGAGATGGCACTTCCACCACAGTCCTACCCACATCCACCCCCAGCTCCACCTCCACAGAAAGGCAGAGAGCCAGACAGGAGGGGCAGAGCCACACTGTCCTGCTGGAGATCAGGGACACCATCCTGAGCAGCATAAATCTCCTCTCTCAGCTGGTCCACACCGACTCCTTATCCTCCAACTGCAAGCCCTTCCTGACCTATGTCAACCAGACCCTCACGGACATGGCGGAACCCCAGTACCAGGTGGTGAAGGACCGGATCACCGAGGTGCTTCACAAACCTCCAGACCAAGATGAACCTGCTCCCACCAAGTCCAGGTCTGCTCCTCCACCCCAGGTGATGTCACTCCCATTCCAAGGCTTTCCACAGGCCCTCACCTACCAGAGCTACGGCTTCCAGGACGTCCAGCAGCACAGGCAGCAGCCCTTCCCAGTCCAGGCACAGGTTCATCGGACACCACCGTTGCCACCAGTTCCACTGATGCCACTGATGCCACCCACGACACTGATGCCACCCACAACACTGATGCCACCGACATCACCGATGCCACCCACATCACCAATGCCACCCACGCAAGTCCTCACACAGCTGCAGACCAGACAGCCCCACTACACTGCTCCTTCCTCCACCCCACAGCCAAGCCCGGCCTTGGTACATCTGTTGTCGGAACTGGGGCTAACACCTCATGGCATGGAGGAAGGAGCTCTCAACATCACGGGTCTGAGAGCTTCCTCAATACACCGTCCCCTGTTGTCCTCTCAGGGCCAGGCACCCCAGTGAGGCTTCACAACAGCACTCCAGCAGCACCCATCTCCACAGCACCTGGACCCTTCACCCCTGAGACTGGGCACACCTCCGAGTGACCAATAAGAGTGCCAGAGACTGGGTGGCTACCTATTGACTTTATCTTTGCTTTGGACACTTGACTTGGGTCATTTTGCTTTTACAGCTTGTTATTAATAAAGAT
>BLBF01000063.1:12441825-12488334 GCA_015471245.1 Laticauda colubrina | reverse complement strand
CTTCACATGAAAGGATGGCTATTATCTATCAGGAAGCTAGGTTTCATCTGGGTGCCTGGTTGGGGTGTGTTTGAGCTGGAGGTGTAAGAGGGAGTCTGTTTGTGCCCAGGTGTTTGCCTGGCTTGTGGTGTGGAGATCTTTCTATTTGAGAGTGCAAGCTTCCAAATGATTAACAGTCTGGTGGAATCATCCCTTCTATTCATGTTTCAGGTCTTTTTTCAATCTCTATGGCTTCTCTGATGATTCTGTGGCTGGGGTTTTCTATAGTGGCCAGGGTTTTGGTGCCATTGAAGTTGATGTTGTGACCTGTGGTTTTCATGTGTTGGACTAGTGAGGAGATGTGTTCCAGCTTTTTTACTGCATTTTTGTGTTCATCCAGGTGGGTACTTATTTTTCTATTGGTCTGTCCAATGTATGTGGCTGGGCATGATGCACAGGGAACTTCGTATATGCCTTGGTTTTCCAGGTCAATTTTGTCTTTGGGGTTTCTAAGGATGGCTGCTATTTTTTTGTCTGTTTTGAAGGCAGTCTTGATGTGATGCCTGTGTAGTATCTTACTGATTTTATCTGTGGTACCTCTTATGTAGGGCAGGACAGCTGTTCCATAGGTCTGTTGATCTTCTAGGTCTCTGTTATTTCTTGGTGTGTTTTTGTGGATCAAGCTAGTGATTTTGTTTTTGTGGAAGCCGTTGGCTGTGAGTACTTTAGTCAGAGTGCATTATTCAGTCTTTATATGTGTCTTGTCTTCCAGGCATTTGGTTCTGGTGATTAGTGTTTTGGCCACGGAGCTGTGCTGGGTGGTGATGGGATTGGGCGTTGAGGTAGCGGTTGGTGTGTGTTTTCTTCTGATGTACGGTGTGTCCCAGTGTGCCATCTGTTCTTTTGTAGATTAGTACATCTAGGAATAGTAGTTGTTTGTTTATTTCCATTTCCATGGTGAACTTGATTTTGGGGTGTGTGCTGTTTAGGTGTGTTAGGAAATGGTTTAGGCTTTCTTTTCCATGGGGCCAAATCACAAATATGTCATCGTTGTATCTTAGCCATAGTTTGGGTTTGTGGGTGGCATAAGCCAGGGCTCTGGATTCGAATTCTTCCATTAACAGGTTTGCAATGACGGGTGACAGTGGTGATCCCATAGGGGCTCCTTCAATTTGCTTGTATCTTTGTCCTTTGTATATGAAATATGTGTTGGTTAAGCAGTGTTCTGTTAGTTCCATGAAAAGCCATAAAACAGACAGAAGAAACCAGAAACACCAATCAAACAAACTCCAAGTCCAATAAACACAGACCAAGACTCCCAACCAATCAGGATGTAGAAAAAAACATCCTGGCACAGCAGTAGGCTAGCTTCAAATTTAAAACCAAAATTAAATTAAATTAAATTTAAAACCAAAATTAAAACTATACTTCTAAAGAGAAATGTCTTCAGGAGGAAACTTCTCCAATCCCCCTCCCTTTTTTTTATCAATGGCAAACTTCTTTCTTAAAGCCTCTGTCACACTGAACCAACGGATGCAAAGAGGATGTAAAACAGACACAAAAGCTTGCCATCCGTTGGAAAACGCGATGCATCCGTTGTGTACTCACTGCATATGTGTTTCATACACTCTATCTGTAAAACATCCGTCTACTGCTATTTCATCCGCTCAAAAAGTTTTGAGCTGCACAAAACTTTTTGAGAGGATGAACTTTCTGCCGCAAACTATCTACATCCGTGACACATACGGGTAACAAACGTTCTACGTCCGTTGTCATCAATTATACGTCCGATGTATCCTCTTGGTATCCTCTGGACATCCGTGCAACTCACATCCGCTCCAGCAGAAAGCGGAAAGAGTGAGGAAGCAAAAGGTACACGGAACGTCAACACAGCGTTAGTAGCACGGACATAGAAAGGATTTAAGCGGATTCATTTCATATATAAAGCATTAAAACAGACAAAACGTTTATATGTGGAACGTATCTCGGATATTTAGGATGTCTGGAGGATGCCTAGAGTATGTGGAAGGACACCTAGTGGAAAACCGACATATCCTATAAAAAGGGGGAGGAAATCACCTGGATCTCACTTTCAGTCCAGCAGCCCTGTGGTGCAGACCTCTTCAGCTTTGCTCTTGCTCCTCCACATAATCCATTGATCTCTACCATGGATCATCGCACATTCCTTTTGGTAGCCGCCATCATTCAACACCAGAACGAAGCCCTCTTCAGACTGTTTCACCTTTTCTACGCAAAGAGAAGAAGGAGACATCTAAGAACTGTCTCAGTCCAACGATGGATCAGGAGAAGAGTGGAGTTTGGACTCTATGACAAGCTGATGGTGGAGCTGAGGAATGAAGACAATCGTGCATTCCAGCACTTCATGAAGATGCCACCAGCCATGTTTGATGAAGTTGTGGAGTGGCTGAGACCCAGGTTGACCAAGGCAAACACCAACTTCTGTTCCAGCCTGGACCCTGGACTGAAGGTGTCACTGACTCTGTCCCACCTGGAGTCTGGGACCACGTACAGAAACATGCAGCATGTGTGGAGGGTGCCACACAACACCATCAACATTGTGGTCAGAGAAGTGGTGCAGGCCATCATCGAAGAATACATGGAGGAGCTCCTCCAGTGCCCCACCACTGAAGAAGGCTGGAGGAAAGTTGCAGAGCAGTGGTATCAGAGGTGGAACTTTCCCCACACCGTTGGAGCCATAGATGGGAAGCACGTGGCCTGCAAAGCTCCAGCTAACTCAGGGTCCACTTATTTCAACTACAAGGGCTTCTTCAGCATCATCCTCTTCGCCATGGTTGATGCTGACTACAAGTTCATGTACATCGATGCTTCAGGCAACGGGTAGAGCTTCATATGCCCAGATAAACAATGCCAATGACCTCAAGGGTAGGCTGGAACGCAACCTCATCATAGGTTTCCCAGATCCAGACCCCCTACCCAATGACACACAAGATGTGCCCTACTTCATCATGGGTGATGACATCTTCTCCCTCAGAACCTATCTCATGAAGCCCTACACTTCCAGATACCTTACCCATGAAGAGAGGAACTTCAACTACAGGCTGTCCAGGGAAAGACGGGTGGTGGAGAATGCCTTTGGCATCCTGGCCAACAGGTTCCAGGTACTTCTCACCACCATGCAGCATCACCCACAGACCGTGAGGAGGATCGTGGAAGCTTGCTGCATCCTGTACAATCTCATGCGCACCTGCTACCCAATGTTGCAGAACAGGCTTGTGGACTATTAACAAGGCAACGGAGACATGGAGCCTGGTGAATGGAGGCAAGGAGTAAACCTGATAGACACTGTGGATGTGCAAGGCCCCAACAGAGCCTCACGTAAAGGGAAGAAGCAGCGCAACCTCCTGAAACACTGGTGCAACTCCCCAGCTGGAGCAGTGGAGTGGCAAGACAGGATGGTAGATGCTTAATGGATGCTTCCTTCAGCCTGTCTCATCACACTGATGAGATTGTGCCATGTATGTTGAGTGGCCTTACAATTAATAAGGCATTAATAAATAGTTTTGTTTATGTTGAAATATGTGGATGAATGATTAAATTGTTATTGATAATAAAGGGCCATCTGTATGGCAGCTGGGAGGGTGGACCATACAGTCCCACTATGCTTCCACTGGAGGTTTATCTATCCCACAGCTATCCTTACCCATCCCACAGCTATCCATCCCACAGCTATCATTACCCATCCCACAAGCATGCAAAGGCTTAACCCTTTTTTCAAAGTTTTCCCCAACACTTTATTAAGTAAAAAAAATGAACCAAGTGTGTGAAGCAAAGATAACCTTTATTAATAACAAACTGTATGACTTTATTAAAAAGCAAAATGACCCAAGTAAAGTGTCTTTAAGGAAAGATAGGGTGAGCAGGTAACAACTCAATCTCTGGCACTCTCTTCAGTCACTCTGAGGTGTGCCCATTGTCTCAGATGTAAAGGGGCCAGGGACTTTGGAGGTGGCTGTTGCTGGAGTGCTGGTCTGAGGCGCCATTGGGGTGCCTTGCCCCGAGAGTACAACTGGAGATGGTGTGTGCAGGAATCTCTCAGAGAGCTGACTCAGTCCCGTGAGGTTGAGAGGCACTTCCTCAAGGACCTGGGATGTGAGGCCCAACACTGATGACAGATATTCTGAGGAAGGGCTTGACTGTGGGGAGGAGGAAGGAGGAGTGTAGTGGGGCTGTCTGGTCTGCAGCTGGGTCAGTTGAGGCATTTGTGATGTCTGTGGCATCCGAGGAACCTGGGGCTGGACTGGGAAGGTCTGCCTCTGCTGTGGGAAGTCCTGGTAGTGGTAGCCTTGGTAGGTGAGGGGCTGCTGAAATCCATGGAAGGGCTTTGACATCAGCTGGGGTGGAGGAGCAGACCTGGAGGGGGTAGGAGCAGGTTCAGCTGGGCCTGGAGGGTTGTGCAGAAGAGCTGTGATCCTCTCCTTCATCACCTGGTACTGGGCCTCAGGCATGTCCATGAGGGTCTGGCTCACGTAGGTGATGAAGGGCTTGCGGTTCGAGGATGGTATGTCGAAGTGGACCAGCTGGGAGAGAAGATCTGTCCTGGCTTTGATTGTGTCCCTGATCTCCAAGAGGACAGTGTGGCTCTGTCCCTTTGGTCTGCCTCTCTGCCTGCTTTCTGTGGAGCTGGAGCTGGGGGTGGGGGTGGGGTGGTCTCTGGTGGCTGCCTCTTCTTACTCCATCTGAGACAGGGGATCCTCCACGTCCTCTGGCACGGGGAGTGCAGCTGTGGGGGGGGTCTCTGTCATGGGGCCCTTCAAAGACACCTGCCTAGACACTGCAGCTGTCTCCTGGCTGGAAGAGGAGTGACTCTCTGTGGGCTGTCTGAGGGAGAGGGTTGACAGAGGGGCTGCTCCTCAGTGGCGGATCTCACCCTCCAAGAAGCTGCACCTGGCCATGACATAGGTCTCCCGGTCAGTTAGCTTGACAACGGCCTGCCTGGATCTTTTCAGGTGCAGCTTGCCATACCAGGTGTGCATATGCTTCCACCACCCCAGGTGGACATCTGAAGTGTAGCCCATGTTCTCCGCCTTCTGTGTCCACGCTGCCTGCTTCTCCTTGGTGTCGCGATAGAGCCTGTGGCCCTTCTTCCACAGGTACTCGTTCTCCCTCAGCCATTCCAGCACCTCCTCCTCATGGTCCTCGGAAATGGAGTACTGTTTCCTCTCCTCCTTCTCCTTGCCTTGCTTCTTCCTCCCTCTGGCAGGGGCTTCAGGGCCTTCAGCAGCAGGGCTTTGTGGGCCTTGGGGCTGGTCCACCACAGCAGCAGCAGCAGGAGAAGCAGCAGTAGGAGAAGCACCAGCAGCACCAGCAGGAGAAGCACCAGCAGCACCAGCAACACCAGCAGCAGCAGCAGGAGAAGCAGCAGCAACACCAGGAGCACCAGCAGCAGCAGCAGCAGCAGCAGCTTCAGAGTCAGTGCCAGGGGGTGGGATGGTGGTTCTGTCCTTCTTGCCAGGGCTGGCAGGAGTAGGCACAGGCTTCCTCTTCTTCCCCATGGTGTTCTCTCAAGATGTCTCTGGCAGCAGGTCTTTCCTCTGAATGGTGACCTGCTTGCGAGCTGCATCCTTTTATATCTGTGGAGCTTACACAATTCATCCTCCCCGCATGCGCAGTGAACTCTGCATCCGCTATGCATCCGCTATGCATCCTATAGGTGTCCGTGATGCATCTGCGTCATCTGCTACACCTCCGCTACGCATCCACTCTTTCCGCTATGCGTCCACTTCACTGTTCTCCCCCGGAAGCCCTGCAGATGTGTCATCCACTTCCATCCACTTTCATCTACTAGGCTTCCTACGAACGTCCGCTTTACATCCCCGCTACATCCTCCCCACGTCCGTTCCTTTCCATTGTTGTCTGCTCTGTTTATGCAAACTTTGGGGCACTTTTGAGAGTGGATAACAACGGATGGAAAATTTTCACATCCGCTGTGTCCTTTTTATATACGTTTTGATTCCATTGGCCAGTTTGACCTTGCCTTAAGTGATTATCTAGTGTATTTGTTTATAATTTCTAGAGTGCTGTAAAAACTTGATTCAGAGTTGTTTCAGTCAAATCTCTTACTCAATTTTTAAAAACTGAATTGGAAGGTTGAGTTGAAGAGAATGAAATGCCTCCAATCAACTAGAGTGTTGCAGATTTATCTTTGGGAAAATAGAAGTGCTTTTGTTAATTGATCTGGAAATCAGACCAACACTATTATCATGGTTCATTGCACAGTCAAACAGATATTTGCAATTGATTTGTCATCTTTGTCCACCTACTGATTCCTTCCCCAGGACCTGAGATAGCAGATGTTCTTCTTTGATTATGTTAAATATATTGTCGAAGGGAGTAAACTGTTCCAAGTAAAGATGCTTTTTGCAGTCAACTGATGGTGATTTTTTCACTATTCAAGTGGCCTCCTGAAGGCCACTTGGCATCTATTACTATTGCGACCTTTGCTTTTTTTTGCTACAGTCACTCTATTTCTAGTTATTTGTATTTTGTTATCATCTCCAGTTCTTTCTCTTCTGTTCTGCTGTCTTCACTATTCTCTTCTGCCATGCCCACTGTCCATTTTTCTTTCTTTCTTATCTTATCATCCTTATCAACAGTTGTTAACTATGGGATATTATGTGGCAAGTGTCTGTCAGTTTTCTTTCTTGCTTATCTTATCTTGCTTATCAACAGTTGTTAACTATGGGATATTTTGTGGCACATGTCTGTCAGTTTGAATTCTAAAGATATTATTATTTTATTATTATTATTTATACAACAATGTGAAATCACAGTGCCTGTAATTTCGTGGTGTTGGCTTTCATTTCCATCAAATTCTTCCCAAGAACTTAGGTAATGTATCAGTATAGTATTTGTGCAGATCCAAGCAGTGTGGCTTTTTACAACACATAGAAATGTGGTCAGGGGAGAAGGCGGAGCCTCGTCTCGGTGCTACAGCTGCGATCTCGGGGCTCTGAGATCGCAGCTGATATTTTCACCCCTGGTCGGTCCCAACGGACCTAAACCGTCCCGTAGAGACGGGGATTGTGAAGGGCACAGTCCCAGGATCCCAGAGATATCGCAAAATCTCTGGTTTGATCCGGGAGAAGCCCTTTTGCTGGCGGTGAAAAGGCAGCCTCCAAAGCTGCTGAAGTCGGGACAGCTCCGAAAAGAAAGAGGCTGGAGAGAGGGTGTGTCGGCTGGATGAGAAACTTCCTTTTGTATTGCAAATTGGCTGAGACCTGAAAGGATATCCTGAACAAAGAAGAAACCTTTATTTTTCTTTGACTGGAATCTCCTTGAGCGGCGTTTTTTAAAGTGATGTCAAATTGAGGCTTGGATTCTTTCCTTACTATTTTTTTCTCTGAGGAATTTAATGTGATTTTGTAGCTAATCAGATTGAATTTTTTCTTATATATATTTTTATGCTTCTTTTGATTTTTTAATTTTCTTTAGGATAGAGGCCCCCTTTGTTTTTTTTTTTCCCTCTGAGTTTTGTATACATTACTTTTCTTTCTGGCTGAGGGGGGAAAAAAGTATTAAGAGACTGTGCAACACTGCCAACTAGAGGCTTGAAAATATTTTATTTGAACTGGGGAGAAATGTATAAACACTCCTTCTCAAGGACATTTTAATGTGATAAGATGGAGGGAGAGCACAGAAAAATATTATTACAGGTGTTTTCCTGGACTCTTATCAATGTTTCAACACTTGAGGCTTGGCTTTGAAGCTGCTGGAGAAGAGAGTCATAATAAGAGCCTTGGATAAATAAACAAAGTGCAGTGTGCAGTCCATATATATATATATATATATATATATATATATATATATATATATATATACACTTGTGAAATCTCTACTCGCCAGCCTTTTTGTATATTTCAATTCTAGTAATATTTTTATTTTTTTTATTTTATCCTTCTTCTTCTTTGGCTTTGGGCCATTTTTATTATTGGATTTTTCCATTTTGGATCATAATTGGCTACTCTATCAGATGGACTGAAGGTTTAAAAGAATTTGAAGTTTTTTGAAGCATTAAAGTGGAAAAAAGGGGCAAAAAAAAAGAAGAAAGTGTGAAATGAAATAGACTGTGTGTATTTGGATTGTTTGCTGACTTTGGGACTTCTGGAAACTCTTATTTGAATGATTAAAATCATTTGGATTGCTTGAATTTTTTTTCTTTTTTTCTTTTACAATGGCATTACTTATGGATGAACTGAAAATGGAATTTATAAAATATAAACAAGAGAAATAAGAAGGGAAGGATTCTTTTGGCTCTATTTTTAATTTTTTAGAAATGGCAATTTCTACATATGAGAAACTACAAGAACAAGAAGATTGGGATGAAGAAGAAACCATCCTTAATGAACAAGCAACTTTATTTGGGGAAGAAAGGGGAAAGGGGAGAAAGAGAATGGAGAATTTAAGACTTAAAAAAACAACGAAAAAAGGGAAAAACAAGGTGAAAAGTGGACACAACATCAGAAAGCAACAGAAAAGAGGAATACACAAGAAGGTGGAGATAAAGAGACAAGGGGGTAAAAAGGGTAGAGTGGAGAAGCAAGGGAGGAAAGAAGGGAAGAGAAGTTACAAAGGTTTGAAACAAGATGTAAAGAAACAGAATTTATTTAGAGATAATGGGTAAACATATAACTGAAAAAGAGATTCTGCAAAGATACATAAGATTGTGTTGTTGTATTTGTATTTGAAATAATGTTAGAAAATTGGAATAATATATGATTATAAAATGGGACAAAATATTTAATGTAACTTAGCGAAATTTTTTCTTTTTAAATAAAAATAAATGAAATCAAATATGAGAGAATTGAATTAAAGAAAAATGGGAACATTGTCATTGTATAATATTTTAAAACATAAGTGAAATAAGGGGAAGTAACTAAGCAAAATCTATAAGTGTTCCCATAGAAGCATGATATTTATTAAGAAAGGATTGTGTAAAATGTTTAAGACTTAAATGAATATTAATTTTAATGATATAATTTCAATTGCTATGGATTGTTGTTTTAATTATATTATATATCAAAAAAAACTTTTTTTTTCCTGTTTTAAAATATTGAATTTATTTTTAGAATGTATTACGCAGAATCCGAATGAAAATTATGTGTTATGTTAAGCTTTAAAACTAGGGGAAGGATAAGTATGACAAGGCATTATACTCCAATCAGTCATTACAGAAGAAATTTTGTGTTAATGAGAAAAAATAATAGACAGCTGAAACAGGACAGACAAAAGATATAAGTATAATGATTTAAATTGAGATGAAATAAATATAATAGAATTAAGAGAGTGAAAAGAGGGGAGAAGCTATATAGAAAATGTAAAATAGTAAATAAGAAATGGAATTGCTATATAAAAGTAAGCATGAACTTGAATTTATGTCTGTACAAAAAGATGTAACTCGGGATCAAACTGCCGTCCAAAAGGATATTTTATGTTTTTTATGTTTTGTGTTTTGTTGGTATATGTTTGTTTGTTAAAAAATTAATAAATTTTTTTTCAAAAAAAAAAAAAGAAGATCGGTGATCCTGTCCTTTACCACCTGGTACTGTGATTCCGACATGTTCATGAGGGTCTGTTTGATGTAGTTGAGGAAGGGCTTGCGGTTGGAGGATGGGACGTCGGTGTGTACCAGCTGAGAGAGGAGATCGACGCTGCTTCTGATGGTGTCCCTGATCTCCAACAGGACAGTGTGGCTCTGCCCCTCCTGTCTGGCTCTCTGCCTTTCTGTGGAGGTGGAGCTGGGGGTGGATGTGGGTTGGCCTGTGGTGGAAGTGCCGTCTCCTTTCTCCCACTGCACCAGGGGGTCCTCCACGTGCTCCACCACGGGTAGTGCAGCTGTGGGGGGGGTCTCTGTCGTGGGACGCTCCACAGATACCTACCTGGACATAGGAGCTGACTCTCACCCTCCAAGAAGCTGCACTTGGCCATCACGTAGGTCTTGAGGTGCAGCTTCCTGTACCAGGTGTGCATGTGCTTCCACCAGCCAAGGAGCACCTCCGAAGTGTAGCCCAGGCTCTCCATCTTCTCTCTTCAAGCAGCCTGCTTCCTTTTGGTGTCTTGATACAGCCTGTGTCCCTTCCGCCATTGATATTCGTTCTCCCTCAGCCATTCCAGCACCTCATCCTCATGTTCCTCTTTGATTGAGTATTGCCTCCTCTCCCGTTCACGTGTCTGCCTCTTCCTCACTCTGGCAGGGCCATATGGGCCCTCATCAGAGGGGCTTTGAGGTTGTAGGGGCTGCTCCTCCACACGACCACCACCACCAGCAGCAACAACAACAGTAGCAGCGAAAGCAGGATCAGCAGGACCAGCAGGACCGCCACCAGCAGCAGCAGCACCAGCACCAGCAGGACCAGGAGCAGCAGCAGCAGAGTAAGCACCAGCAGCGGCAGCAGGACCAGGAGCACCAGCAGCACCAGCAGGACCAGGAGCACCAGGGGCACCAGCAGGACCAGCAGGACCAGGAGCAGTGCCAGCAGAGTAAGCACCAACAGAAGCACCAGCACCAGGAGAAGTGCCAGCATAGTAAGCCCCAGCAGAAGCCCCAGCATCAGGAGCAGCGCCAGCAGAGTAAGCACCAGCAGAAGCTCCAGCACCAGAAGAGTTACCCCGAGCAGCAGAAGCCCCAGCAGAAGCAGAGTCAGGGCCAGAGGGTGGGATGGTGGCCCTTTCCCTGTTGCCAGGCTGGCAGCAGATGGCAGAGGCTTCCTCTTCTTCCCCATGGTTGTTGGGTTGTTGGCTTGCTGGCTGGCTGGCTGGAGCTGTGTCTGGCAGCAGGTCTTTCCTCTGAATGGTGACCTGCTTGCGAGCTGCTTCCCTTTATATCCGCGGGTCTGATGCAATGCATCCTCCCCGCATGCGCAGTGAATGCTGGGCATCCGCTGGGCATCCGCTAGGCTTCCGCTAGGCTTCCGCTAGGCTTCTGCTCTGCATCCGGTTCATCCGCTTGGCGTCCGCTCTGCATCCGCTCTTTCCACTGCACGTCTGCTTTGCTGTGCTCCCCCGGAAGCCCTGTGGACGTGCCATCCACTCCCATTTGCTTCCATCCACTAGGCTTCCATGGAGCATCTGCTTTCCATCCCCCTGTCCGTTCCTTTCTGTTGTTGTCCGCTCTGCTTATGTGAATTCGGGGCATTTTTGAGAGTGGATAACAACAGATGGAACATTTTCTCGTCCGCTGTGTCCTTTTTACAAACGTTTTGCATCCATCGGCCAATGTGACAGGCACTTTAGCTCCTTATCATTTATGAAGTTTTCATTGAAACACATGATGCTTTTTGTCATTCTTCTTCCTAGCATATTACGGCAGGTGCAGAATTCACTTTTTGGATCAATGAACACCATTGTGCATAATCAACTGCATCTCCAGGGCACAGGCCCATCACTTGCATGCCTTTTTTTCTGGTGTCTCACCATCTCTGTTTTGGACACCTGGGAGGTCACCGGCCATTGACTTCTAGTTGATAGGCTGTTTTGGCAATGGGGAAAGTGCTGCTTTCTGTACATTTCCATACCAGCAGAGCCAGTTTTCTCTCATCTTCTCTGTAATTGGTGCCATACCAAAATTCTGTTGAATGGTGTCATTTGTGATGTGGTTAAGAAGGAAGATACCTGAAATCCAATGATCATTTGCATTTCCATGGCATGGAGAAAGCTTTTGTTCCTTCTTGTTGCTTCCCAGCTTTCAGTGCTGAATGATGCAACAGGCGGAATGGTTGTCTTGTAAAGCCCATGTCCCACTGCACCAACGGATGCAAGGAGGATGTAAAATGGACAAAAAAGCTTGCCATCCATTGGAAAACGCGATGCATCCATTGTGTATTCACTGCATACGTGTTTCATATGCTCTATTCATCGAGCATCTGTCCACTGAGATTTCATCCACACAAGAAGTTTTGAGCTGCACAAAACTTTTTGAATGGATGAACTTTCCGCCGCATATGCTGTACATCTGTGACACATACGGGCAACAAACGTTCTACGTCCGTTGTCATCCATTAAACGTCCGCTATATCCTCTTGGCATCCTCTTGACATCCTCACAACTCACTTCCGCTGCAGCTGAAAATGGAAAGAGGGAGGAAGCGAAAGGTACATGGAACATCCACACAGCGTTAGTAGCATGGAAATAGAAAGGATGTAAGCGGATGCATCTCATATATAAAGCATTAAAACGGACAAAACGTTTGTATATGGGATGTATCTCGGATATTTAGGATGTCTGGAGTATGCCTAGAGTATGTGGAAGGACACCTAGCGGAAAACCGATATTTTCTATAAAAAGGGGGAGGAAATCACCTGGATCTCAGTATGAGTCCAGCAGCCATGGTGTACAGACCTCTTCACCCTTGGTCTTGCTCTTCCACATCATTCATTGATCTCCACTATGGATCATAACACAGTCCTTATGGTAGCTGCGATCATTCAACACCAGAACCAGGCCCTGTTCAGACTGTTTCACTTTTTCTACCCAAAGAGAAGAAGGAGACATTCAAGAGCTGTGTGGGTCCAACGATGGGTCAGGAGAAGAGTGGAGTTTGGACTGTATGACAAGCTGATGGTGGAGCTGAGGAATGAAGACTCTCGTGCATTCCAGCACTTCATGAGGATGCCACCATGACGAAATTGTAGAGCATCTGAGACCCAGGTTGACCAAGCCAAGCATCAACTTCCATCCCAACCTGGTCCCTAGAGTGAAGGTGGCACTGACTCTGCGGCACCTGGCCTCTGGAACCACATACAGAAACATGCAGTACACGTGGAGGGTGCCACACAATAGCATCAGCAAAGTGGTCAGAGAAGTGGTACAGGCCATCATCGAAGAATATGTGGAGGAGCTCCTCCAGTGTCCCACCACTGAACAAGCCTGGAGGAAAGTTGCAGAACAGTGGTATCAGAGGTGGAACTTTCCCCACATCGTTGGAGCCATAGATGGGAAGCACGTGGCCTACAAAGCTCTAGCCAACTCAGGGTCCTCTTATTACAACTACAAGGGCTTCTTAAGTATCATCCTCTTTCCCATGGTTGATGCTGACTACAAGTTCATGTACATCGATGCTTCAGGCAACGGGTCGGCTTCAGATAGCCAGGTATACAATGCCAGTGACCTCAAGGATGGGCTGGAATGCAACCTCATCATGGGTTTTCCAGAACCAGACCCCCTACCCAATGACACACAAGATGTGCCCTATTGCATCATTGGGGATGATGCCTTCTCCCTCAGAACCTACCTCATGAAGCTCTACACTTCAAGATAACTCACTCGTGAAGAGAGGATCTTCAACTACAGGCTGTCCAGGGCAAGACGGGTGGTGGAGAATGCCTTTGGCATCCTGGCCAACAGGTTCCAGGTACTTCTCACTACCATGCAGCATCACCCAGAGACTGTGAGGAGCATCGTGGAAGCTTGCTGCATCCTGCACAATCTCATGCGCACCCAATACCCAGTGTTGCAGAACAGGCTTCTGGACCGTCAACAAGGGAATGGGGACATGGAGCCTGGTGAATGGAGGCAAGGACGAAACCTGACAGACACTGTGGATGTACAAGGCCCCAGCAGAGCTTCACGTGAAGGGAAAAAGCAGTGCAACCTCCTGAAACACTGGTGCAACTCCCCAGCTGGAGCAGTGGAGTGGCAAGACAGGATGTCTGATGAGATTGTGCCATGTATGTTGTGTGGTCCTACAATGAATAGGGCATTTATGTTGAAATGTGTTGATCAATGAATAATTTGTTATTGATAAAAAAGGGCCATAGGTGTGGCAGCTGGGAGGGTGGACCATACAGTCCCACTATGGTTGCACTGGAGGTTTATCTATCCCACAAGTATCCTTACCTATCCCACAACTATCCTTCCCCATCCCACAACTATCCTTACCTATCCCACAGCTATCCTTACCCATCCCACAACTATCCATACCTATCCCACAAGCATGCAAAGGCTTAACCATTTTTTCAAAGTTTTCATCAACACTTTATTAAGTAAATAAAATGAACCAAGTGTGTGAAGGAAAGATAACTTTTATTAATAACTGTCTTAAGTAAACTGTATGACTTTATTAAAAAAGCAAAATGAACCAAGAAAAGTGTCTTAAGCAAGATAAAGTGAACAGGTAACAACTCAGTCTCTGGCAATATTCTCAGTCACTCTGAGGCATGTCCATGGTCTCAGCTGTTAAGCGTCCAGGGAATGTGGAGGTGGCTGTGGCTGGAATGCTGGTCTGAGACACCATTGGGGTGCTTGGCCCCGAGAGTACATCAGGGTGTGTTCAGGAAGCTCTCAGAGAGCTGACTCAGTCCTGTGAGGTTGAGAGGCCCTTCATCAAGGACCTGGGATTTCAGGCCCAAGACTGATGACAGATTGTCCATTGACGGGCTTGGCTTGGGGTGGAGGAAGGAGGAGTGTAGTGGGGCTGTCTGGTCTGCAGCTGGGCGAGGTGAGGTGTCTGTGGCATGTGATGAACCTGGGCCTGGACTGGGAAGGTCTGCCTCTGCTGTGGAAAGTCCTGGTACTTGTAGCCTTGGGAGGTGAGGGACTGTTGAAAGCCGTGGAAGGGCTGTGACATTGCCTGGGGTGGAGGAGCAGACCTGGACTGGGTCGGAGCAGGTTCAGCTGGGCTTGGAGGGTTGTGCAGAAGTGCTGTGATCCTGTCTTCATCACCTGGTACTGGGCCTCAGGCAGGTCCATGAGGGTCTGGCTCACATAGGTGATGAAGGGCTTCCGGTTCGAGGATAGTATGTCGCTGTGGACCAGCTGAGAGAGAAAATCTGTGCTAGTTTTGATTGTATCCCTGATCTCCAACAGGACAGTGTGGCTCTGGCCCTCCAGTCTGTCTCTCTGCCTGTTTTCTGTGGAGGTGGAGCTGGGGGTGGGGATGGGTTGGTCTCTGGTGGCTGCCGCTTCTTCCTCCATTTCTGACAGGGGATCCTCTATGTCCTCTGGCATGGGGAGTGCAGCTATCGGGGGGGTCTCTGCCATGGGTTCCCCCTGCCAGGACACGGTAGCTGTCTCCTGGCTGGAAGAGGACTGGCTGTCTGTGAGCTATATGAGGGGCTGCTCCTAGGTGGCAGACCTCACCCTCCAGGAAGCTGCACTTGGCTATGACGTACATCTCCCGGTCAGTGAGCCTGACAGCGGCCTGGCCAGATTTCTTCAGGTGTAGCTTGCCATACCAGGTGTTCATGTGCTTCCACCATCCCAGGAGTAGTTCTAAAGTGTAGCCCAGGCTCTCTGCCTTGTCTCTCCAAGCTGCCTGCTTCCTCTTGGTGTCGCGATAGACTCTGTGGCCTTTCTCCAGAGGTACTCATTCTCCCTCAGCCATTCCAGTACCTCCTCCTCATGCTCCTCGGAAAGGGTGTACTGTTTCCTCTCTCCGTTCTCCTTCCCTTGCCTCTTCCTCCCTCTGGCAGGAGCTTGAGCAGCAAGGCCTTCAGGGGCTTGAGCAGCAGGGCTTTGAGGTCCTTGGGGCTGGTCCACCACAGCAACAGCACCAGCAGTATCAGCACCAGCAGCAGGAGAAGCACCACCAGCAGCAGCACCAGCAGCACCAGCAGCAGGAGAAGTACCAGCAGCAGCACCACCACCAGCAGCAGCACCAGCAGCAGCACCTGCAAGACCAGCAGCACCAGCAGCAGCACCAGCAACCACCACCAGCAGCAGAAGCACCAGCAGCTTCAGAGTCAGTGCCAGGGGGTGGGATGGTGGTTCTGTCCTTCTTGCCAGGGTTGGCAGGAGTAGGCATAGGCTTCCTCTTCTTCCCTGACTGATGAACCATGGTGTTCCTGCTAGATGTCTGTGGCAGCACGTCTTTCCTCTGAATGCTGACTGCGTGCGAGCTGCATCCTTTATATCCATGGAGCTGATGCAATTCATCCTCCCCGCATGCGCAGTGAACGCTTTGCATCCGCTATACATCCGCTATGCATCCGCTTTGCTTCCTCTAGGCATCCGTGATGCATCAGCGTCATCTGCTACGCATCCGCCCCTTCTGCTATGCGTCCGCTTCGCAATTCTCCCCCGGAAGCCCTTCGGATGTGTCATCCATTTCCATCTGCTGTCATCCGCTAGGCTTCCTACGAACATCTGCTTAATATCCTCTCTACGTACTACTCCCATCCATTCCTTTCCGTTCTTTTCCGTTCTGTTTATGCAAATTTTCACCACTTTTGAGAGCGGATGACAACGGATGGAGCCACCTCCAAAATTTTGCTCATCCGCTTTGTCCTTTTTGCATACGTTTTGCATCTGTCGACCAGTGGGAACTCACCTTAAATCTTGGTTTTAAGATGGGTTAGCATTCCTCTGTCACAAAATACACCAGTGACTTCTCGCAAACTCATCCAGGCTATATTCACCCTTGTTCGTACCTTGCCATTGGTGTCATCATTGCCTTGGAGATGGGATTCCAGATACCAAAATTGTCCACCTTCTTTAGGTTTTCTCCATTGATTTGAAGCATTTCAGGGATGGTAGCAGTCTTTGTCATTATTGATTTAAATATCAAAGCACTATTATTCCATAGCTCTTCCCAATGTTATTTGCATAGCCAGAATAAGCATACAAGACTTGAGTCAAACTATAATATGATCCGAACCAGAAACATTGGCTTTGATAATATTTTCACACCCTACATGAAATAAAATAAACAAAAAATCTGAAATTAACTTGTTTGTCTAATTAATATGCTTGTTAATGGCTTTTATTCACTGCCTGCTAGTTTACAAAACAAAAAACAAAAACACTCTTTAACACTCTTCTTTCTACTCTTCCTACATCAATCCTGCCAAGCCAAGGTCAGTGGTCTCATTTTATAGATCAGGAAATTGAGTTTAAGCTTGCAATCATTTACAAACTTATTTGGAATCCACCTTCTTTTATTCAGTAAAAAAAAACTTGGAGAAGATTGGGGCTATAAGCTCTGACCACTAAACCATTGGAGCAAACAGTCGGAACAGATTCATAGCCCCCCAAAGGAAAGTTATCATAATGAAGGAGCATACTGAAAAGCTTGCATCTGAATTACACCACACAGGGCCAGTCCTACAATTTAAGGAACATAAAAATGCTGAACAGGTTGGAAGTTTTAATGAGATGCTTGAGGACAGAGCTCTGTGTACCACCCAATGGATTACTATCTTCACCTAAGTTCAATGAAAAATTCCCTTCTATAAAAGGAATAGAGATTTAACTGTTAATTCTATGGTTATTATGGCAAGTGAAGCTGCCTTCTTGTCCTCTGCCTCAGGTTTCAAAGTATCTTGGGCTGGTCCACATTTCACATGTCCATCCATATTCAGTATGCTGCTCTGGATAAACTTTACACAGGAAAATCATGATATAATATATTGGCATTCAGATGCAGAAGTATATATTGAATACTTTGCTGACTTCAAAGAAGTTAAGGGTATTAAATACACTGATCTCATTAGAATTCATGGGGAGTTGCTCTTTCTTCTCCCTTAGGCTGGGTTGGAAGGCTCTAGTACAATAACAACATAGTACAAGACTATGCATCCTGGTTTTTACTGCATTTTCCAGATTGTTCATGACCAGAATATTGATTGTGTGATTCTATCTGCTATGGCCAAGCACTCACCTCCAATCACTCTTCTCCTTTATCATTATGCTGTAAAAAGATTGCCCAGCACAATAGAGTCCACAAATATTCAATAACAGTTGAGTTGCATGAGTCTGTGTGACTGTGTTAAAATAAAAATATACCTCAACTCTCTGGAGCAGATTCAATATAAAGATTTGAATTATATTATAAATTATAACTATAATGAATAATTCTACCCCTACAACAACTTAGCATTCTTTTTTAAGCAAATTGCTTGAAAATAACACTCACTTAACAAAATCAAAACTTGCTCAAATAACATTAATTTATAAATAATATTTGCTGACTTCTATGTAATCAGACTTCCAATGTTTTCCTGAAAGCTGAAAGGTGAATGTCTCTCCGTATATCCATATTGAACAGGACTGAACAAAAGAAACCACTCTGAAGTTAAATTTAGTAAGAACAACAATCTGAGATGCTTATTCAAAATTTCATAATTTGGGAGTCAGCTTCTTCAGGAGAACCTTAAATTTCTTCTTACGTTATAAGGTCAGAGGCTCAGAGCCCTCTTGGATTCAGCATTGATTCTAAATAGTCATAAGGCATTCTATTAGCTTTAAAGCTGTGTTCCTACCTGAAGGAGAGAGACTTGACATTAATGAGGCATAGACTATTAACCTCAAGTTGGGATCATTTTATACTTTTCCTTAAATGCCCCATGAAGATCATCTGGGAATGGCAGCTGACCCAGAATGTGACAAAACAAGCAGGATATGGCACTTCTCCAAGCTGCATTCAACTCTAGTTCTGCTTGTCTGTTGCCCCCTTTGGATAGTTTGGTGTCCAAAGTCTAACGGAGTTTACATCCCAGTTGCCTATGAGATCACCTCCTCTTGTATAGTCCAGCAGGTTCTCCTTGTCTTCGGCAGATATGTTGTACAATTCTTTCTGACTTTTACTGCAGTAATGAACTCTGTTATCTCTGTAGCAGGGCCTTCATTGCATAACAAGCTATTATTGGAATTAATGTTGATGACTTGTAACGATTTTGTGAGAAGCATTTGAGAATGGAAAGCATATCAATGTGTTAAGCAAACAAATAAAGATAAGTCATTGTCCTTAGTGATTGGGACACAAGCTCTACAGTATAGCTATTGTTCCAAGTCAACCCAAGAGGTCCCAGATTGTCACAATTTGAATATGGGATCAACATGTATATAATCTTGAATACAAAGCAGGTTGGGTCATAGTGAATGTACAGATTTGTAAAGTGGAAATATTCTATGTGATTTTTTTTAAATTCTTATGTGGGGTCTTTGAATGTTTCCTTGAAAGTCTTATTTATACACATGAAGAGAAGGCATAGTTGAACTTCTCAAATAGCCCACTCTATTTTATAATGTAGCAAATGCCCATATTTTTAAATTAAAAATCCACAGAAATTCGACAGATCATATCCTGGGTTGTATCCCATATTCAAAGTTATAAGTTCTATAGGATGGTCAAAAGAAAGGCTGTCATATGTTGTGGCAAAGTGTGAGACAAAAGAAAATCCAAAATTCATATTATGTGAGGAGAAAATAAGATTCCTCTTCCTGAGCTCTCTTTTCACTGGCAGAGGGTTGCAAGAGACAGTCACAGCCAAAAATAGAGCTGGGCAGGGCCTCACATGGTTCTCCCAAGCTCCATTTTTGCTGGCAGAGCCCTCAGGCCACCACAAGTGCCTCTGAAATGAGTGACATCTAGCTGGCCATGCCCACTCCGACTCTCCTGAACTCAGTTTTTGCTGGCATAGGCACTGTGAGCCGGTCCTTCACTGTTTCCAGGGTGGCCCCACAGGCTAGATCTAAGCATCTTGTGGGCCACATCAGTTTGACATCCCTGTTTTAAACCATTCAGAAAGTTCTGTAAAACACTATGGAGTGATATACAAGTCTAAGTGCTGTTACTATCTTCATCAAGTAAGACAATCTGAAAGGTGCTTTCTTCATGTTTGCTGGACACAAACATAACCTGTCATTTGATTTTAAATTATGACATATCAAACATTTATTGCAACATCAAAAATCCAAAAAAACTATATAAAATCTTTTTATAGACTTTCACTTCTCAGATATCACAGTTAATGGCCAAGGAGATGGGACCCATCGTCCGAAATATCTCTGAAGTAGGGTAGGGATACTTTGACATAGCCATAACCAAACTTATTTCTTTTGCATATAATAAAACAGCAGTAAAAAATATTTCCTTACAGTGAAACTCTGGGGTGTTATGCAATATTATGGAATGAATCAGTATCATTTTAAAGCCCAGATACAAATGAATAAAAGTAACTGTAAGACATGAAGTACAGCCAAACTAAGTAAAAATAAGATTATTTATTTATTTGAGTTCTACAGATACCCATCTCAAACAAGTTACTGAAGGCATTGTGTACTTAAAATACAAAAGCTTTGTTCCATTTTCTTTCTTATTGTACATTTTTCAGCAAGTGGACCATGCTGTCTGACAACAAGCCAAGACTGTTATAAAGAACACACTGATGCAGCATCCTGCAAGGTCTTTGAACAAATATCTAAGTTAATGAGTGAGCTAGCATTTCCTATTACTGCTGCTGCTACTACTAGGAAGTAGAGTGTATTTCCCAAAGCCAGTGGGAAGAAACCAGGACAAATTAAGATAATTAGAGCTACACATTCTGCTCCATTCTCATTTGTGTTTATTCCTTGTTATTACAATTTTTCTTAATTGTGTTCTGTAGTAATTCCAGAAGATGCTAATAGGGCAGGCCTTACCTTCAGGCAAAGATTGGCAACATGAGAGGTTTTTATTGCAAAGGCAGCACTTTTAATGCAAGAGCAGCAAATGGGGAAAAATTATTTCTTTTTCCCCATGCAACTTTGCGACAAGGTATCGCAATAGGATCATGAAGAGAACTCGAATATAGAGAAGCAGGAAAATGATTTCTCAGTCACCTAGTAAGGCAGCACCAGGAAGAGAGCAATAGCAGTTCTGGTGAGTTGACAACTTGTTGGCAGATGCTTTCATTGGAGAGTATATAATAGTTTAATGGGAAGCAGAACTTATCATTAAAGATGACAAGAGATACAACATAGGGAGGTTTTCTGGAACCTTGAAAATCACTGGTTCACTGAAGGCTACAGGTAGACTGAAATGTTCCAGGTTGACACCACTAAGTGTTCAGAGGCACTATATTAAAAAAAATATTGACCAATTTTACATAGAATCTAGCTTATAAGAGTTAAAGTGTACCCAGACTGATGACAATCAGTATTTCTTATATCCCCATGGCCTGTTTCAGACATAGTATGAATCTTAGTGTTATCCAAACTCATCTACTATGGTTTGTTCAACTGTGGCTTATTCAAGTATCTGATAAATAAAAATACAAACATCGAATCATTTGATAGGAACAGTTGTAAGTTTTATTTTCTCTGTTGGGTTAGTAATAGAAATAATTTGGTAACCAAAGTACACTTGATTCAGATTATTATTATATGGCTCATATCCCTTCATTCTTGCTTCAAAGATATTTAAATTCCCGAAGCCCTTTAATGTCTTGTGTTCATGAGTTTATGGTCTTCTTTTAGCTATAGCACTGGAAAGGAGGCCCCATAAGGAAATGATAACCAGGGATAGATATTACTTAAGGAAGCATAAAGGAAAATTAACTTAAATTGTTCATAATCAGACTAGCTGTTAAATAGTGCAGGAAGGTACAAGTCATGGACATGTTTTTGGAGAAGATACACTGTCTTCTTGTTTGACCAATAACAGCTGATAGTGGTTTACAGATCCAAAACTTTCTTTTTTGTCTGAATTCTATTGGTTTTAGTGATGTATCTATAAGAATCACATGTTCAGGAAGTGATTCAGATCTTTTGTATCATGCACTTAAACTATCCAGTATCCAATGATCATTTATAATGTGCTGGACTAGAATCAAGGAGAATCAGGTTTAATTTCATCCTCTCAAGTGGAAGATCACTAGAAGGCTTTGGCTTACTCACTCTCTCTCACATGCTAACTTATTTTATAGATTTATTCTTATGGGAACAACATGGAAAAGTTGACAAGTATACCTTGTTGAGCTGCTGGAATAAAGCCAGAATATATATAACTCTGAGACACAAATTAGTTCATGCATAGATATTCAGTTCATAACTGAGGCTAAGAATAAAAGCAAGTTTGTCCCTTGATACTTTTTATTCCCATTTGAGATTTCAGTTCATCAGAAATTGTATCAAACTTTATTAATGATCTATTCCTTCAAGATAAGCATATCATTATTCATCTACAGTTCTGGTATTATATTCATTAATTAGGTCCCTAAACATTTGATACATTTACTAGCATTGTGCTGTTTCTTTGTATTATATTGACAGGCCCTTTCCACTACTCCCTTTCCTTTCTTAGTCATATTGATTTGATCAGGCACGGCTTATTAGCATTTAAATCTGCTAACAGCCTATTATCATTTTGTTTGTGGCCAAAATCATTACTGGATTCAGTGCAGATCAAAAGCAAATGTTAAGTAAGGTGAATACAAATAAAACATTATAGAGCTAATATGACATTCATTAATTTATGAGAGTAATAATCATGACAAAATCAAAATGAGAAAACAAAAACCTCAGTACATGCTGGTGAAAGTTAAGTATTTGATAGCTCTAAGATAAATTACTTCAAAAAATAATTTGACATCTATAAATGTTTTGATATAATTGAAGACAGTTTTGAAAGATTATAATGAAAAATGATATACTTCTTTTTCCCTTCCTTCCGTTTACCCTTTCAGGACATTAGAAAAGGGAAGACTTATTCTCACAATTTAATTATGTTTCTTCATGCGTGCAATTTTCATGTTCAGTTTGAAGTTTACCACTGATTGTAGCTGGACATGACACCTGACTCAATTCTAATGGTTAGAATTGTCCTCTAAACCAGAACAAAAAGTCATAGTGTAATGTTAGTTTTTGGACCGGAAGATAAGTCTAGCTATAACAATATTTGTGTGTGTGTCCAATTAAGCTTGTATAAGATTAGTCACCTCAGTGAGGTTCTTTTTGTCTCTAAGGCATTGTTTCTCAACCAAGATATGTGGTTCTGAATTCCCAAAACTTGCTGGTTAGGGAATTTTGGGAGATTGAAGTCCACAAATTTTAAAGTTGCCAAGAAATACTGCTCTAAGGCAAAGCACCATTCACTTAATAGAGGCAGAGAGACTGTGTGAAGTCCTCGGTGAGGCAATTGCATAGGCTTGCAGCTTTATTTTAGGTTCTCCTGACACTCACAAAAGCCAGAATCCGCTTATGTACAAATGAAGAGCTTGTGAAGAAATCTCTCGGGCTAATACGAATGCTGCAAGGTGCTGTGTAAAAGATCAAAGCAAAGTGATTTGACTTTCATTTTCATCTTAGACGTAAGGGCAGTAGGTCTACAAGAGGGGATGGGGCCAAAGTTATTTGCACCAATGCAATGCAAACACTATCTTTTCTGTACATGTGTTGCAGTATAGTTTTGCATGTGTGAAAGAGGTGAATTTTGCATCGCAATACTGCTGTGGTTATTTTTACTGAAGTTGTGGTTCCTGCAGATATGTTGGAATGAATGGGTCATGGTGAGTCACTGAACAGCTTGTTGTAAGATCAGCAAAGCCCTATGTGTATTTTTAGTTAACAATAGCCATGAACATATGAACTGAAAGTGAAGCGATTAAAAAAAGAGATTCCAGAGTATCAGTGGTGGAATTCAATTTTTTTACTACCAGTTCTGTGGGTGTGGCTTGGTGGACATGGCAGGGGAAGGTTATTGCAAAATCCCCATTTCCTCCCCACCCCACTAACCTGCTTTCCAGCTCTGTTCTCCTGTGCAGGGCAACAAAAGAAGACTCATCCAATCAGCTGGGACTCGGGAGGCAAAGAATAGATGGGGATGGGGCCAGTCAGAGGTGGTATTTGCCAGTTCTCCAAACTACTCAAAATTTCCACTACCTACTAAATACCACCTGTGCAGAGTATGCTTTTTATTTCCAGTGTTTATCATGGTCTAGAGTAGGTGTATGAGTTGTGGACTTCAATACCCAGAATTCCTGAGCCAGCAATTCTGGGAATTCTGGGAGTTGAAGTTTATAAGTCATAAAGGGGGCATAGTTCTCCACCTCTGGTCTAAAGGAACATTTGCCCCTAAATATCTCATATATGAAAGATAGCGTACAGATTTTCCTTTTATCTGCCCTTTCATTAACTGAACAAATGAGAGTAAACTTTCAGTGTACTTTATGCACATTTCAGATATGATGAATTACCTTGCAGGCCTCATTTTCCACTTTGACCTCAACCATCCAAATTCTCTTTACAAGTTGGGGAGAAAAAAAATGATCCAGGGTACTACATCTCCCAGTTAGCACTGTTGAATAGAAACCAGTTTTGTTTGGCATATAATGGTTGGTTAATAAACAGCCATAATTTGCCAGTAAAAAGCCAGGAATGAAGTTGGCAGAATAAGAGGATAGCAACATATTTTCCAGTCCAGGAAAGACAGAAGCACAGGAAATAATCACCAGCCAGCTTTTCTTATAAGCTAGAACAGTTATATATCTGTGTGGGGATTTTTACCCCTTTATCATAAGCTGAATTCCATCCATCCATCCCATACATATGGATGAAGAAGTAAAGAAGACTAGACAACAGGCGAGAAATAGTTATCTATTGTCTAATATATCACTAATATAGTACAGAAAATAAAGATGTTAAGTTATCCCTTAACTCTCCCTTCCAATTTTATTCCTGATTTTTTTTTATATTTTCCTTCCAGTCAAGACAATTAAGAGAAACATTTATAGTTGATTCGGCACTGTAGGTCTAGCTCAGCAATTAGAAGCTAATTGGGAGAGGAAAAAAATGGAAAAAAATGATATTTTTATCTGGCTGCTGAGTAGATTTCTTTTGTCCCATTTTTTTTAAACCATCCCATATTGTTGTGCTGTGCCCTGAGGAAGTTGGATAATAGATTATTTGCACAGCAAAACTAAATTTATTTTGTCCATTCTTTCCCTTACTTTCACCCTTAAATATCTGTAAGTGCTTCATCAGAAACAACCAAAAAAAGTTCATCCGGGAACTTTTTGGGAGATGTATTTTCCAGATTGCATTAAATTTCTTTTGTATTCCATTTTTAAAAACTAATTAACCCTAGTTTACTCACGATGATAGATTTCCTCTAAATAACCAGACTTTTTGTCTCCCAAACCTTCTCAATCCAGTTTGTTTGCTTGTTCAAATGAATTACATGACCACCCATAAAAATATGCTAACAACACACAAAAGCAGTATTTGTTTACAATCAATACCATTTGTAATGATAATTAAACATATATGAATAATACAATGAAATCTAAGTCTCTAATAGTCCTGAAAAAAAAATGAAAAGACATCCATAAATTCTGAGCTCAACTAACATCCTGGTCTGATACCTGAAAGCCAGTCTTCAGACTCTTTGTGAAACTGAAAGGTTCAGGGCCATCTGGGTGGAGAATGCTGTTTCACTGAGCAGGGATGCCAACTGAGATGGCACATGCCTTGGACCCTACTACATGACATTTTTTCCTAGAAGGTGTTCGGAGCCTACTGTCAGCATTCCAACCAAACTCCCCATCTTTAATCAGAACTCAGAAACAAAGTCCATACAAGTAACAATTTATTAGATAAGTTATATTGGCACATCTAGGAAAACCCAAGTCTGAAATCCCGCATTTCCCCCTGCTAAATTAAACTCATATCCAAACCCCTTACTGATTACCCTAAAGTCACACTCTCCAATTCACCTTTATTCTGAACTCCCACCAAGTTCAGTCACTCCTCTCCAAACTTCAACGACTTGGCCTTGAGCTCTGGTGAAAGAATGTTGTTGTGGCTATCCTCCCTTTACTTTCATTCCCACGGCTATCCATCCTCCCTTGCAGCAGCCCCAAATCCGATTCAAGATGGATGGGGGCTGACACCTACCTTACTTTGCTACATCTGTTGGGATCAGAGCCATGCAATACTATAATAATTGAGTCTTATGAACATGAAGTGCTTTATAGGGGATCACCAACATCTTGAATTGCACCTGGAAACTTATTGGAAGCCATTGCAGCCTATGAAGTAGGGCATCCCAAGTTCTACATACCATTATGTTCTGGACCAATTGCACATTCTTCAAAGGCAGCTCCATGTATAGCACATCCAGGACAGTGGTGGATTCAAAAGGTTTTATTACTGGTTCAGTGGGCATGGCTTGGTGGACATGCTTTGTGTGTGTGAACTCTGCGTGCATGAGCATGCCAAGTGCACACTCTGTGCAAACGCAGAGGCATTTCAACTGAACTCCTGCAAGCCTACACTCTCCCGGTCACTTCAGCAGCTGCTGTGTGGCACTCTGCTGTGCCGCGCAAAGCAGCTGCGCTTCAAAAGCTGAGAATAAAGGTGAGTATGAGAGTCTGGGCGGGCAGGTGGGCCCAACAGCAGAGTAGTGGAGGGAACTGGTTCGGTCTCCACTGCTCATTGCTGCTACTGGCTCGGCATAATGGGCCGAACTGGTAAAATGCCACCACTGATCAAGAAGGCAACCAAGGCATGAGTGACTAGGTAGGATGCAATTGGTTCACTAGATATGGATGAAGGCAATGCTGGCCAGTGGTTATGGCTGCTACTTGAATGTCAGAATGCTCTCCAAATGTATACTAATTCTCAGGGAATGCTTTAGGAATGACAGCTGCATATAGAAACAGCTGTTCTGCCCTACATAAGAGGTATTACAGACAAAATCAGTAAGATACTACACAGGCATCACATCAAGACTGCCTTCAAAACAGTCAGAAAAATAGCAGCCATCCTAAGAAACCCCAAAGACAAGACTGACCTGGAAAACCAAGGCATATATGAAGTCCTCTACGCATCATGCCCTGCCACATACACCGGACAGACAAATAGAAGAATAAGTACCCACCTGGATGAACACAAAAATGCAGTAAAAAAACTGGAACACATTTCCTCACTAGTCCAACACATGAAAGCCACAGGTCACAGCATCAACTTCAATGGCACCAAAACCCTAGGCACTATAGAAAACCCTAGCTACAGAATTATCAGAGAAGCCATAGAGATTGAAAAGAAACCTGAAAGCATGAATAGAAGAGATGACTCCACCAGACTGTCAATTATCTGGAAGCCTACACTAACAAACAAAAAAATCTCCACACCACAAACCAAGCAAACACCTGGGCACAAACAGATCCCCCCTGATATCTCCAGCTCAAACACACCCCAACCAGGCACCCAGATGAAACCTAGCTTCCTAATAAATGATAGCCGTCAATTTACCCAAAGCCAAGCCGGACTAAAAGCCTCCAATACAGGAAACACAAGGTTGCCATCCAACCAAGACAAAAAAAAAGCCAACCAAGACAAAACAGACAGAACATATAAGAAACACCAATCAAACAGAACACAGCAAACTCCAAGACCAATAAACACAGACCAACCAATCAGGATGAAGAAAAATCCATTTTGGCACAGCAGTAGGCTAGCACCAAAATTAAAGCCCATGTCACACTGAACCAACAGATGCAAAGAGGATGTAAAACGGACAAAAAACCTTGCCATCCGTTGGTTAACGCGATGTATCCGTTCTGTACTCACTGCCTCCATTTGGCTTCCTCTCTATCCGTCCAGCATCCGTTTATGGACGTTTCATCCGCTCCAAAAGTTTTGGGCTGTCTAAAACTTTTGCGTGGAAAATGTATCCAGTTCGTCCGTTCTGCATCCGCTACGCATCCGCTAGGCATCCGTTACGCATCCGTTACGCATCCGCCATATCCGCTTGGCATCCGCGATGCATCCGCGCAACGCGCATCCGCCCGGACGCAGGGAGGAAGTGAACGGATGCGGAACAGATGCAGAACGGATGCAGAATGGATGCCTAGTGGAAACAACGCGTTTAAAGTGGAAAAAACGTTCACAGAGGGGAACTATCTTGGATATTAAGGATTTCTAGAGGATGTCTAGAGGATGCGTAGAGGATGCCTAGCGGAAAACCTATACTGCCTATAAAAAGGGGGAGCAACTCGTCTGCATCGCACTTTCAGAACAGCAGCCCAGCGGTGCAGACCGCTGCAGCCTTCATCTGCCTCTTCCTCTTCCACAGCATCCAATCATGTCCACCGTGGATTGTAAGAAAGTCCTTTCGGCAGCCACCATCGTTCTACAACAGTGCAAAGCCATCTGCAGGCTCTGTGAACACTACTGTGAGAAGAAAAGGAGCCACCCAAAAAGAGTCTGGGTCCGAAGATGGTTCACCAGAAGAGCAGAGTACGGACTGTACAACAAGCTGATGGTGGAGCTCAGGAGCGAAGACATTCGGGCGTTCCAGAACTTCATGAGGATGCCGCCAGCCATGTTTGACGAAGTTGTGCAGTGCCTGACACCCAGGTTGACCAAGGCAAACACCAGCTTCCGGCCAAGCCTGGAACCTGGGCTCAAGGTGGCGCTCACTCTGAGCCACCTGGCCTCAGGGACCTCCTACAGGAGCATGCAGAACAGCTGGAGGGTGCCATCCAACACCATCAGCATTGTAGTCAGAGAAGTGGTGCAGGCCATCATCGAAGAATACGAGGAGCAGCTCCTCCAGTACCCCTCCACTGAAGAACGATGGAAGAAATTTGCAGAGCAGTGGTATCAGAAGTGGAACTTACCACACACCGTTGGAGCCATAGATGGCAAGCACGTGGCCTGCAAATCTCCAGCCAAATCGGGGTCCACTTATTTCAACTCCAAGGGATTCTTCAGCATCATCCTCTTTGCCATGGTCGATGGTGACTACAAGTTCATGTACATCGATGCTTCAGGCAACGGCTCATCTTCGGATGCCTAGGTATACAACGCCAGTCACCTCAAGGAGGGGCTGGAACGCAACCTCATCGTGGGCTTCCCAGATCCAGAACCCCTGCCCAACGACACACATGATGTGCCCTACTTCATCATGGGGGATGACGACTTCTCCCTCACAACCTACCTCATGAAGCCCTACACTTCCAGACTCCTCACCCGTGAAGAGAGGATCTTCAACTACAGGCTGTCCAGGGCAAGGCGGGTGGTGGAGAACGCCTTTGGCATCCTGGCCAACAGGTTCCAGGTACTTCTCACCACCATGCAGCATTGCCCAGAGACCGTGAGGAGGATCATGGAAGCTTGCTGCATCCTGCACAATCTCATGCGCACCCGCTACCCAGTCTTGCAGAACAGGCTCATGGACCTCCAACAAGCCAATGGGGTTATGAAGCCTGGGGAATGGAGGCAAGGGCGAAACCTGATCGACACTGAGGATGTGCTAGGCCCCAACAGAGCCTCAAAAGAAGCGAAGAAGCAGCGCAACTTCCTGAGACAATGGTGCATCTCCCCAGCTGGAGCAGTGGAGTGGCAAGACAGGATGGTAGATGCTTAATGGATGCTTCCTTCAGCCTGTCTCATCACACGGATGAGATTGGGCCATGTATGTTTGGTTGGCCTACAATGAACAGGGCGTTTAATAAAGAGTTGTGTTTATGTTGACATGTGTGGATAATTATTACATTATTATTGATAATAAGGGGACGTAGGTGTGGCACCTGGGAGGGTGGACCATCCAGAAGCGCCTGCCCCAGAAGAGTGAGCCCGTGCTGCAGAAGCCCCAGCAGAACCGGAGTCAGGGCCAGGGGGCGGGATTGTAGCCCTGTCCCTCCTGCCAGGGCTGGCAGCAGATGGCTGAGGCTTGCTGTGCTTCCGCATGGTTGTGGGGTTGCTGGCTGGCAGGGAGGCTGGCAGGAACCAAGGCTGGCAGAAAGGCTGGCAGGAAGGCTGGCAGGCTGGCTGGCAGGCAGGCAGGCACCAAGGCTGGCAGGCAGACATGAACCAAGGCTGGCAGGAAGGCTGGCAGGCAGACATGAACCAAGAAAGGCAGCAAGGCTGGCAGGCAGACCAGCTGGCAGCAAGGCTGGCAGGGAGGCTGGCAGCAAGACTGGCAGCAAGGCTGGCAGGCAGACATGCAGGCAGGGCAGGCAAGGCAGCCGATGTGTCCGGCAGCAGGTCTTTCCTCTGAATGGCGACCTGCTTCCGAGGTGCTTCCGTTATATCCGCGGGGCTGACGCAATGCATCCTCCCCGCATGTTCAGTGAACGCCAGGCATCCATTAGGCTTCCGCTGTGCATCCGCTGTGCATCCGCTTTATCCGTTCGGCGTCCGCTCTGCATCCACTGTATCCGTTCCGCATCCGCTTTGCTGAGGCCCCCCAGAAGCCCTGCGGATGTGCCACCCACTCCCATCCGCTTCCATCCGCTGAGCTTCTGTTCCGCCTCTGCTTTGCATCCGCCCTGCGTCCTCCCCGCGTCCGTGTTATCCACTCCAGTTATGCAAATTTTTGCCCCTTTTGAGTGCGGATAACAACGGATGGAACATTTTTCTCATCCATTGTGTCCGTTTTGCATCCGTTGGCCAGTGTGACATGGGCTTAAAACAGAAATGGATGTGAAAGCCTCACTCACAGACGAACACAACACAGAAACCTGATGATGGCAGATGAGATTCTGCCAAATCTCATATATATATATGGAGAGAGGAAGGGAGAGAGAGAAAGAGAGAGAGAGAAAGTTTTCATTTTACCACCCTTGAGCTGGTCAGGATTGAACTGCTGGCAGGGAGCAGAATTAGCCTGCAATATCGCATTCTAACCACTGCACTACCATTTATTGATTGATTGATTGTACATTGTACAATCAATTGTACATTTATTGTATACTGCCAAGAATCATTCCAGTGAGATGGGTGGCTAAATTAATTTGATTAAAACAAAATTACCAGTGTTTATTTCACACACAGAGACACACACATTGTAATCTTGTTGCATTTTGCTGCTTCTGATGAACTGCAAAATATTTGAAACTCATATTAACCCTGCTTGCTTAATAATTGTAGTTAATTCTTAAGTTAAGAGACCCATACTGTAACTACCTCTCATGTTTCATCTGCTACTTTCAAATAAACCATAAAAACATGTGAAGCATATGTTGTGAATTTTTACCTCAATAAGTTGTATCAACTTTTGTTGCCTAAAATGAAAAGCTTAACTGATTCCAACTGGATCAACTAAGGAGAAATCCTTCTGTAACTGTGAGTCCCTCTGTAATTATGTGAAATTAAAAAGTGATATTGAGTTATACTTGATTTGTTACAGACCCATATAAACTGTATAGGAAAATTATACCAACAAAAACAAAAACACATCAACCTTACAACCTCTTTTTTTGTTAAAAATAAAAAAAAAACCAAATTAAGGAACAGAATATATTCCTGAAGACACAGAGGCTTGGACAATTCTGATTTTACTTGTCAGCTAAAAATAGGAAATGAAGGAGTCAAACGGGATTCTTTGCAACTTTCCATAAAATGAGTTTTAGTTCTGGGAAATGATTGTCCATGCATTGATAATTATACTCTGTAGATGGACCATGAAACAGAATTTCACCTCAAAATCAGCACACCCAAACAGTGGTCCTAGCAGGGATGATTGATTAAATTTATATGCCTTGTCGTTGAGGCAACTCTGTGCAGTTTACAATATAGTAAAATATAGAGATATAAAAACAATTGGAAAAAAAACCAAAAGGTTAAATATAAACTTACAAAAGGTTAAATATAAACTTACAAAAGGTTAAATATAAACTTACAAAAGGTTAATTATAAACTTACAAAAGGTTAAATATAAACTAAAAGATGATGAGTCTTAGTGGCACAACAGTGGTGCCTTCTCTGTCACTACATATCCAGCCTATATTCTTCTTCAGGTCTCCACCCTAACTGGCAGTTTTAAGAAGGGTAGGGGCAGATTTTAGCTCCAATGGCAAGATTTTCCAAAGGATGGATGCCATGGCAGAAAAGGATCTTCTCTTGGATCCCATTAGAGAAATGTTCTTGGCTGATGGGGTCCATAGTAGGCCCTTCTGCCAGAACAAATCAGGCAGGCCGATCCCATTGGAGCAAGATGGTTCCTCAGAATCTCCTTGCATCAGTGGTAGGATTCAAATTTTTTTACTACCGGTTCTGTGGGCGTGGCTTGGTGGGCATAGCAGGGGAAGGATACTGTAAAATCTCCAGTCAGAGGTAGTATTTTCCGATTCTCCACACTACTCAAAATTTCCGCTCAAAATTTCCACTAATTTCCACTACAGTTCTCTTCCTCCATTCCATTTTTTTCCCCTTTACACAGACACAGACACAGGCACAGGCACAGACACAGACACAGACACACACAGAGAGAGAATTCATCATTTTCATACACATGATGGAACCAGCATTGGTCCATTATGACACAAGCTCCATCTTTTGTAAATAGATACAAAAGGGATGGAGTTATTTGAGCCCCTCATCCTGCTACACCCCCAACACCACCAAAAAGAGGAAGCCATCTGTTCCCATTCTGTTTGTATATAATATGTATTGTAGATGTCTCCTCTGTGTTAACCTGTTCATTCCCATTTCACTGCTTAATCGGGGCCAGAATGTGTCTAACTTGACATTCTACACAATTGTGGGGCCAACATTTTTTATTTTATAGAAGAGAAGAACAAGAGAAAAAAGACTCCTGAAGAAATTTGGAAAGTCCTGGATTATGGGACCACAGATTGTGTTCCAGCTCTAAGAACTTTAATGCTTCCAGGTAGCTCCATAAAGGTCCTTCTCAGAGACCAAAACATTCTGAGCCTTAAAAGTCAAAACCTAAGCTTTGAACCTGGAATTATATGGAAAGATAATGAATGAAGCTTGATATATTAGTCTTCTACTGTATGTCCAGGAAGCAGAAGGTTTCTTTCTCAGCTACATTTTGCTCCAATTGATATTCTTGGAAGTGTCATGTATAAACAGTAACCCAATTTGGATATTATCAGACATGCATAACAGAAGCCAGATCAGTCTCTTCCAGGAAAGGCCTCAACTGACATCATTTTGACTGTCTAAGTGTACAGTTTAACTAGTGTACCACCTGGTTTCCATGAGCAATACAGCCTGCACATGCCATGAAAGTTTGATTGCTATATGCTTCAGGCAAAACATTTTGCTTCAGAGGGCCAAATGTGATGCAATATATTGTTTGTGTCTGATACTCCAAACATTGTAGAGCAACAAGTCCAGGGCCTCCACAAAATGTGGCATGCATTCTCATTTAATCAAATCCAAAAGATGTATATAAGTTAATTATAAAACTTCTAATAACTATTTGCTCTATTTGTCAACAAATATAGTTAACTAAAAATCAGTATAGCTGTGGCATTCAAAATTCTAATTATTTGGCTTATTTCATGTTTATGTATTCTATTAAGGGAACATGCACTTTCATGTGGCATTCGTGATGTAATATACAATACAAAAAAAAAGTATTTCATGTTGAATAATTTGAACTAGCAACAACCTTATTTAGAGCCAACTTTCATTATAACTGATTCATGTATTTCACTTAGCTGTTTAACAAGGAAAGTTAATATTTAATTGGCTACATCCGTAATGCATGTAGGCTTCCAGTTACATATTGAAAGTTTATGTTCTTTGCAATTTCTCTCATAAATCTCTAATCTTTGTGAAGAGAGTCTTCTCCCTATCTACACAAGAGAGATTGCAGTTCAGGGAGAAAAAATCCTGTTCTGTTGATAGGAGGTCACTGATATGACTTTTACATTTAAATCAACATTATTGCTTATATTACTAAATAAACATATTGATTTATTGATTATGTGCCATCAAATTGATGTTGACTCTTAGCAACTGCCTAGATAGATTTTCTATGTGACAATCTATGCCCAGCCTGATCATTCATGTTTTCCATTACAGGTTAATTGAGTTTGCTCCCTTCCAGCTGGCTGTTTTCTTCTCTTTCCTTCCACTTTTCTCAGCATTTTATTCATTCATTAAATTTATTCATGCTTTTTTTTTTTTTTAAGAACTATGTCTTCACATACTATCTCTGAAGCATTATAAGCATGTTTAGAACAATTAATCAGTGATGTTGTGGGTGCTCCATTACTGGAGATTTTAAAGAAGAGATTGGATAACCACTAAATGGATCCAACTTGGTTAAGGTTTGAGACAATACCATCAGGAAATTCTAGGGTTATAGATTAAATTGGAAAATAAATAAATAAAAACATTCCCAGAAACAATAATGGTAAACCATTCCTGCATTCTGACCAAGAAAGCAATACTGTTTGGACATTTAATATGACCATTGCAAGTCAAACTCAGCTCAGCGTGAGATATATAGAGATATATGCAAGTGTTTCATTTTCCACTCTAAAGTTTCCAGTGGTTTGCAGTCTCATCTTCTTTCTACATAATAAAGATTCCATCAGAAGCTTGAAACTGTTAACCTCTGGTAAAGGTTCTGAAGACTGGCTTGTTCCCTTAAAGCATTTGGCCAGGAGGGTTAGTTGATCTTTGGTGGTGATTTGCTTTTTTGTTCTGGAGACTGTTGTTTTAACCAGGACATCACGGGGCATATGTTTTTGCAGTAGTTTTAATCTTTTATGCCACCCAGAATCGTTCCTGTGAGATGGATAGTTCTCAAAATCATTACGATGTTTCTCCTGGAATTAAGGAGAAACTTCCTAACAGGGAGGACAATTAGCCAGCAGAATAGCTTTCCTTCAGAAGTCATGGATCACTGGTTTTTTTTAAAGAAAACATTGTCTGAAATGGTATAAAGCAGTGGTGGCTAACCTTTTTTGTCTACCATGCCGAAAATTGCATGTGTGCTTGCATGCCAGCACCCAGAAGGCAATGCGTGCTGGGGGGGGGCATGCCCTCTGCGCATGCATGATCCCCCACTTTACGCATAGTGCATGAAACCCCCATACACTATGCATCTCTGCACATGCAAATGCAACCCCCCCATGCTGCGAATCTCTGCACATGTATGCAAGAACCCCCACGCACATTGCATACCTCCCGCATGTCTCTGCCCCTGAGCATGCGCGCCAGATACCTGCCAATCAGCTATTGGCTGGCAGCGCACACATGCATGTGCAGTAGGGCTTTTCCGGGTGACCTCTCATGTGCTAGTAGAAGTGGCTCTGTGTGCCACCTCTGGCATGTGTGCCATAGGTTCGCCATCACAGGTATAAGGTCTCTGCCTGAACAGAGGTATGGACTAGAAGACTTCTAAAGTCCCTTCCAGATCTATTCTTATTTATTTAAATAAATCAAATGAGTAGGATGCATATCTGGTCTTCTTGAATTTCTACTCAGGCAAATCCTTTTTCATATCTAGCCCTATATTATCCATTGTAATATTATCTTGGTAGCTCCTGCTGGCCTTATCTTCCATGGGACATTTCATCTGTTGCCTTAATCCTGTTGTGTGAGAGAGGGCTCATACAAACCTGTGCTGCCTTTTAGGTGAGTAAAAGGCGAAAGACCATGTCACACTGCACCAATGGATGCAAAGAGGATGTAAAACATTAAAAAAAGCTTGCCATCCATTGGAAAACGCTATGCATCCATTGTGTACTCACTGCATACGTGTTTCATATGCTCTATCCTTTGAGCATCCATCCACTGCAATTTTATCTGCTCAAGAAGTTTTGAGCTGCACAAAACTTTTTGAGTGGATGAACTTTCCGCTGTGTACGATGTAAATCCGTGACATACGAGCAACAAACGTTCTATGTCCACTTATCATCCGTTAAACATCCACTGTATCTTCTCTGCATCCTCTGGGCATCCCCTCAACTCACATCCGCTGCAGCTGAAAACGGAAAGAGGGAGGAAACAAAAGGTACACGGAACGTCTACACAGTGTTAGTAGCACGGAAATAGAAAGGATGAGCAGTGAACGGTTTGCAGCCTATATACATCCTCTAGGCTTCCTATGAACATCCCTTTGACATCCCTGCTACATACTACCTACGTCCATTCTTGTCCTTTCTTTTCCATTCTGTTTATGCAAATTTTTTCCACTTTTTTGGAGTGGATAACAAGGGATGGAGCCACCCCCGAAAATTTGCTCATCCGCTGTGACCTTTTTGCATACATTTTGCATCCATCGGCCAGTGACCTAGCCTTAAAATGGGTTGGGCGATATATTGAAATAAATTTTATGGTCCTGGCTATGTAGCATCATTGTGAGAGATATTGTGCCCCCTTCCAATAATTGGTAAATTAACAATGTCTAATTCTCCCTTGTAAGACTGAACACTAGCCTTACTGTGCATGCCTATCAATGGCAATGAATTTAAAATATTCCACATTTTGCTTAAAAGGAACACTCCATCAAATTGTTTATGGCAAAGATGGATAATCTTCTCTGGCTTCTGCAATATGCCAACTAAGTGGTATTTCTTGATGGTTCATTGTGTCTTGTTCTTTGTTGATTTTTCTTGTTCAGTGTTCTTGAACTGCTATTGCTGGAAGCACTTAGCTGAGAGATTCACAGAAAAAGCACATTGCATGGGGTGGATGACCTATGAAGTCAGACATAAAAGGCTTCTGTTTCATTCTCATCTCTCTCTTCCCCCCAACATTGTTCCACTTGATTCTGAAGGATTAGTAGTTGTGTGACACTACACAGCAGTCATTTTGCTCCCTTGAGTAGCCAGTTAAATTTGTCAATCTCTTGTTCGCTTCTCTGTGTCTCTCTACATTTTCCCCCAACAATCAGTCAACTGCAGGAGCTTAAAGACAAATTCATTGTTCTGTTTCATTTGAAACTTGCAGTTTTCTGATAAAAGGTTCACACATTCTACAAATATATAAAATGCCTTTAGCCTCTTATTATTAAATATAACAAGGTAAAGGCTAGAGCAGCACATTCACTCAGCTATTTAGCAGTGCTTCTCAAACAATCTTGGAGCCCACTGGAAATCATACTTCCCTAAATTCTGCTGTCTCCTCAAAAAGACTTTATCATATATGTAAAATAGGTCCATGCTGCCTTTCTATCCATGTAGATTTCATGTTTCACATTCCAAGGACCATGCTCTGGTTGAAACTGTAATCTTTCCCAACATCTAATAGGTGAAAAGTCTCTTCCATCTGACATGCAGAAGACTGGTTACATAATCACTTACATGTTCTTTTTTCTTTTCCTTATATCCACTGAGTGATAGGAACAACAATAATAATGTACTTCCTTGATATGGTTGTGGGCTTGCATGCTCCAAGGAGAATAAGAACCGTGCCAGAAGTTCAACCATACTGGATAGGTTTTTCCAGAGGACCCAGATGAAGAATGATATTATCTCCTATAAATAATATGGTGAGATGTAACTTACACATACCAGATTGGTTGTCGTCCAGATCAAGAAAAACTGCGCTAGGTGTTGGAGTTCCTCGACATCTGGTGTGAAATGGACTGCAGGATTCAGGTATGTTGACTGAACAATCAGAGCCAATAGCTGCAGGATTGCTGGAACAAAAATTATTTACTTGGAACAGCTCATACCTTGCAATGATTCTTTTAACACCTTCGGACAATCACAACTGCTTATTTCAAGTCCTTGGAAAAGACTCAATAGGTAGATAAAAATGCCAAATTCAGTCTAAACATCTGGCTGACTATGCAATGAACTATAATATTTCCTTAAAACTATGACTACTACAAGGTTAGCTACCATATTCCAGAAATAGAGTGGTTCTATTTCTTGGCTACCATATGATGGTTGACAAGGATGCAATCCCTGGATAAGTTTTATTGAAGGGCATTAATTTAAGAAAAGGAGGTTAACAAGAAAATACAAGTCCTTGTATGTATGAGAAAGTTCTCCTGGGATTAAATAGCCCATCTGTTTACTTTCACTTTTAAAAACTTTAAAAGTTTCAGTTTTGGAGTGTTCACAACTTCTGGAGTCAAGTTGATTAGGCAATGTTTTAACCGTCAGGAAATTTTGCCTTAGCTCTAAGTTGCTTCTCATCTTTATTAGTTTCCATCCATTGCTTCTTGTCCTGCCCTCAGGTGCTTTGGGGAATAGCTTGACTCTCTCTTTTTTGTGGCAGCCCCTGAGATATTGGAATGCTGAGACAAACATAGAAAAGGAACCTGGATAATATAGCTCTTGGAGTCTGGTTCAGTAGGGAACCTTAAAGTTTTCATTCTCTTAATCTATTGAACCAGTCAATTTTAAAAATTGTAAAAGACAATTGTAAAAGACAAGGTAAATCAGTCAAAAACTTTACCTTGGCTACAAGGCTTTTATAAGAGGAAGGTGAAAAAAAAAAAGACTGATACTGGGAGACAGCTCCCTTATGGAAAGATGGAAAAACAAAGCAAGTTTAAGAAGAGTTGGTCTGCTCAATAGGTGAGTAAAACTCTCCCCAAAAATGAGACTTTCCCCAGCAATAGCTGCTATACCTTAATACCACTATCATGAAAAAGCAGAACTTGGGCTGCTGTTGTTACACCTAGAAGCAGTTATACAGTCTTATTGTGTAGTTGATGTCTCTACACTGACTGCTTTTGTGTCTTTGGCTGTAATAAACACAGCCACCTACCGTGTTTTTGAACTTTGCAAGGTGTGTATTTTCTTCAACATCCCATCGGAGATGGAGCATTCCCAGTCCCTAACTCAATGGCTAATGGGAAACGATTATTAAATGCCTTTTCTCTTTCTGCTGAGGTACAAGGTGATTCATAGCTTTACCCCTTATTTATGTTTACCTTATTTGTATCTGATAGCTGAGCCCAGTGGGATGTAATTTCCTCCATCACAATCAGCAGGAACTTTTCCATTCTCTTCAGTGAGAGAGGATGGTGGTGGGTTGAGCAAACACAGAAAGAGCTTGGACAATAAAAGGTAGCTGCTGCTTATTTGGGGGAAAGGTTTAAAACTGACAATCCTAGAATAGATATCTGTTGGGCAGTAGAAAATTATCTGAATGGGAAACTTTTATGAAACTTTCTCATCCAATTTGTATAAACTGGGCTAGGTAGAGTGCTTTTAATGATGCAAATATTTGTCAGGCAAAAGCCCAAAAATTATGTAGAATAATTCAGCCAAAATTCAGATCTTTATTTGCTTCCACATAATAAGCAGAATCTTGCCAGACTAACTCTTACTATGTTCAGCCTAAAGTAGGGATGTCAAACTTGTGTCGTCACAGCAGCAATATGTGACTTATTGTGACTTTCCCCCTTGTGCTAAACTGGGCATGGGCATGGCTAGTGTGTGACGCATCTGGCCCACAGGCTGCGAGTTTGAGAGCCCTGGCCTAATGGATATACCCTGAGAAATACTAGGGAGTGGCTATCCTAACTCCCCTTTTCTATCCCCTACCCAGCTCTGAGTTGTGCTGCCTCTGGTCTTGCCCCTTTTTCTGGAATCTCTCTTCTTCCTAGGAAATAACCCTCAAATTTCTAATCGTAGCAGCATTCTCATGACCATAGGATCAAAATTTGGGAGCTTGGCAACTGGCAAGTATTTACAATGGTTGCAGTGTCCTGGAGTCATCTAATCATCATTTGTAAGCTTTCCAGCTGGTTTCTGACAAGCACAGACAAACTTGAGCCACAGTGGGGCAGTACTGCAGGCTCTTTTGCTGACTGCCGGCTGACTGCAGTTTGGCAGTTGAAATCTCACCAAGCTCAAGGTTGACTCAGCCTTCCATTCTTTGGGGGTGGTTAAAATGAGGGCCCAAATTGTTGGGCGCAATATGCTGACTCTCTAAACTGCTTAGAGAGGCCAATAAAGCATTGTAAATAAGGTATATAGGTCTAAGTGCTATTGCTATAGTCAACAATGGAAGTTGGGTTTGCTTAATGACTGTGTAATTCACTTAACAGTTGCAGTGATTTGCTTAGCAAAAAGGATAACGAAAGTTGGAGTGACACACAACTGCCTTTCTTAGTAATGGAAATTCTAGTCCTAAATGTGGTTGTATGTCAAGGATCATCTATAATCCATCACTCTAGCTTCCCCTCCATACGCACTACTTCTCACGGTACTATATTTATTCACAATCCAGTCTCCAAAATGAGAAGTCAGAGTATGTAATTACATAATATGATCATGCTTGGTATATTAAATGTTGCAGTAATCTCTGTCAGTGTGCTAAATCCCCATCAGGATGTTTTGGCAGTGAAGAACTTTTACGTTTATTAGATAATAGATAGCTAGAGGGTGAGACAATGAGTGAAGAAAATTGGATGGTCAGTGAAAGATTTTTTGCCATTTAGCTAGCTTAAATATTTCAGATATTTCAAAGGCATTAAACACTCCCTGATTATTCTGTCACACATTCATTTTATTTTATTGCCAGTTTTTATCTGAATAAACATATAAATTAAGTGCTGTAAGGTATCAGCCATAACTCAGTGACAGAGGAATGATTTGCAGATGGAGGGTCTCCAAGTCATTGGATTCTCCCATGAAAAGGTAATGAAATTATTTTCTGCTGGAGATGCTGATCAGATCAGGCAAAGTAGGGCTACCAGATCTTCAAACTTCTGTTTTCTTTGCTGCCACTGACTGGTCATCCAGAATTTTACAGCTGTAATCCTGGACTATGTTTAATAAGAAAGTACATGAATCAGGGAGGTGTTCAGGTGCAAAACTTATGAGGGTGTAAATACATTTAATTCCTGGAAACCTCAGAGCAATGCGGTTTCACTAATCCAGTAGCTACCTACTCTTTGCCCCATACTTTCTCAATAAACCAACTTGAAGGGCTGTTGAGTTTCCTGATACTGCTTCATGCCCATTGTCTGCTAGGAATTTGGCAGCTGAAATATGGTCACCCAGGAGGAAGTGCAGTGAAAGAGGATGTAAAAGAGGGAGGAGCAAATGAACGAAGGAAAAGTAACATGGAATAGCTGTTAACATTTTCTCCATTGGTATTCCTTAATCAGAAGAAGCAGGGGAGAAGAAATAAAAAGGGTCCCAAAGGTTTTGCCTGGCAATCTCCTGGAAATCTCTACTGGCGGTACCCATCTGCTCCCACTCTTCCAACCACATCTAGGCTTCATGATCACTAAAGGCCCGGTCCCACTGGCCGATGGACACAAAAGGTATGCATAAAGGACACAGCGGATGAGCAAAATTTCGGGGGTGGATCCATCTGTTTTCACCGCTCCAAAAATTAGCGAAAATTTGCATAAACAGAATGAAAAATGACGGACGTGGGTAGTATGTAGCGGGGATGTTAAACAGATGTTCATCGGAAGCCTAGCGGATGAAAGTGGATGGAAGCAGATGACACCTCCGAAGGAGTTCTGGGGGAGAATTGCGAAGCGGACGCATAGCGGAAGGGACGGATGCATAGCGGATGAAGCGGATGCATCACGTACGCCTATAGGAAAAAAAGGGATACCGCATGGATGTATATCGAATGCAAAGCGTTCACTGCGCATGCAGGGGTATGAATTTCATCCATTCCGCGGATATAAAAGGATGCAGCACGCACGCAGAATAGTCTATTCTGACTCAGAATAGTCTAAGAGACTGAGTTGTTTACTTGTTTAATAAAGTTTATCTCTGCTTAAGACACTTAATAAAGTTTACTTGGTTCATTTTGTTTACTTAATAAAGTGTTGGTAAAAACTTTGAAAAAATGATTAAGCCTTTGTATGCTTGTGGGATAGATAAGGATAGTTGTGGGATAGATAAACCTCCAGTGCAACCATAGTGGGACTGAATGGTCCACCATCCCAGCTGCCACACATATGGACCTTTATTATCAATAACAATTTAATCATAGATCAACACATTTTAAAATAAACAAAGCTCTTTATTAATGCCCTATTCATTGTAGGACCACTCAACATATCTCATCAGTGTTATGCAACAGTCTCAAGGAAGCATCCATTAATCATCTATCATCCTGTCTTGCCACTCCACTGCTCCAGCTGGGGAGTTGTACCAGTGTCTCAGGAGATTGCACTGCTTCTTCCCTTCATGTGACACTCTGTTGGGGCCTTGTACATCCACAGTGTCTATCAGGTTACGTCCTTGCCTCCATTCACCAGGCTTCCTGTCCCCATTGCCTTGTTGACGGTCGACAAGTCTGTTGTGCAACACTGGGTAGCGGGTGCGCATGAGATTGTGCAGGATGCAGCAAGCTTCCACGATGCTCCTCACAGTCTCTGGGTCATGCTGCATGGTGGTGAGAAGTGTCTGGAACCTGTTGGCCAGGATGCCGAAGGCTTTCTCCACCACCCGTCTTGCCCTGGACAGCCTGTAGTTGAAGATCCTCTCTTCATGGGTGAGGTATCTTGAATTGTATGGCTTCATGAGGTAGATTCTGAGGGAGAACATGTCATCACCAATGATGAAGTAGGGCACATGTGTCATTGGGTAGGGGGTCTGGACCTGGAAAACCCATGATGAGGTTGCGTTCCAGCCCATCCTTGAAGTCACTTGCATTGTATACTGGGCATCTTAAGCTGACTCATTGCCTGAAGCATCGATGTAGACGAACTTGTAGTCAGCATCAACCATGTCAAAGAGGATGATACTGAAGAAGCCCTTGTAGTTGTAATAAGTTGACCCTGTTTTGGCTGCAACTTTGTAGGCCACGTGCTTCCCATCTATGGCTCCAACGGTGTGGGGAAAGTTCCACCCCTGATACCACTCTTCTGCAAGTTTTCTCCAGCCTTGTTCAGTGGTGGGTCACCTGAGGAGCTCCTCCACATATTCTTCAACAATGGCCTGTATTCTTCAACTTCTCTGACCATTTTGCTGATGCTGTTGTGTGGCACCCTCCACACATACTGCATGTTTCTGTATGTGGTTCCAGAGGCCAGATGGCGCAGAGTCAGTGCCACCTTCAGTCCAGGGTCCAGGTTGGGACAGAAGTTGGTGCTAGGCTTGGTCAACCTGGGTCTCAGACGCTCTACAAGTTTATCAAACATGGCTGGTGGCATCCTCATGAAGTGATGAAATGCACGAGAGTCTTCATTCCTCAGCTCCACGATCAACTGGTCATACAGTCCAAACTCCATTCTTCTTACAATCCATCCTCGGACCCACACAGCTCTTGGACATCTCCTTCCTATCCTTCTGTGTAAAACTTGATACAGTCTGAACAGGTTTTGGTTCTGGTGATGAATGAGTGCAGCTATCATATGGACTGTTTCATCATCCATGTTGGAGAACAATTGATGATGTTGAAGACCAAGACCAAGGGTGATGAGGTCTGTACACCATGGCTGCTGGACTCATAGTGAGATCCAGATGATTTTCTCTCCCTTTTTATATAAAATATCGGTTGTCCGCTAGGTATCCTTCCACATACTCTAGACATACTCCAGACATCCTAAATATACGAGATACATCCCAGATACAAACATTTTGTCTGTTTTTAATACTTTATATACGAGATGCATACGCTTACATCCTTTCTATTTCCGTGCTATTAACGCTGTATAGACCTTCCGTGTACCTTTTGTTTCCTCCCTCTTTCCGTTTTCAGCTGCAGCGGATGTGACTTGAGGGGATAGCCAGAGGATGCAGAGAGGATATGGTGGACATTTAATGGATGATAATGGACATAGAACATTTGTTGCCCATATATGTCGCGGATGTTCTTCACATGCGGCGGAAAATTCATCCGTTCACAAAGTTTTGTGCACCTCAAAATGTTTTGCGTGGATGAAATTGCAGTGGATGGATTCTTGATGGATAGAGCATATGAAACACGGATGCAGTGAGTGCACAATGGATGCATAGCGTTTTCCAGTGGATGACAAGCTTTTTTAAACATTTTACATCCTCTTTGAATCTGTAAGTGCAGTGGGACTGGGCCTTAAATTACAGCAAACAGGGACAGAAAATTGAACAATTTGCTAGAGGTTGTCTGAATTTTGGCAGCAGTCCAGATATGGACACCCTCTCCACTTTCTGTTCCCCATTCTCAATTGCTGTAGCTGGAAGGGTGCTTTGTACCTAACCTCTGTAATGTATGTATGTATGTCTGTCTGTCTGTCTGTCTGTATGTATGTATGTATGTATGATATATGTATACAGTTCAGCTTCCTTCGGGTATTATTCCACGTCATTGTAATGCTTTTAAAGTTGTAGCAACGTTTCAGCAGAATCTCATCTGCCATCATCAGGCTTCTGTATGGAGTTTGTATGTGGGTCAGGCTATCACAGGCATTGGTTTTAAATTTGAGGCTAGCCTATTGTTGTGCCAGGATGTTTTTTTCTACATCCTGATTGGTTGGGAGTCTTGGTCTGTGTTTATTGGATTTGGAGTTTGTTTGATTGGTGTTTCTGGTTTCTTCTGTCTGTTTTGTGGCTTTGATTGGCTGGCAACCCTCTGTTTCTGTATTGGAGGCTTTCAGTGCAGATTGGCTTCACGTGAAAGGACGGCTATTATCTATTAGGAAGCTAGGTTTCATCTGGGTGCCTGTTTGCGGTGTGTTTGAGTTGGAGGTATCAGAGGGAGTCTGTTTGTGCCCAGATGTTTGCCTGGCTTGTGGTGTGGAGATCTTTCTATTTAAGAGGGCAGTCTTCCAAATGATTGACAGTCTGGTGGAATCATCTTTTCTATTCATGCTTTCAGTTCTTTTTTCAATCTCTATGGCTTCTCTGATGATTCTGTGGTTGGGGTTTTCTATAGTGGCTAAAGTTTTAGTGCCATTGAAGTTGAAGTTGTGACCTTTGGTTTTCATGTATTGGACTCGTGAGGAGGTGTGTTCCAGCTTTTTTACTGCATTTTTGTGTTCATCCAGGCGGATAATGATGTGGGATAATACCCGAAGGAAACTGAACAGCACACACACACACACAGACACACACACACACACACACACATATATATATATACACATATACATATACATATACATATACATATACATATACATATACAGATACAGATACAGATACAGATACAGATATAGATATAGATATAGATATAGATATAGATATAGATATAGATATAGATATAGATATATAGGCTTTTGCGGGTACTTACATGTGTGCTGTTTAGCTTCCTTCGGGTATTATCCCACGTCACTGTAGTTCTGTTAAAGTTGTAGCAACGTTTCAGCAGAATCTCATCTGCCATCCTCAGGCTTCTGTATTGAGTTAGTTCCTGGTTTCAAATTTGAGACTGATCCATTTTGATTGGCTGGGAGCCTGGATCTGTGTTCATTGGACCTGGAGTTTGATTGATTGGTGTTTCTGGTTTCTTCTGTCTGTTTTGTGGCTTTGATTGGCTGGCAACAGTCTGTTCTTGTGTTGGAGGCTTTCAGTGCAGCTTGGCTCCGTTTGAAGGGACGGCTGCTCTTCATTAGCAAGCTGCTATTCATTAGCAAGCTGGGTTTCACCTGGTGCCTGGTGGGGCGGTGTTTGGGTTGGAGCTATCAGAGGGAGTCTGTTTTTGCCCAGGTGTTTGCCTGGCTTGTGGCATGGAGATCTTTCTATTTGAGAGTGCAGGCTTCCAAATGATTGACAGTCTGATGGAATCATCTCTTCTATTCATGCTTTCAGGTTTTTTTCAATCTCTATGGCTTCTGTAATGATTCTGTGGCTGGGGTTTTCTATAGTGGCAAGGGTTTTAGTGCCATTGAAGTTGATGTTGTGACCTGTGGTTTTCATGTGTTGGACTAGTGAGGAGGTGTGTTCCAGCTTTTTTTTACTGCATTTTTGGGTTCATCTAGACGGGTACAGGAAATTTCGTAAATGCCTTGGTTTTCCAGGTCAATTTTGTCTTTGGGGTTCCTCAGGATGGCTGCTATTTTTTTGTCTGTTTTGAAGGCAGTCTTGATGTGATGCCTGTGTAGTATCTTACTGATTTTATCTGGTTTCTTCTGTCTGTTTTGTGGCTTTGATTGGCTGGCAACACTCTGTTCTTGTGTTGGAGGCTTTCAGTGCAACTTGGCTTCGTGTGAAAGGACGGCTGCTCTTCATTAGCAAGCTGCTATTCATTAGCAAGCTGGGTTTCACCTGGGTGCTTGGTGTTTGAGTTGCAGCTATCAGAGGGAGTCTGTTTGTGCCCAGGTGTTTGCCTGGCTTGTGGTGTGGGGATCTTTCTATTTGAGAGTGCAGGCTTCCAAATGATTGACAGTCTGGTGGAATCATCTCTTCTATTCATGCTTTCAGGTCTTTTTTCAATCTCTATGGCTTTTCTGATGATTCTGTGGCTGGAGTTTTCTATAGTGGCTAGGGTTTTAGTGCCATTGAAGTTGATGTTGTGACCTTTGGTTTTCATGTGTTGGACTAGTGAGGAGGTGTGTTCCAGCTTTTTGTGTTCATCTAGGCGGGCACACTGGGACATACCATATACCAAAAGAAAACACACACCAACCGCTACCTCAACGCCCAATCCCACCACCACCCAGCACAGATAAATTCCGTAGCGAAAACACTAATTACCAGAACCAAATGCCTGCAAGATAAGACACATATAAAGACTGAACAATGCACCCTGACTGAAGTATTGACAGCCAATGTCTTCCAAAAAAACAAAATCACCAACTTTATCCACAAAAACACACCAAGACATAACAGAGACCTAGAAGATCAACAGATCTATGGAACCGCTGTCCTGCCCTACATAAGAGGTACCACAGATAAAATCAGTAAGATACTACACAGGCATCACATCAAGACTGCCTTCAAAACAGACAAAAAAATAGCAGCCATCCTGAGGAACCCCAAAGACAAAATTGACCTGGAAAACCAAGGCATACACGAAATTCCCTGTACATCATGCCCGGCCACATACATTGGACAGACGAATAGAAGAATAAGTACCCGCCTAGATGAACACCAAAATGCAGTAAAAAAGCTGGAACACACCTCCTCACTAGTCCAACACATGAAAACCACAGGTCACAACATCAACTTCAATGGCACTAAAGCCCTAGCCACTATAGAAAACCCCAACCACAGAATCATTAGAGAAGCC
>BLBF01000063.1:12354230-12421825 GCA_015471245.1 Laticauda colubrina | reverse complement strand
ATGCCAAAGGCGTTCTCCACCACCCGCCTTGCCCTGGACAGCCTGTAGTTGAAGATCCTCTCTTCATGGGTGAGGCATCTGGAGGTGTAGGGCTTCATGAGGTAGGGAGAAGGCGTCATCCCCCATGATGAAGTAGGGCACATCTTGCATGTCGTTGGGCAGGGGGTCTGGATCTGGGAAGCCCACGATGAGGTTGCGTTCCAGCCCTCCTTGAGGTGACTGGCGTTGTATACCTGGGCATCTGAAGATGAGCCATTGCCTGAAGCATCGATGTACATGAACTTGTAGTCAGCATCGACCATGGCGAAGAGGATGATGCTGAAGAAGCCCTTGCAGTTGTGATAAGAGGACCCTGAGTTGGCTGGCGCTTTGCAGGCCATGTGCTTGCCATCGATGGCTCCAACGGTGTGGGGGAAGTTCCACCTATGATCCCACTCCACTGCAACTTTCTTCCATCCTTCTTCAGTGGAGGGGCACTGGAGGAGCTCCTCCAGGTATTGTTCGATGATGGCCTGCACCACTTCTCTGACCACAATGCTGATGGTGTTGGGTGGCACCCTCCAGCCATACTGCATGCTCCTATAGGTGGTCCCTGAGGCCAGGTGGTGGAGAGTGAGTACCATCTTGAGCCCAGGTTCCAGGCTGGGCCGGAAGTTGGTGTTTGCCTTGGTCAACCTGGGTATCAGCCGCTGCACAACTTCGTCAAACATGGCTGGAGGCATCCTCATGAAGTTCTGGAATGCACGAGTTTCTTCGTTCCTGAGCTCCATCATCAGCTTGTTGTACAATCCGTCCTCTTCTGTTGAACCATCTTCGTACCCAGACACTTACTGGCCGCCTCTTTTTCTTCCTGTAGTAGAGTTCATAGAGCCTGTAAATGGCTTTGCACTGTTGCAGAATGATGGTGGCTGCCAAAAGGACTTTGTTATGATCCACGGTGGACATGACTGGATGCTGTGGAAGAGCAAGAGGCAGATGAAGGCTGCAGAGGTCCGCACCGCAAGGCTGCTGTTCTGAAAGTGAGATCCAGATGAGTTGCTCCCCCTTTTTATAGGAAGTATCGGTTTTCCCCTAGGTGTTCTTTTGCATCCTCTAGGCATCCTCTAGACATCCTTAATATCCGAGATAGGTCCCCTCTGCGAACGTTTTTTCCATTTTACATGCTTTGTTTCTGTTCTGCATCTGCTAGGCATCCGTTCTGCATCTTTTCCACGTCCGTTCCGCTTCCTCCCTGCGGTCGTTTACCACTGGAACGGATGGAGTTGCGCAGATGCGCAGCGGATGCCTAGCAGATATAGCAGATGCGAAACGGATGTGTAACGGATTCAGAACGGATGCCTAGCGGATGCAGAACGGATGAATTGGATACATTTTCCGCTCAAAAGTTTTGAGCAGCTGAAAACTTTCTGAGCAGATGAAACGTCAATAAACGGATGCTGGACAGATAGAGAGGAAGCAAAACGTATGCAGTGAGTACAGAACGGATGCATCGCGTTAATCAACGGATGGCAAATGTTTCTCTCCGTTTTCCATCCTCTTTCCATCTGTTGGTGCAGTGTGACAGGGGTTAAGAAATATCAATATTCAGAAAAATTCCAAAAAGCTGTTCCCTTTTGCCAAGCTTTTAAATTGTTAAATTGGTTTTAATTATTCTGATTTTAACTAGTTTACTCTAAAAATACCATGAGTACTTATTTAACACCATCAGCAAAATCCTTTTGCCTCTTCCCCCTCCTTCCCTTCTTTCTATCAAGATCCCATTTCATTTCGAAGTGTACTATGGCCATACATCTCACTCCCTACTCTCTGTTCATTATCCCTAAGTTAAGCAATGAATTCTGCATACATTTGCTACTTGGATTGATTTGAATCTGAATATAAGATTGCATAAGATTAGAACATAACAACAACCCTGCTGGATCAGGGAGTGGTCCTTCTCAGTCCAATATTTTTTTTTTCCAGTGGTCAATAAAAAGCTATACACAACTTCAAGTAAGACTTACTTCAAACTGTGAAATGGGTAGCATTGATAATAATATTGGATGCAATTCCATATAACAGAACCTCGTCAGCATTGACAAAATCACCATTGGTCAATTACAAATGGCAGCTCTACTCAGAACAGCTTATATACTGCAACAATACCTTTAACACATCCATATCTGCTTTTCCCAGACAGCTGGCAAACTCAGAGTGGACAAAAATGCCAAATCTGGCTGGAACATCTGGTTGACAGTGCCATCATAATAATATTCTGTATACTCCTCATCTACAGGTATTCCATTATACCTTGCATTTGGCATCAGGCAGGCCCCAACTCAAGAGTTTGTACAAGTGTAATAACCTAGGGTAGACATCCAAGGGAGTGAGCTTTATTACATCTTGTTGCTTTCTAAAGTCAAATAGGCAGCAAATAAATTTAATAAACAATACATGAAACAAATCCCACAGGTTGATTTTGTACAGTGTGAAGAAGGGTGTGTTTGTTTTGTCATTTCTAAATCCCTTTCCAATTCAATTTATTGGATTGCTTAATGTTTTGGAAGAAGAAGGAAAATTTCTCCCAGTTCAATTTTCCCACACTATGTATTTTTATGTCCTTTGATCATGTCTCACTTTAGTTGTCTTTTTTTCTCTAGTCTTTTAGGATTTTCTCATAGGGAAAATATTTGAGCTACCTCATGACTTTTGGTTGCCCTTTTCTACATTTTTTTGCAGCTGCATTATGTCCTTTTTCAATGTTGTAACCAAAACAATACAAATTATTCAGAAGTGGACATGCCACAGATTTGTATAACAGCATTACTTTGTTGGCATTTTCATTCTAAATTCCATCCCTAAAGCTCTTCATGGTGAAATTTGCTTTTTTTCGCCCAGCTGTCTCACACTAAGTTGATATCTTCATTGAGCTATGACACTGTGACCGATGAATCTATGACATTATGACCCCAAGGTCTTTTGTTTGGTTAATTACAATAGCTCAGCCCTATTGGTATACACAAGGGAGAAGATACCTGCCCCAGTACATCATTTTACATTTAGTTACATTAAATTGCATTTGTCGTTTGGATGACAAATGGAATTAGACTTTGGAGTACTTATCATAACACTTGTTTTTTTGCCATTCAGAATAATTTACAATTTCCCACAAACTTGGGCAGCTCAATGCTAATTAAGTAAATATAATTTATAAACAAGCACTGGTCCTAGTAATGATGCTTCTTATTTCCATGGATTGATACAATTATACATTTTGCCCTTCCTATTTGTAAAATCTATTAACAGTTCATACAAGACCAGGTTTTCTTATCTCATGGCTGCAAAGTTTACTCAAGAGCATTTGATGACGATATTTGTCAAGAAATTTTGTAAGTCCGAGTATATGATATCTCAATCAATTTTCTTACAGTCAAAGGGCCCAAATACCAAGTTACAAATATAATCTAAAATTTGGCACTAGATAAGACAGTTTAGCAAGGAAAATATTTAATAAATATTACAATACATTTAAAATCCCAACCTCATGCATGCATTATTAAATAAACCTTGTTTTTATAGCCATGGTTAAAAAAACTGGCTGTTGCCTCTTTAAGACTTTTATCTGCAAATAAAATTTTAACATACTTACTGATTTTGATATTAAAACAGCCAGCCAGATAACGTCCTCCTGAAGACTCTTATAAAATTCACAATACACAAAAAGAAAATATGATCTCTTTCAAGATCCATACCATTACAAGCTCAAAATCTTTAAGAAACTGGATTTTTTTTAAAAAAAACCAACCATGTGATATACTCGATGGCAATACATTTAATCTGGTTTTTTAACAGGCTATTTAGTATTTACTTAAATATAAATTATTTGGATATTTAGAAAGCTGTAATTAATTCCACAAGTTACAGGTGAAAACTTTGGCTTTAGCCATTATTTCCTTTACTGAATTATCCCATAATCTTTGTTTTATACCATGAAATGCTAATGTCGTATCCTTGGAAAATAAATAGGATCAATGACAATCCAACTAATCTTTTGGGTCACCTGTTTAAATTACAAATCTACAAAAGATTCATTTGGGTTTCTTGAAGCAACCCTTCCTTGTTTTAAAAAATGTATATATGCAACTAAAATTTAACAGTTCATAGCCAAGCCTTTATTTTCAAGGGGTATTTCTCAGTTTTCAGAAGAATAACAGAATTTAGAGGATAATTTGAAACATCTAAAACAGATTTTGAACATTTCACCTGCAGTTGAGCTATGTTATTATTGGCAAATGTAATTCAAATTGGAGCTCCATATAAAACTCAAGTGGAATTTTTGCATTAAATATCTGTATTGCTGTAGCAACAAAAACCTCTCCTTTTGAATAAAAATATTGAAGAATGGGCAATCACAGTAGATTTTGTTTCTATAAGTATTACCTTGCAATGATGTTACCAGGATAAAACATGGTTTTAAAAAGACTCAAATAACAAACATTCTCTATTTGTGTTATTACATGATCTTGAATTTGCCAGTACTTTTTTTTTTTTTGGGGGGGGGGTGTAGTTGAAGCCCCTACTTGAGTCACTAGTTAAGTTTTGACAAGTAAATCCATTGCAAATCAACTATGATAAACTAAAGTGTTGATTTCAAAAGCGTACAACATCAGTGGGTAAAGTCCATTCACATGCTTGTTTTAAGATTGGTGAGATAGGATCTGTCTCTATAGACTACATGCTTGATTTTATGGATAGCTAATAGCATGCAATGGTATAATGGAAGACATAATAACAATAAATAAATAATAGTATTTCTTTATACATTCTTTATATTATAATAACAATAAAAAAATAATAATAGCATGCAATGGTATAATGGAAGACATAATAACAATAAAGAAATCATTTGTGTTCATTCATCTAAGATTCTGTTGATCCAGAAAATACATATAGTCCTTGATTTAGAACCATAATTGAACCCAAAACTTGTTGCTAAGTGAGGCAGTTGTCAAGTAAATTTTGTCCTATTTTATTACCTTTCTTGCCACAGATAGAAATAATATTTTGACTTAAGCCCATGTCACATTGCCCAACGGATGCAAAAAGGACAGAACGGACGAGCAAAATATTCCATCTGTTGTTATCCGCTCTCAAAAAGGGCAAAAATTTGCACAACCGGAGCGGATAACACGGACACGGGGAGGATGCAGGGCGGATGGAAAGTGGATGCGGAATGGAAGCCCAGCAGATGGAAGCAGATGAGAGTGGATGGCGCATCCGCTAGGCTTCCGGGGGACCTCAGCAAAGCGGACGTGGAACGGATACAACGGATGCAGAGCGGAAGCCTAGCGGATGCAGAGCAGAAGCCAAACAGATGCCTGGCATTAATTGCGCATGCGGGGGGGATGCATTGCGTCATCCCCGCGGATATAACGGAAGCAGCTCGGAAGCAGGTCGCCATTCAGAGGAAAGACCTGCTGCTGGACGGATTGGCTGCCTTGCCTGCCCTGCCTGCAAGTCTGACTGCAAGCCTTGCTGCCAGCCTTGCTGCCAGCCTTGGTACTAGCCTTGGTGCCAGCCTGCCTGCAAGCCTTGCTGTCTGCCTTCCTGCCAGCCTTGGTTCATGTCTGCCTGCCAGCCTTGGTGCCTACCTGCCTGCCAGCCTTGGTGCCTGCCTGCCTGCATCCCTGCCAGCCTTGGTGCCTGCCTTGGTGCCAGCCTTCCTGCCAGCCTTGCTGGCTCCCTGCCTGCCAGCCTTGCTGCCTGCCTTCTTGCCAGCCTTGGTTCATGTCTGCCTGCGAGCCTTGGTGCCTGCCTGCCAGCCTTCCTGCCAGCCTTGGTGCCAACCTCCCTACCAGCCTTGCTGCCAGCCTTGGTTCCTGCCAGCCTCCCTGCCAGCCAGCAACCCCACAACCATGCGGAAGCACAGCAAGACTCAGCCATATGCTGCCAGCCCTTGCAAGAGGGACAGGGCTACCATCCCGCCCCCTGGCCCTCACTCTGGTTCTGCTGGGGCTTCTGCAGCACGGGCTCGCTCTTCTGGGGATGGGGCTTCTGCTGCTTCTGCTGGGCTGGAAGCTGGTGTTTACCTTGGTCAACCTGGGTGTCAGCCACTGCACAACTTTGTCAAACATGTCTGGAGGCATCCTCATGAAGTTCTGGAACGCCCGAGTGTCTTCGTTCCTGAGCTCCACCATCAGCTTGTTGTACAGTCCATCCTCTGCTCTTCTGGCGAACCATCTTCGGACCCAGACTCTTTTTGGCTGCCTCTTTTTCTTCTCGCAGTAGAGTTCACAGAGCCTGCAGATGGCTTCGCACTGTTGCAGAACGATGGTGGCTGCCGAAAGGACTTTGTTACAATCCACGGTGGACATGACTGGATGCTGTGGAAGAGGAAGAGCCAGATGTAGGCTGCAGAGGTCTGCACTGCTGGGCTGCTGCTCTGAAAGTAAGATGCAGATGAGTTGCTCCCCCTTTTTATAGGAAATATAGGTTTTCCGCTAGGCATCCTTTAGGCATCCTGTAGGCATCCTTAATATCCGAGAAAGGTCCTCTCTGTGAATGTTTTTTCTGTTTTAAACGCTTTGTTTCCATGCTGCATCCGTTCTGCATCCGTTCTGCGTCCGTTCTGCTTCCTCCCTGCATCTGAGCGGATACGAATTGCACGGATGCGCAGCGGATGCCTAGCGGATATAGCAGATGAGTAACGGATGCGTAGCGGATGCCTAGCGGATGCCTAGCGAATGCAGAATGGACGAACTGGATACATTTTCCACGCAAAAGTTTTGGGCAGCTCAAAAATTTTGGAGCGGATGAAACGTCAATGAACGGATGCTGGATGGATAGAGAGGAAGCAAAACGGAGGCAGTGAGTACATCGCGTTTTCCAACGGATGGCAAGCTTTTTTGTCCATTTTACATCCTCTTTGCATTCGTTGGTTCAGTGTGACATGGACTTTATATTCTACTTCATAGTACTTTACAACCCCTAAGTGGTTTACAGAATCACGTATTGCCCCCAACAACCTGCGTCCTCATTTTATCGATCTTGGAATGATGGAAGGCTGAGTCAACATTGAACTGGTCAGAATCGAACTCTTGGCAGTGGGCAGAGTTAGTCTGCAATACTTCATTGTAACCACTGTCACCACAGATGCTAAGTAAATCACTGTTATTAAGTTAGTAACCCTGTTGTTAAATGAAACTGGCTTTCCCATTGACTTTGCTTGTCAGAAGATGGCAAAAATCACATGATCACATGACCCCAGGAGGTGGCAACCATATAACTATGGTTCAGTTGCCAAGCATCTGAACTTTGTTTCTGTGACCATGGGGATACTGCAACAATCATAAGCAGGGGTGGGATCCGACCATTGTAACTATCAGTTTGGTGATTTTACATTTTGCGCGTGCATGTGGTTATTCAGTGGTTGACAAAGCCCCTTTTGAAAACGCAGGAAATAAAGATCAGCTAAGAGCCTGGGAAGGCAGGTGGGCCAAAATAGCAGCAAACATAGAACTGGTTCTATGTATGCTCTCTGTTTGCTGCTTTTCAGAGCAACTGGTTCTACAGAAGTGGACAGAACCGGTCAAATCCCACCTATGGTCATAAGCATGATAAATGTATTGTTGTAACTTTGCAAATGATCATTAAACAAACGGTTGTAAGTTGAGGACTATCTGTAGCATAATTTCAAAGTGAAAGTGAGGGTACTATGTTCTTTCCTAAGAGAAGATTTAAATTTGTTCTAAAAATTGGTGGGGAGTATGAAAAGCTAACTTAAAGCCCCTGTCACACTGCACCAACGGATGGAAAGAGGATGTAAAATGGACAAAAAAGCTTGCCATCCGTTGGTTAATGTGATGTATCCATTCTGTACTCACTGCCTCCGTTTTGCTTCCTCTCTATCCATCCAGCATCCGTTTATTGACATTTCATCCGCTCAGAAAGTTTTGAACTGCTCAAAACTTTTGAGCGGAAAATGAATCCAATGCGTCCATTCTGCATCCACTAGGCATCCGCTATGTCCGCTAGGCATCCGTTCCGCATCCGCGCAACTCGCATCCGCTCGGACACAGGGAGGAAGCAGAACGGATGCAGAACAGATGCAGAACGGATGCCTAGTGGATGCAGCACAGAAACAAAGCATTTAAAATGGAAAAAACATTCGCAGAGGGGACCTATCTCGGATATTAAGGATGTCTAGAGGATGCCTAGAGAATGCAAAGGGACACCTAGGGGAAAACCTATACTGCCTATAAAAAGGGGGAGCAACTCATCTGGATCTCACTTTCAGCCCAGCAGCCCAGCAGTGCAGACCTCTGCAGCCTTCATCTGACTCTTGTTCTTCCACAGCATCCAGTCATGTCCTCCGTGGATCGTAACAAAGTCCTTTTGGCAACCACCATCATTCTGCAACAGTGCGAAGCCATCTACAGGCTCTGTGAACTCTACTACGGGAAGAAAAAGAGGTGGCCAAGAAGCGTCTGGGTACGAAGATGGATCGGGAGAAGAGCAGAGTACGAACTGTACAACAAGCTGATGGTGGAGCTCAGGAACGAAGACACTTGGGCATCCCAGAACTTCATGAGGATGCCTCCAGCCATGTTTGATGAAGTTGTGCAGCGGCTGACACCCAGGTTGACCAAGCAGAGCACCAACCTCCGGCCCAGCTTGGAACCTGGGCTTAAGGTGGCGCTCACTCTGCGCCACCTGGCCTCAGGGACCACCTACAGGAGCATGCAGTAAGGCTGGAGGGTGCCACACAACACTATCAGCATTGTGGTCAAAGAAGTGGTGCAGGCCATCATCGAAGAATACCTGGAGGAGCTCCTCCAGTGCCCCTCCACTGAAGAAGGCTGGAAGAAAGCTGCAGAGCAGTGGTATCAGAAATGGAACTTCCCCCACATCGTTGGAGCCATAGATGGCAAGCACGTGGCCTGCAAAGCACCAGCCAAGTTGGGGTCCACTTATTTCAACTACAAGGGCTTCTTCAGCATCGTCCTCTTCGCCATGGTCGATGCTGACTACAAGTTCATGTACATCGATGCTTCAGGCAATGGCTCATGTTCAGATGCCCAGGTATACAACGCCAGTCACCTCAAGGAGGGGCTGGAACGCAACCTCATCATAGGCTTCCCAGATCCAGACCCACTGCCCAACAACACGCAAGATGTGCCCTACTTCATCGTGGGGGATGATGCCTTCTCCCTCAGAACCTACCTCATGAAGCCCTACACCTCCAGACTCCTCACTCGTGAAGAGAGGATCTTCAACTACAGGCTTTCCAGGGCAAGGCGGGTGGTGGAGAACGCCTTTGGCATCCTGGCGAACAGGTTCCAGGTACTTCTCACCACCATGCATTATTGCCCACAGACCATGAGGAGGATCGTGGAAGCTTGTTGCATCCTGCACAATCTCATGTGCACCCACTACCCAGTCTTGCAGAACAGGCTCGTGGACCTCCAACAAGGCAATGGGGACATGGAGCTTGGGGAATGGAGGCAAGGGCGAAACCTGATAGACACTGAAGATGTGCAAGGCCCCAACAGAGCCTCACGTGAAGGGAAGAAGCAGTGCAAGCTCCTGAAACACTTGTTCAATTCACCAGCTGGAGCGGTAGAGTGGCAAGACAGGATGATAGGTGATTAATGGATGCTTCCTTCAGCCTGTATCATCACACTGATGAGATTGAGCCATGTATGTTGAGTGGCCCTACAACTATCAGGGCATTTAATAAAGAGTTGTGTTTGTGTTGACATGTGTGGATGATTATTACATTATTATTGATAATAAGGGGCCATAGGTGTGGCACCTGGGAGGGTGGACCATACAGTCCCACTATGCTTGCACTGGAGGTTTATCTATCCCACAGCTATTACCCATCCCAAAGGTATCCCTACCCATCCCACAGCTATTACCCATCCCACAGGTATCCCTGCCCACTCCACTGCTATCTTAATCCATCCCACAAGCATGCAAAGGCTTAAACCATTTCTAAAAGTTTCCACCAAGACTTTATTAAAAAAAAGAAACGAAGCAAGTGTGTGAATCAAAGATAAACTTTATTGAACAACAAGCTGTAAAAGAAAAATGATGCAAGTCAAGTGTCCAAATAAAGTCCACAGGTAGCCAGCCAGCTAGTCTCTGGCATTCCTCTTGGTCACTCGGAGGTGTGCCCAGTCTCAGGGGTGAAGGGTCCAGGTGCTGTGGAGGTCGCTGGTGCTGGAGTGCTGGTCTGAAGCCCCACTGGGGTTCCTGGCTCCAAGAGGACAACAGGTGACGGTGTGTTGAGAAAGCTCTCGGACAGCTGGCTCAGCCCCGTGATGTTGAGAGCTCCTTCCTCCATGCCATGGGGTGTCAGCCCCAACACTGAGGACAGATGTACTGAGGCCGGGCTTGGTTGTGGGGTGGAGGAAGGAGCAGTGTAGTGGGGCTGTCTGGTCTGCAGCTGGGTGAGGACTGGCGTTGGTGGCATTGGTGGCGTGGGTGGCATCAGTGTCGTGGGTGGCATCATTGGCGTTGGTGGCATCAGTGTCATGGGTGGCATCGTTGGCGTCGGTGGCATCAGTGTTGTGGGTGGCATCGGTGGCATCAGTGAAACCGATGGCAACAGTGTCATCCGATGACTCTGTGCCTGGACTGGGAAGGGCTGCTGCCTGTGCTGCTGGACCTCCTGGTAGCCATAGCCCTGGTAGGTGAGGGCCTGTGGGAAGCCTTGGAATGGGAGGGACATTACCTGGGGTGAAGGAGCAGACCTGGACTGGGTGGGAGCAGGTTCCTCTGGATCTGGAGGGTTGTGAAGCAGCTCAGTGATCCGGTCCTTCACCACCTGGTACTGGGGTTCCGCCCTGTCCGTTAGGGTCTGGTTGACATGGGTGAGGAAAGGCTTGCGGTTGGAGGATGAGGAGTCGGTGTGGACCAGCTGAGAGAGGAGATCTATGCTGGTGCGGATGGTGTCCCTGATCTCCAGCAGGACAGTGTGGCTCTGCCTCTCCTGCTGTCTGGCTCTCTGCCTTTCTGTGGAGGTGGAGCTGTGGGTGGATGCAGGTATGGCTGTAGTGGACCCGCTGTCACCTTTCTCCCACCGCACCAGGGAGTCCTCCACGTGCTCCCCCACAGTTACAACACCTGTCTGCGGGTTCTCCACCATGGCACGCTCCACAGAAACCTGCCTGGAGACAGGAACTGACTCTCGGCTGGAAGAGGACTGGCTCTCAGCAGGCTGCCGGAGAGAGAGGGTCGTGAGAGGGGCTGCTCCTCGGTGGCGGATCTCACCCTCCAGGAAGCTGCACCTGGCCATGATGTAGGTCTCTCTGTCCGTCAGATTGACCGTGGCCTGGCCAGATTTTTTGAGGTGCAGCTTCCCGTACCAGGTGTGTATGTGCTTCCACCAGCCGAGGAGCACCTCCGAAGTGTAGCCCATACTCTCCGCCTTCTCTCTCCAAGCAGCATGCTTCCGCTTGGTGTCCCTGTACAGCCGGTGTCCCTTCCGCCATAGATAGTCATTCTCTCTCAGCCACTCCAGCACCTCATCCTCATGTTCCTCCTCAATGGAGTATTGCATCCTCTCCTGTTTTCGCATACGCCTCTTCCTCCCTTTGGCAGGACCAGATGGACCCTCATCAGAGGGGGTCCCAGGTCGTAGGGGCTGCTCCTCCACACCACCACCAGCAGCAGCACCAGCAGGATCATCATCATCATCATCATCATCATCATCATCATCATCATCATCACCAGCAGGATCATAATCATCATCATCATCAGCAGCAGCAGCAGCAGCAGCACCAGCAGCACCAGCAGGACCAGGATCAGCAGCAGCAGAGTAAGCACCAGCAGTGCCAGCAAGACCAGGAGCACGAGCAGGACCAGGAGCATGAGCAGGTCCAGCAGGATGAGCAGGATGAGCAAGACCAGGAGCACGAGCAGGACGAGCAGGACGAGTAAGTCCAGGAGCACGAGCAGGACCAGCAGGACGAGGAGTATCTTCAGCAGAGTAAGCACGAGCAGAAGCACCACCGCCAGGAGCAGCTTCAGCAGAGTAAGCATGAGTAGAAGCACCACCGCCAGGAGCAGCTTCAGCAGAGTAAGCAGCAGCAGAAGCACCACCGCCAGGGGCAGTGCCAGCAGAGTAAGCACGAGCAGAAGCAGCACCACCAGGAGCAGCGCCAGCAGAAGCTCCAGCACCAGAAGAGCGAGCCCGAGCAGCAGAAGCCCCAGCAGAAGCCGAGTCAGGGACAGGGGGTGGGAGGGTGGCCCTGTCCCTCTTGCCAGGGGTGGCGGCAAGTTGCTGAGGCTTTCGCTTCTTCTCCATGGTTGTGGGGTTCCTAGCTGGCAGGGAGGCTTGCAGGCACCAAGGCTTGCAGGAAGGCTGGCACCAAAGCTGGCAGGAAGGCTGGCACCAAGGCTGGCAGGAAGCCTGGCAGGAAGGCAGGCAGGCAGGCAGGCAGGCACCAAGGCTATCAGGCAGGCAGGCGCCAAGGCTGGCAGGCAGACTGGCTGGCAGGGAGGCTGGAAGGCAGGCTGGCAGCAAGGCTGGCAGGCAGGCAAAGAGCAAGGCTGGCAGGGAGGCTGGCCAGGAGGCTGGGAGGCAGGCTTGGGGGCAGGCTGACAGGAAGGCTGGCAGCAAGGCTTGCAGCAAGGCTTGCAGGCAGGCATGCAGGCAGGGCAGGCAAGGACTCGATGTATCCAGCAGCAGGTCTTTCCTCCGAATGGTGACCTGCTTGGGAGCTGCTTCCCTTTATATCCGCGGGGCTTACGCAATGCATCCCCCCTGCATGCGCAATTAACGCTCGGCATCCGTTCGGCTTCCGCTGTGCATCCGCTTCATCTGCTGTGCATCCTCTAGGCTTCCGCTCTGCATCCGCTTCATCCGCTGTATCCGTTCCACGTCCGCTTTGCTGAGGCCCCCCGGAAGCCTAGCAGATGTGCCATCCGCTCCCATCCACTTCCATCCGCTGGGCTTCCGTTCTGCATCCGCTTTCCATCCGCTCTGTGTCCTCCCCGCGCCCATTCATTTCCGTGTTATCCACTCTGGTTATGCAAATTATTGCCCCTTTTGAGAGCGGATAACAATGGATGGAACATTTTGCTCATCCGTTGTGTCCTTTTTACTAACGTTTTGCATCCGTTGGGCAGTGTGACAGGGCCTTAACTCCCTTTGTGCCTCTGCAGACTTCTGAGGATCCATGGGCATGACAAGGTGCCAGACACAGAAGTCCTCTCCAGAGCATCAGTTCACACCTGGCTGATGAAAGTGCAGGCACGCTGGGCAGGACATGTTACAAGGAAGCCAGACCACCACATCCCCAAACATCTCCACTATGGCGAGCTGTCTCAAGGAAAGAGATTGCACAGAGGGCAAAGGAAGCAGTACAAACAGGGGTGGGTTTCTACTGGTTCTGTCCACCTCTGTAGAACCAGTAGCTCTGAACCAGTTCTACATCTGCTGATGTTTTTGCCCATCTACCCACCTGGGCTCTTACCTGACCTTTATTTCCTGATTTTTTTCAACTTCAGCTGCCGTGCAAGACACAGCTGCAGTTAAAAAAGCAATAAAAAAGGGCTTTTTCAAAGGCTGCTTCCCTGCACACAGTGTGTTGATGATGATTTACAGGCATGCACCACAGCGTGCAGGAAAGCACATCATAAATCACCGAACCTCGTAAATCACCAAACTGGTAGTTAACCCTGTTGGATCCCACCCCGAGTACAAAGAGACACTGAAATCCTCTCTCAAGTCCCTGGATATCAACAACAGCTCCTGGGAAACCCTGGCAAAAGATCAATTGACATGGCACACATTGATCCACCAAGCCTGCCAGACATTTAAAGTCAGAAGAACAACCATAGCACAAGAGAAGTGAGCACTCTGCAAAGCCAGAACTGCAAATGCTGCAATAGTGGTGCCCACACATGTCTGCCCGACATGTGGCAGAACATTCCATGCTCATACAGGCCTTAACAGCCACCTGCAGACACACCATGGACAGTCCACAACTCATTAGATGTCAAGGTCCTCTTTGAAAACGATGGACGAACTTCATGAATAAATGTATGTGAATGCAGCCAGACCATCTGAGTTGTCTCAGGCTAGTGATGGAATGAAATGGACAAATCATTCTCCAACTATTAACTAAAATCAAAGGGTCAGTTTGCAATAAACATTGTTGTTGGGTCTTCCCTTTCCCCAAGCTGCATCCCACAAAGTTCATTAGTGAAGGGTTATGTGAGGGAAAAATACTATATTGGTAACATATCACTCTGGATTGAAACAGAAATATCCTCTCTCTGTAGAGAATCTCTGTTTTCTTCATGTCTCATGATTCTGATAATATGCAAATAGATTAATCAGGATAGTATCTATAGCAAAATATCCCTCTGTATGTGTGTGTGTGTGTGTGTGTGTGTGTGTGTGTGTGTGTGTGTGTTTTCTAGCTGCAGTATCAAATGCTGATAGACATGTGTGAATCAATCATTTTTACTACTCATTATCTCAATGTTTCCTAAAGGACTAAACTCCTAGATGCAAGACTTCAAGTACTTAAGCATGTGATGTATATGACTGTATGAGCCAGGCCTACATCCATCTTCTTAAAGCTCTATCTCTTTTATCTACAGCTGTGGACACCATGTGATCCAAATGAATTAGGCTATTGTCTACAGAGGCTGATAGGACTATAAGACCATTAGTGTCTAGAGTGCTGCAGCTCTTATTGCTTTCAGTATGACTGAAGTGATACGCAGGAAAGGAGCTCTGCATGACCTTTTCTCATTCTTTCTCTTGGCTGGTGGTATTTATCCTGCGCACAAATGGATGATTCCAGGAACAGCAGTTTAATAACAGTCTCTGTCTTTTGAAAAGAATGCTTAAAATCCCATTTTCTGGTTCAACTCTGCTAAGCTGCATGCAGGGCTGGAATGTGAACTTTCTTTACACAAGGAACTTGTCCAAAATATATTTAACTGCTCTTTGGACTTTTTTGGGAAAATGCTTTGACTTCTGCAATGCCAACACTAGGTTTAAAAAAAAAAAACTGGAAGAAAACTCTAGCCACAGAACACTTTGATCTATGAAGGAATCCAGAAATTTACTGACACAATCAAGAATGTGACTGGCTTGACTTTTATATTATGTTACACATCATGGTTCAGTCATCTTGTTTGTCTTACAAGGTTTTTGCAAGCAACATCAGAGCTGTCCTCCTGAGCTATAGTAGTAACTAGCAGTGTAGCTAAACAGCTGATTTAATGAGATAGGAATTTAGCACAATGGTGCATTCAAAGAATTCAGGCACCAAAGGCCAGCTGTCAACTGTATTTCCCTCTGGCTATATCTCTACATGTCAAACAACTTTCCTTATTATCTTAACCCAAATATCAATTACTGGAGGGCTGCAAATTATACATCATTGGATTGGCTGATTTTTTTTTCCTGTTTTTTTATGGAAATCATTTAAGCTATATATCCACATATGCTCTATTTTTATGTTAAAATATAATTTGGCTTTGGATTTTAATTGCTATGTTTACATACTATATATTATTTTTTATTGTTGTAAGCCGCTGAAGTGTAGGAATAAACAGAGATGCAAGAGAGAACTAACTAACTAACTAAATAAACAAAGAAACTTATCTTCTGAAAATGCCGTAATTTAAAGTATTATAGAAAGCAGTAGTACATTCATGGTGTAGTTTTAGTAAAGTATTATTCTCTTCTAAAATATGCATGTTGTGGTTAGCCGGCAGCAGGTGCAGACGGCTGAGACGAGCAAGGACTTAGATGAGGGGCCAGGACCATTAGAGAATGGACTGCTGCCTTCAGAGATTGCACAGAGGGCAAAGGAAGCAGTACAAGCAGGAGTGATGAGGAGGTTCTTGAGGAGCCTGTGCCAAGTGTGCATGTGCACAGGATTGCTTGGAGGAAAGACAAGTTACAACAGTACGGGTGACTCGGAACTAAAGCTGCAAGGTAATGGCCCCTCCTTCAAGAAGATAAAAGCCAGCTGTGAACGAACATATTTTGCAGAAGGCAAAGATGTTTTGAATTCAGCCTAGTGGACATTACAGTTGGTATTTGAAGACTCTTGTAAACTATTTTTTAATCTGTTTTTTTTTGGCAAACTTGAAAAAATTTGGCAAGGCTCTTTCTTGTTGGAGCTAATTAGTTGGAAGCAGCCTTTTATCTGTGAAGAAACAGGATTCTTAGCTAAAACATAAAAAGGTTATACTGCTACCTTTGTCTTGTGTTTGCTCTTTTGGAACCAGGTTTGGATCAGAACAATGTAATAGTACCTGGAATATCAGTTCCCCAATGAAATTCAAGGATTAAAAGATAGTTTGTTCAGAAAGAACAGCCAAACTAAAGGAGAGGCACTGTGGGGCTATGTGAAGTATATATTGCACAGATTTGTATTACAATCTAGGAATCTAAGATAAAAATCCAGGAAATAGTATTTAGATAAGACTACAAGAAAGGGAAAACAATTACATTCTTGACTGAAAGGGTATACTATGGATCACTGAGCCTGGTATAAGATCTATCTAAAGACCAGGTTATATAAGTTCCAAGGAAGAAAATCAAAGTAATAATGCAAGATCTAAAGGCCCTGTCACACTGCCCAACGGATGCAAAACATTAGTAAAAAGGACACAACGGACGAGAAAAATGTTCCATTCTTTGTTATCCGCTCTCAGAAGGGGCGAAAATTTGCATAACCAGAGCGGATAACACGGAAAGGAATGGACGCGGGGAAGACGCAGGGTGGATGGAAAGCGGATGCAGAACGGAAGCCCAGCGGATGGAAGCGGATGAGAGTGGATGGCATATCCGCAAGGCTTCCGGGGGACCTCAGCAAAGCGGATGTGGAACGGATGAAGCGGATGCAGAGCGGATGCTGAGCAGATGAAGCGGATGCAGAGCGGAAGCCTAACGGATGCCTAGCATTAATTGCGCATGCGGGGAGGATGTATTGCGTAAGCCCCGCGGATTTAAGGGAAGCAGCTGGGAAGCAGGTCACCATTCAGAGGAAAGACCTGCTGCCGGACGGATTGACAGCCTTGCCTGCCCTGCCTGCGTGCCTGCCTGCAAGCTTTGCTGCCAGCCAGTCTGCCTGCCAGCCTTTCTGCCTGCCTTCCTGCAAGCCTTGGTTCATGCCTGCCTGCCAGCCTTGGTGCCTGCCTGCCTGCCAGCCTTCCTGCCAGCCTTGGTGCCTGCCTCCCTGCCAGCCTTCCTGCCAGCCAGCAACCCCACAACCATGGGGAAGAACAGAAAGCCTCAGCCATCTGCTGCCAGCCCTGGCAAGAGGGACAGGGCTACCATTCTGCCCCTTGGCCCTCACTCTGGTTCTGCTGGGGCTTCTGCAGCACGGGCTCACTCTTCTGGGGCTGGGGCTTCTACTGCTTCTGCTTCTGGAGGAGCTGATGACAAGCACTCCAGAACCAGCCACCTCCACAGCACCTGGACCCTTCACCCCTGAGACTGAGCAACCAAGAGGAGTGCCAGAGAGTCATTTTTGTTTTATAGCTTGTTGTTAATAAAGTCTATTTTTGATTCACACACTTGCTTCATTTCTTTTTTTTAATAAAGTCTTGGTGTAAACTTTTAGAAATGGTTTAAGCCTTTGCATGCTTGTGGGATGGGTTAAGATAGCAGTGGGATGGGTTGAGATAGCAGTGGGATGGGCAGGGATACCTTTGAGATAGGTAATAGCTTTGGGATGGGCAGGGATACCTTTGGGATGGGTAATAGCTGTGGGATAGATAAACCTCCAGTGCAAGCATAGTGGGACTGGATGGTCCACCCTCCCAGGTGCCACACCTATGGCCCTTTATTATCAATAATAATGTAATCAATCATCCACACATGTCAACATAAACACAACTCTTTATTAAATGCCCTGTTCATTGTAGGCCCACCCAACATACATGGCCCAATCTCATCCGTGTGATGAGACAGACTGAAGGAAGCATCCATTAAGCATCTATCATCCTGTCTTGCCACTCCACTGCTCCAGCTGGGGAGTTGCACCAGTGTCTCAGGAGGTTGTGCTGCTTCTTCCCTCACGTGAGGCTCTGTTGGGGCCTTGCACATCCTGAGTGTCTATCAGGTTTCGCCCTTGCCTCCATTCCCCAGGCTCCATGTCCCCATTGCCTTGTTGGAGGTCCACGAGCCTGTTGTGCAACACTGGGTAGCGGGTGTGCATGAGAATGTGCAGGATACAGCAAGCTTCCATGATCCTCCTCACGGTCTCTGGGCGATGCTGCATGGTGGTGAGAAGTACCTGGAACCTGTTGGCCAGGATGCCAAAGGAGTTCTCCACCACCCGCCTTGCCCTGGACAGCCTGTAGTTGAAAATCCTCTCTTCACGCATGAGGCATTTGGAGGTGTCAGGCTTCATGAGGTAGGCTGTGAGGGAGAAGGCGTCATCCCCCATGATGAAGTAGGACACATCTTGCTTGTCGTTGGGCAGGGGGTCTGGATCTGGGAAGCCCATGATGAGGTTGCATTCCAGCCCCTCCTTGAGGTGACTGGCGTTGTATACCTGGGCATCTGAAGATGAGCCGTTGCCTGAAGCATCGATGTACATGAACTTGTAGTCAGCATCGACCATGGCGAAGAGGACGATGCTGAAGAAGCCCTTGTAGTTGTGATAACAGGACCCTGAGTTGGCTGGACCTTTGCAGGCCACGTGCTTGCCATCTATGGCTCCAACAGGGTGGGGGAAATTCCACCTCTGATACCACTGCTCTGCAAATTTCTTCCAGCCTTCTTCAGTGGAGGGGCACTGGAGGAGCTCCTCCTTGTATTCTTCAATGATGGCCTGCACCACTTCTCTGACCACAATGCTGATGGTGTTGTGTGGCACCCTCCAGCCGTACTGCATGCTCCTGCAGGTGGTCCCTGAGGGCAGGTGGTGAAGAGTGAGTACCCCTTGAGCCCAGGTTCCAGGCTGGGCCGGAAGTTGGTGTTTGCCTTGGTCAACCTGGGTGTCAGGCACTGCACAACTTCATCAAATATGGCTGGAGGCATCCTCATGAAGTTCTGGAATGCCCGAGTGTCTTCGTTCCTGAGCTCCACCATCAGCTTGTTGTACAGTCCGTCCTCTGCTCTTCTGGCGAACTATCTTCGTACCCAGACGCTTCTTGGCCGTCTCTTTTTCTTCCCGTAGTAGAGTTCACAGAGCCTGTAGATGGCTTTGCACTGTTGCAGAAGGATGGTGGCTGTCAAAAGGACTTTGTTACGATCCACGGTGGACATGACTGGATGCTGTGGAAGAGGAAGAGTCAGATGAAGGCTGCAGAGATCTGCACTGCAGGGCTGCTGTTCTGAAAGTGAGATCCAGATGAGTTGCTCCCCCTTTTTATAGGCAGTATAGGTTTTCCCCTAGGTGTCCCTTTGCATCCTCTAGGCATCCTCTAGACATCCTTAATATCCGAGATAGGTCCCCTCTGTGAACGTTTTTTCCATTTTACATGCTTTGTTTCCATGCTGCACCCGCTAGGCATCCGTTCTGCATCCGTTCCGCGTCCGTTCCGCTTCCTCCCTGCGTCCGTTTACCACTGGAGCGGATGGAGTTGTGCGGATGCGCAGTGGATGCCTAGCAGATATAGCGGATGCAGAACAGATGCAGAACGGATGCCTAGCGGATGCGTAGCAGATGCAGAATGGACGAATTGCATACATTTTCTGCTCAAAAGTTTTGAGCTGCTCAAAACTTTCTGAGTGGATGAAACGTCAATAAATGGATGCTGGACGGATAGAGAGGAAGCAAAACGTATGCAGTGAGTACAGAACGGATGCATCACATTAATCAATGGATGGCAAGTGTTTCTCTCCATTTTACATCCTCTTTCCATCCGTTGGTGCAGTGTGACAGGGGCTTTAAACAGTTCTATTGATGAAAGGAGTAAGTAAGATGATTATGAAACATCTGACTGCTATAAAAGTGTTTAATTTTCTAGAGTCATTCCAATTATGTCCTGGACTCTTAAGGAGTTTGATGATGTCGTCTGAGAACTTTAAGCAGTCATAGAGTACAGATATCAGACAACTTGATGAGAGTAGTTGTTATCCCTATCTTCAAAATGGGAAAATTATGAAGTTGATACTGGTCAAACCTCCAGAACAGATCATTAAGCAGTCAGAACTAGGCATTTAGAAAAGAGAATTTTGCTTGCCAGAAGTTAGCTTGTTTTTATCAAGAATAAGTCATGGCAAACTAATCCCATTCTTCACTGAATGACAAGTTTACCTAACCACCATAATGTGCTGGATGTACTGTTTGTCTTGATTTAAACAAGCAATCAATAATGTCTTCCACGAATACTAGAAGAATATGAAACAAAATGTTGGCTGGATCATGCTATTATTATTGACTGGAAACACTTTACAAGATAGTATCAAGGTTCAGAAAGATCTTGACAAGCTGGAACAATGGGCATAAACCAACACAATCATTTTCTGCAGTTACAAATGGTGATAAATGGGAAGTCCTTCATTTGAAGATAAAGAAAAATAAATAAATTTTAAAAAGCATGACTATATGATGGGAGAGACCATACTGGGTAGCAGCACATATGAAGAGGATCTGAACATCTTAGTAGATTACTTGAAGACATTTCATTGCCTAACTACCCTGTTTCTCCAACAATACGGCCTCCCCCAATAGGAAGTTCCAGCATGTTTTATCGGCATGAAATGAAATTAAGCCCCTCCCCCCAAATTAAGGCCTATATTTAAACATGCGAAATGGAGGGAAATGGTGGGGGGGCTTGCCGGTAGGAAGTACTTTTGTTGCACACCCGGATATGGTGCTGCCTGTGTTGATGCCAATATGAAGTGCCCCACCAACACTGAGGTCAACATCCAAGCCGTCGCCGCCCGCCCACCCAAAGATGCAAGGGAGAGGGGAAATTTAGTAATCCCTTAAAAGACAGCCTAGCCATTTTTTCGGGGCTCAAAAAAAAAAAAAGACCTGGCATTATTATATGAAAAATACGGTAGGTAGTATCATCAGGGTGAGTAAGAACGGGGCTTGTTCCCATTTTATATACAATAGCTTGCCTTGCCATTTTGGTGGGCAGTGTGGTTTTCTCCTTGCTAATTACTTCAGGGCACGGGTGTCAAATTCGCTCACATCACATGACAGCAAATGATATATTGTGACATATTTTTTTTTTGCTGTTGTGGAGCTGAGCTGAGTGTGTGGCCTGCACATGATGCATATGGCCTGCAAGCCACCAGTTTGATAGCCCTGCTTTAGGGAATTGTTTGCCTGATGTTAATTCCTGTTTATCTGGGTGCTGGCTTCTAAGAAGAATGTGTTTGGTTGTTGTTGTTGTTGTTGTTTTTTCTCCTTAGTGTTTTTATCTGTTTGGAATGGTGTGTACATATGGTTTACTACCATGTGTATTTTGAAGGCTGATTTGTCTAAATGCCAAGCTTTCAGGATTCTCCAGCATTTTTTGTGTAGTCAGGCACTTTTTGATATCCATTTTGTTGGAAGATGTATAGGTGGTCTTTGCTTCTTTTTCTAGTGTTCTGGATTGCTGCAATGCATTTTGTACTCTTTTGAATAATGTTTGTACATAACTGCTCTTGAGGGAAGTTAGCTTGTTATTTTGGTAATGAAGCACTTGGTTAGGTGGGCTGTTTTTCAATAGAGTTGCATTTCTAAATAGTATTTGTTACCTCTGCTAATGATATCTAGAAAGGGTAGTTTGTTGTTTTCTTTTTTCCCTTGTGAATGTCATTCCTCTGAATATGTTGTTGCTAGTTTCATCTGTTATTTTCTATTTTATTATTACAAAGATGTCATCTATTTACTGGATCCATTTTGGTTGTATATATAAATGTAGTTTCTAGTTGCTGTATTATGACCTCTACGATGAGTCTTGAGAATGGCGATCCCATAGGTGTACCCCTGATTTGTGTGTTTATTCATACATCAAACTGAAAGTAGATAGTGAACAGAAAGGCTTTTAAAAAAATATACTTTATTAAATTTCTACAAAATATAAAATATCAAAAACAAACAAAATGATGAAGAAGGAAAAAAAATAAGGGAAGGGAAAGTATAAAGGCATAAAGAAAGAATAACTTCCAACTATTGCAGTTAGAAATATAAAATACATGAACCTTTTGATTTACATTTCACCCAATCTATCAGAAGAGAACTGGAAAGGACCTTGGAGGTCATCTAGTCCAACCCCCTCTTGCAGGAAACCCAATACCATTTCAGACAAATGATTGTCCAATCTCTTTTTAAAAACCTCCAGTGATAAAGCACCCACAATTTCTGAAGGCAAGTTATTCCATGGGTTAATTATTCTCACTAATAGGAAGTTTCTTCTTAATGCTGGGCTGCTTCTCTCCTTGATTAATTTCCATCCATTGCTTTTTGTTTTGCCTTCTGGTGCTTTGGAAAATACATTGACCCTCCTGTTCTTTGTGACAGCTGCTCAAATGCTGGCTATTTCAATAATAACCAGCATTTCCATAATTATAAACATGATAGTGAAGCAGATATTAATGAGATCCACAATTCTGGGCATATCAATCTTAATGTATTTGGCTAAGTTGAGTGTCTGAGTTGAGTGTCTAAGTTCTGCAGCCATGGAGGCCTTAACTAGTCCTGGCTCTATGTGTTCTGTATGGAACTTGGTAGGCTCCAGGTTCCCTATTCTGATTGGCCGAAAAGGCCATTCATGGATTGGCTGTTAGAGAACCAAAAGATTAACCCGCCAAATGGCAGGAACAGTTAAAGTGGTGTCATTGGCCACAAGCCGTGGGCAAGCCACTATAAAAAGGGCTGCCAACGGCTTGGGCTGTTGTTCCGTTACTATTGCTTAGCAAGTTTAACAAAAGAGTTTATTGTTGGAACCCGGTCTCATGCGCTTCTTTCTGGACGGAACACTGGCGATGAAGGTGGGATCATCGTAGAAGAGTGAGACCGAAGCATGCAGTGATCTGAACCGAGCGAGAGAGATGGCCAGTAACAATGCACCGCCCGCACCAATCAATCCTGATGAGGAGGATTGGGAGTCGTATATCAATCGCTTTCTTATGTTTTTGGAAAGCAACGAACTGCAGGAAATCTCTGACCAGAGAAAGAGGGCTGTCTTCCTTACACACTGCAGACCAGCCGTCTTTAAAATGGCGAAGGTGCTGGCTAAACCCAGAGATGTCAAACAGATGATTTGGCCGGAGCTGAACAGAATGCTCCAAGCACACTACGCACCTGTGTTCTCCAACTTGATAAAAAGACACGAGTTCTACAAGAGGGACCAGAAGGAAGATGAAACTGTCAGAGATTTTGTAGCAGCCCTGAAACACATTGGAGGAGCCTGCGAGTTCCAGAACATGGATGAGGCCATGAGGGACCGCATGGTCCTTGGTTTGAAGGACACTACCCTTCAGAGCAAGCTCCTGAATAGACCAAACATAACTGTGGCTGAGGCCATTGCAGAGGCAACCACCGCCAAAGCAGCAAAGAAGTCAGCAGCCACCATGCACCAAATGAATGCGATCCCAGATCTGTCAAACCAAGCCAGAGAGAAGAAGGCAGAGGGAGGAAAGAAACAGCCCACAGCGACAGCCCACTATGAAGATCTCGAATCCCAGAGTGATACCGAGGATGAAAATGATGATGTCCATAGACTTCAATCAGGCAAGAAATGCTGCGAAAAGAGGAGAAACCAGCAGGAGTTTAAATGTGCGGGATGCGGGGGCAACCACCCGCGAGCTGAATGCCGGTTCCTTGACGTAATCTGTAGGGCTTGTAACAAATAGGGGCACATCAAAAGGGTCTGCCACAGCAAAAAAAGCTATAGTCCAAAAAGATGCAGCAGCACCCCCACCCAACCCCCCCAGACATGAAGAAAGACAAGCTGGAAGCAGATGGAACCGAAGCAAAAGAACCAGTGACAGAGAGGAAACGCATCAGACAATCACCATCAGAAATGCCAGGGCAGAAAATGGGAAGAAGGTCCAGATAGAGGTGAGCATCGAAGGGAAGCCCTGTGAGATGGAAGTCGACTCAGGGTCTTTCCTATCTATGGTATCCTGGAATACCATCAGGCGCCTGATACTGGACATTAAACAAAAAGAATAACAGAAACAAAGACTAATTTTAAAAGACTACCAGGGAAATCGAATTCCGGTAGTAGGCCCAGGACATTTCCTCATCAAATTCAAGAACCACGCCGAAATCTTGCCTTTGACCATTGTCGACCATGATCGCCCTAGTCTGCTTGGGATCGAATGGTTCATACCCCTGGGAATCGGGATGACCGGGATCAACCACATTGCCACAGCCAACTGGGAGGAGAGCCTGCTACAAGCATTCCAAGATGTTTTCAATGGGACCCTAGGCAAGTACAAGGGGACCTCAATTTCATTTAGTCTAGACCCAAAAATAGCCCCCATCCATTTAAAGGCCAGACGCATCCAGTTTGCTTTAAAACCAAAAATTGATGAACAACTGAACAAATAAATAGCTCAAGGGGTTTTAGAGCCAATCGACCATGCCAGGTGGGAAACACCCATCGTTACTCCTGTGAAATGAGATGGGTCAGTGCACATCTGCAGAGACGAGAAGGCAACCCTGAACCATGCGCTCCAACAAAGCGCATACCCAGTACCGGTCGTGCAACATTTTCTGCACTCACTAGGGGGAGGAAGAACTTTTGTGAAGCTTGGTCTCACACAGGCATATCAACAACTACCCATTGACCCCATTACCGCAGAGGCACAGACTATTGTGACACATAGAGGGGCATTCAAGTGTAACCGTCTCCAGTTCGGCATTAGCATTGACCCAGGCATGTTCCAAAGCCTCATGGAATGCCTGTTAAATGGAATCAAGGGAGTCGTCCCTTATTTTGATGAAGTTCTGGTCTCAGCAAAAAATGCCAACCAACTAGAGAACAGATTAAGAGCAGTTTTAACAAGATTTAGAGACGCAGGCCTCAAAGTAAAATGAGAGAAATGTGATCTAGCCACCAACCAGGTTGAGTTTTTGGGCTATTTCATCGATGAACAAGGCATACACCCCCACCAAAAAAAAAAATAAAGGCAATCAAAGACACTCCTAGACCTAGGAACAAAACTGACCTTCAAGCATTCCTAGGTCTCATAAATTTTTACAATGTGTTTCTGCCCCATAAGGCAACCATAGCAGAACCCCTACATCAGCTGCTAGATAAAAAAACTACTTGGACATGGGGCCACCGGGAACAAGCAGCATTTTAGGGTATCAAAGACCTATTAATGTCTAACACCGTTTTAATCCAGTATAGCAATACCCTGCCCTTGACGGTCACCTGTGATGCTTCGCCTTTTGGGATCGGCGCCATCCTGAGCCACAAGCTACCAGACAGCAGAGAGGCACCAGTCGCTTTTTATTCAAAGACGCTTTCCAAGTCAGAATGCGATTAAAGCCAACTAGACAGAGAAGCCCTCGCAATCATCACCGGAGTCAAAAGATTCCATGAGTATCTTTATGGTAGAACTTTTTCGATCATCACTGATCACAAGCCCCTTTTAGGAATCCTAGCAGGCAACAAGCCAACCCTGAACATTCTGTCACCTAGAATGACGAGGTGGTCTGAATTCCTCACTGCCTACTCCTACACGCTGATTCATCGCCCCGGAAAAGCCATCACACATGCCGATGCCCTGAGCCATTCCCCGCTGCCCATCACAGAAGAGGACCCAGCTCCAATCATCTCCACACTACAGCTTGAGACTTGCCCGGACCTGCCACTAACCGCAGCGAACGTCGTGAAAGCCACCGCTAAAGACCCTTTGACAACATGCATATTGAATTGGGTAGGTAAGGGCTGGCCGGAGGAGAACAAAACTGAGACTTTTAAGCCATTTCGCACCCGACAGACCAAACTGTCTATTGAAAAAGGTTACATTTTATGGGGTGACAGGGTGGTTATACCAAACGGTCTCCAGGAACAAGTTCTGGGCAGGTTGCACAAGGGACACCCGGGCATAGTCAAAATGAAAGCCCTGGCCAGGAGTTACGTCTGGTGACCAGGACTAGACAAAGACATTGAACGTTGGATGGCAACATGCCATGACTGTCAAAAATCGAGGCCTACCCCCCCACAGGCATCAGTCAGAGAATGGGAAACTCCCCAGGGTCCATGGTCTAGACTACATCTTGACTTTGCTGGGCCGACAAAAGGAAACACCTTCCTAATAGTTGCGGATGCCTACTCGAACTGGTTAGAAGTCATCCTTATGGCTTCCATGACCACCGAGGCAGTAATGAAACAGTTAGACAAACTTTTCACGACACATGGCTGCCTGATGTACTGGTGTCAGATAACAGGCCCCAGTTTACAGCGTTAGCATTCAAACAGTATCTGGCTGCCCAGGATATCCAACATGCTTTAACAGTGCCGGCCCATCTGGCTGCAAACAGCAGGGCTGAACGCATGGTTTGTTACACGAAGGAGGGCCTAGATAGAATGGACAAGGGGGACATGCAAGACAAACTAAACTGACCACTAACTCTACAGCGTATTACCCCTAGCAGCACAACCAACAAAAGCCCAGCAGAACTCCTAATGGGTAGGAAATTACGTTCCTACCTAGACAGACTGCACCCCACTTACACCTGGGACAACCCCCCCGACTCCTCCAGCAAATACCAAACTTTTGAAATTGGTGACCTGGTCTATGCGAGAAAACTCACTGGGGAACCATTGTGGCTTCCAGCCACAATTACCCAAATTACAGGCCCTGGTCTTACCGACTATTCCTAGACGACAGTAGAGAATGGAAGCGGCACATAGACCAACTTCATTCTCGCAATCTTGAATGAAAAAACACCACAGAACCCACAAAAAAAAATATCAACCAAAAAACAACTGGGGATCGGGGGGAAATACAAAATAATAAAAAAGGGAGAAACAAACCTCTCATAACAAGACAACAAACACTACAAAAAGATTATCTAACAAATCAAAAAGAGCACTCACGGTTACATGAACCCCAAATGAGAAGTTCAGGAGCAGGAGAATGAAGCGAGGCCTTCCTGGAAGGAAACAGCCAGGCCAGCTCAACCAACCCAGTCAAACCAGGAGGGAGTGGCAGAGCCATCTCAACCAGCCCAAGAGACTCAGGCGGGAGTGGCAAGGCTGACTCACCCTTCCAGGAGGTTCCATGGAGAAGGACCAGAGTGACTGTCTAAACCGCTCGAAGACCACGCCAAGACTGAGCTGCTCAGGTCAACCAGGACTCGAAAAAGCCCCACTTACCTGCATTACTATGTGACGCATGTTGGATTACGTGACGCACGTTAAACCAAGGGGGGAGGGGTGTTCTGTATGGAACTTGGTAGGCTCCAAGTTCCCTGTTCTGATTGGCCAAAAAGGCAATTCACAGATTGGCTGTTAGAGAACCAATCTGGTTAACCCGCCAAATGGCGAGAACAGTAAAAGTGGTGTCATTGGCCACAAGCCGTGGGCAAGCCGCTATAAAAAGGGCTGCCGCGGCTTGGGCTGTTGTTCCATTACTATTGCTTAGCGAGTTTAATAAAAGAGTTTATTGTTGGAACCCGGTCTCACATGCTTCTTTCCGGACGGAACACTATGGATGTAAAGAGTGATATGACTGTCAGTCCTGATGCTGACCTGACTGATTTTTGACCACTTTAGCATTGCAACACTGTAGCTAAGGGATAGGGAGGGGAGATTTGAAATAGTTGGGATTCTGTAGTCAAAACAAAATATTTTCTCTTGAGGACCAAGGACATTCTCACACCTGGTCAGAGGAAGGCTGAGTAATATCACCTGGCTGCCAGCCCACACCGTGATTGGACCATGTGACCGATTGTTTTGGGAAAAGGAAAAAAAGTTTTACTTTTAATGTGGTAAAAACCATGGAAGTCTTCAGAGTCGGTTTTCATCAGATCTGTGCCAGGATGATATTTACAATAAAGCTATTCTTTGAGGAATCTATCTGCCTTGGAATTTTACTTGGTATAGATTTATTACTTGAAACCTTGCAATTGACATTGAATAAAACCATAATCTCACCTTCTTCTATGTTTAGATCTCTGATTTTCTGGAGGCACTATTGTGAGGAATTGGAAAAAAAATTGTTCATCTCTATGAGATGCCCAAGCTTTTTGAAAGTTCTTTCACGATATTATTTGTAAGTTTTCAGTGAGTTCTTTAGGAACTCTTTGCTTTCAAGTGTTGGACTAGATGACCTCCAATAGCTTTTCTAACCGTCCCATTCTATTTTTATTTACAAAATCTAGAACAACTGTCACATCTAACACCTGTTATATATCATGATTACAACACTTTTAGAGAGATAAGATTTGTCTAGTGACAATCACTGCTTGATTGAGCAAAAGACAGGATCAAATTTATCTAAGTCACAATTTTCTTGCTTCATTGCATTATCTTCATAATATTGTCAGTTTCTGAGTAATTCATTGTTACAGACAGTTCACTGTTTTTTGCCTAAAATGTAAACATCCTTCTGTCATTATAATTTGTAATATCCCTTGTTAAATTAAAAAAATATTGCCAGGTGTCCCTTTTTATTGGAATTGTCAACCTTTTTAAAAGGTCCTGCTGCTATGCTTTTAACAATAGCTTGAGTGTTACTCAAGGTAAAGCAAGTTTGTTATTTCTATGAGAACTCTCTTTTTACATTAGAAGGGTATTATAGCCTATTGATAATGGGTTTTAAAATGGAAAGTCTGTGTAAAAGCTGCTTTAGGTATGCACAAAGCTATGGCTTAAGTTGTTCTATTTTTGTTTTTTGAAAAGGGAAGAATTTTCAAATTTGGTTGACATAATTGGAGATTGTGGGCTAAGAATCCTTCTAGTATTTTCTGTATGGATATGTTTATACATCTGTGTATATGTTGGGGTATGAACATTTAGATACATACCTTTCTCTCTCTGAATATATTTATAAATCTGTGTGTGTCCAGAGGTGGTAGTCAGCAGGTTCTGACCAGTTCTGGAGAACCAGTAGTGGAAATTTTGAGTAGTTTGGAGAACCGGCAAATACCACTTCTGACTGAGATTTCACAGTATCCTTCCCTGCCACACCTACCAAGCAACGCCCACAGAACTGATAGTAAAAAAAAAATTGAATCCCACCATTGGTACACACATATACAAACTTACACATAACCACAATCTAATGATATTGCTTGGTTATGGAAGTTAGACATTGAAAACAAAAAAACAAATAGATACTTTCAATGTATAGTTGAGGAACAGAGGAGGATAATGGAAAGCATCAAAGAAATTACAAGACTGTCCTCAGAAGATATGCATAGGGTATTACTGAAGAAAAATCAAGAAGAAGAATCTTTCTCAATGTCGGCTCTACAAGATTTGTACTGACTGAATCACTTCAAAAATGTGAGTGTGTGTGCTGCCAACCTGGTACAAAAGAAACTTAACCATATAGAGCTAATGTCTTCATATGGCAAGTCCCAAAAACAATGAATTTTCAACAGGTAAAGGCCCGGTCCCACTGAACTTATGGATGCAAAGAGGATGTAACGTTAAAAAAAGCTTGCCATCCATTGGAAAACGCTATGCATCATTGTGTACTCATTGCATACGTGTTTCATACGCTCTATCCATCGAGCATCCGTCCACTTCACCCGTGAAGAGAGGATCTTCAACTACAGGCTGTCCAGGGCAAGATGGGTGGTGGAGAACGCCTTCGTCATCCTGGCCAACAGGTTCCAGATACTTCTCACCACCATGCAGCATGACCCAGAGACTGTGAGGAGCATCGTGGAAGTTTGCTGCATCCTGTACAATCTCATGCGCACCCGCTACCCAGTGGTGCAGAACAGACTTGTTGACCATCAACCAAGGGAATGGGAACATGGAGCTGGTGAATGGAGGCAAGGACGTAACCTGATAGACACTGTGGATGTGCAAGGCCCCAACAGAGCTTCACGTGAAGGGAAGAAGCAACGCAACCTCCTGAAACACTGGTGCAACTCCCCAGCTGGAGCAGTGGAGTGGCAAAACAGGATGACAGATGATTAATGGATGCTTCCTTGAGCCTGTCGCATAACACTGATGAGATTGTGCCATGTATGTTGAGTGGTCCTACAATGAATAGGGCATTAATAAAGAGCTTTGTTTATTTTAAAATGTGTTGATCAATGAATAAATTGTTATTGATAAAAAAGGTCCACATGTGTGGCAGCTGGGATGGTGGACCATACAGTCCCACTATGGTTGCACTGGAGGTTTATCTATCCCACAACTATCCTTATCTATCCCACAAGCTTGCAAAGGCTTAACCATTTTTTCAAAATTTTCATCAACACTTTATTAAGTAAAAAAAATGAACCAAGTGTCTTAAGCAAAGATAATCTTTATTAACTGTCTTAGGTAAACTTCATGACTTTAATAACTAAGCAAAATGAACCAAGTAAAGTGTCTTAAGTGTCTTAAGCAAATATAACCTTTATTAACTTTCTTAACTTTGTGACTTTATTAAATAAGCAAAATGAACCAAATAAAGTGTCTTAAGCAAAGAAGTACAACTCAATCTCTGACACAATTCTCAGTCACTCTGAGTCATGTCCATGGTCTCAGCTGTTAAGCGGGCAGGGACTGTGGAGGTGGCTGTGGCTTGAGTGCTGGTCTGAGGCACCATTGGGGTGCTTGGCCCAGAGGGTACAACAGGGGATGGTGTGTTCAGGAAGCTGTCCGAGAGCTGACTCAGTCCCGTGAGGTTGAGAGGCCCCTCATCAAGGACTTGAGATGTCAGGCCCAATACTGATGACAGATTGTCTGTTGATGGGCTGGACTGTGGGGTGGAGGAAGGAGGAGTGTAGTGGGACTGTCTGGTCTGCAGCTGGGTGAGGAGTGGCATCTGTGGCATGTGATGAACCTGGGCCTGGACTGGGAAGTTCTGCTTATGCTGTGGGAAGTCCTGGTAGTCATAGCCTTGGTAGGTGAGGGGCTGCTGAAAGCCGTGGAAGGGCTGTGACGTCACCTGGGGTGGAGGAGCAGACCTGGACTGGATAGGAGCAGCTTCAGCTGGGCCTTGAGGGTTGTGCAGAAGTGCTGTGATCTTCTGCTTCATCACCTGGTACTGGGCCTCGGGCAGGTCCCTCAGGGTCTGGCTCACGTAGGTGATGAAGGGCTTCCAGCCTGAGGATGGTATGTCCAAGTGGACCAGCTGAGAGAGAAGTTTTGTGGTAGTCTTCATTGTGTCCCTGATCTCCAACTGCACACTGTGGTTCTGGCCCTCTCTGCCTGCATCCTCTGGAACTGGGGGTAGGGGTGGGGGTGGGTTGGCCTCTGGTGGCTGCTGCTTGTTCCTCCATTTGTGACAGCAGGGCATCATCCCCCACGGGATCCTCCAAGTCTGCCAGCATGGGGAGTGCAACTGTCGGGGGGTCTCTGCCGTGGGGCCGTCTGAAGACACCTGCCTGGACAGGGTAGATGGCTCCTGGCTGGAAGAGGACTGGCTGTCTGTGGGCTGTCTGAGGGAGAGGGGTGTCAGAGGGGCTTCTCCTTGGTGGCAGATCTCACCCTCCAGGAAACTGCACTTGGCCATGACGTACATCTCCTGGTCAGTGAGCTTGACAGCTGCCTGCCCAGATTTCTTGAGGTGTAGCTTGCCATACCAGGTGTGCATATGCTTCCAGCATCCAAGGAGTACTTCTGCAGTGTACCCCAGGCTCTCTGCCTTGTCTCTCCAAGCTGCCTGCTTCTTCTTGGTGTCCCGATACAGTCTGTGGCCCTTTCTCCAGAGGTACTCGTTCTCCCTCAGCCATTCCAGCACCTCATCCTCATGCTCCTCGGAAACAGTGTACTGTTTCCTCTCTCCCTTCTCCTTCCCTTGCCTCTTCCTCCCTCTGGCAGGGGCTTCAGCAGGGCCTTCAGGGCTTGAGCAGCAGGGCCTTCAGGGGCTTGAGCAGCAAGGCCTTCAGTAGCAGGGCTTTGAAGGCCTTGCGGCTGGTCCACCACAGCAGCAGCAGTAGAAGCAGCAGCAGCAGGTTCAGAGTCAGTGCCAGGGGGTGGGATGCTGGTTCTGTCCTTCTTGCCAGGGTTGGAACGAGTAGGCACGGGCTTCCTCTTCTTGCCTGACTGATGAAACATGGTGTTCCTGCGAGATGTATGTGGCAGCACATCTTTCCCCTGTATGCTGACGGCATGCATGCTGCATCCTTTTATATCCATGGAGCTGGCACAATTCATACTCCCCGCATGCGCAGTGAATGCTTTGCATTCGATATACATCCACGTGGCATCCGCCTTGTTTCCTATAGGCGTCCGTGATGCATCCGCTTCATCTGCTATGCATCCGCCCCTTCTGCTATGTGTCTGCTTCGAAATTTTCCCCCGGAACCCCTTCGGATGTGTCATCCACTTCCACTGCTGTCATCCACTAGGCTTCCTATGAACATCCGTTTATCATCCCCACTACATACTACCCACGTTTGTCCTTTTCCGTTCTTTTCCATTCTGTTTATGCAAATTTTCGCCAATTTTTGGAGCGGATGACAATGGATGGAGCCACCCCCGAAATTTTGCTCATCCACTGTATCCTTTATGCATACGTTTTGCGTCCGTCGGCCAGTGGGACTGGGCCTCAAGTTAAAATAGTGAACAACCTAAATGCAAACAGAGTAGAGTAGGCCCTTCCAGCCACTATATATAGCAATATGTCCCAGATATTGAAATCACAAACAAAAGCAGTTATACTTCATGTTTGATCTCCCAGCAAATGGCCCTTGATCTCATTTGTTAACAAAGAGGAGAAAGTCTCTGACTCCATTTAATAGTCCTTTCAGCAACCAGGCTACATAATTAGTTTTGAAATTCCTTTGTAATGCTGGATAATTTGTTAGTCTTAAATTACTATATTTTAATTTCTTTTCAAAATATTAAATATGGTAGTACCTGACCCTCTAGATGTGATTAATATAGGCAGTACTAAAACAGGCTTATAATTAAATATCCCTTCCATAAATAGATGGCAGAAGGAAGCAATCATTAAAATAACATTACATTGTTGAAGAAAAGCATTAGTTAGTCTGAATTATGAATAACAGATATCCAACAAGATGCTGGTGTGTTTGCTTTTTTTTTTTTTTTTAATTCCCTGTGGCTGTGAAAACTATTTATAGGGCAGGATGATAACATGAGCTGAAAAAGAATGCCATTGTGTTTCAGGCAACCAGCTTGTGAGAAATATAAGCTAAATTTCAGTAGCTGTGGTGATGCAGTCTCTTTATCTAGATATGTCAACCTACACAAAATGCAAGGAATCAGCTTCCCAGAATTTTAGATGATAAATTATATACTTCTCTGAATATTGTCACACTTTTCGATACTTAAACATAGATGCAAATTTACATTTTGTGATAAAATTGCTGCTGAAGCATGAGTTTAAATGTTATGTACATACATATTTTGAGACTGTTTCTAAAAAATGCAGTTTAAGTTAAAAATGGAACTGCGCATCAGATAACAAGGAATCAAGAAGGATACTAAATAGATATAGATCAGAAGTGGAAAACGTTGACCCCTTTATGACATGTAGACCAGTGGTGGGATTCAAATTGTTTTACTACCGGTTCTGTGGGCATGGCAGGGGAAGGATACTGTAAAATCTCCTGTCAGAGGTGGTATTTACCAGTTCTCCAAACTACTCAAAATTTCTGCTACTGGTTCTCCAGAAATCAAATGCTCCTTCTAAGAATACAAGTCTTAAAATAAAAGGCAACAGAGGATTCTGAATACGTTCCGCTTGGCATTTTCATCCTTTTAATTTCCATTTATTCTAGGAAAGCTTTGAGTATACAGGGGCAAAAGAACTCCAACTTTCCTTTCTGGTTAAATATAATAAAAATGAATAATTCATGTAGTGAGTATATATTATTAATCTTGTTTAGCAGCAAGGCAAGAACTGTTTGCAATTGGTAGTAGTTAAAGTTACATCATGCTTTTCCTCCAAAAAGAGGAAAAAAGACCACAAAATTTCATTAACGTTCATCTACATGGTAGAATCTGTGAGGTTCCTTGCACATTGCCCAAACAAGTGGACATCATATCTCTTATGAGTGCTGCTTTGATAACTACAGCCACAGCAAAGATATAGTCCATATTGTTTAGTGGAAAGGACAGCACACATTCTCATACTTAATGGATGGCTTCTTATGTTACATTTTGAGTATGCATCAAAAGGATATTAACACTTGATGTGAGCAACAAGTATTTTTTTGTTATTTTTTGAAGTATTGACTGAGATGCACATTGGACAGGAAACACAGCTTTAAGCTTCTATGTACAACTGTAAGAAGTGCAGGATACCTACCTTTGAGATGGCAAATAGCTACATGCATTCTCCTTCCCTGATTTCAACACCATTTTTGAAAATATTAGTTCAGATTTTTAAAAAGAGGGATCCTATCACTTCCCAGAACACAGTTGAGGAAACTGTGAGAAAAACACAGTGAAAAGAAGGAATCAGATTTAAAATGAAAATTATGGTTAGAAAATATTGAAAGAATTATTGTTAGAATGAGTGACTCCTTCCACCATTTGCTTCAGTCCTTCTCTTGAATACATCATTTTTATGGTAACTTTTTAATAGAGAGAAGGCTGCCAATCACTATTCTAACTAAATACGAATGTCTCAATTTAATTGTGACTTTCTGGATTTCATTAGTTTATATTTCCCAGTGTACTTGTTCAGAGAATGTTGTATTGAAAAAACCCTGATATACTATATTCTTATCTGATTAACAAATGATGGAAAGTTATAGCTCAGCAACTTTGACTCATATTCTTCAGCAGTTGTGTGATTCAAATTTTTTTACTACCGGTTCTGTGGGCTTGGTGTGGCTTGGTGGGGTGACTTGGTGACATGACAGGGGAAGGATACTGTAAAATGGCCATTCCCACCCCACTCTAGGGGAAGGATGCTGCAAAATCTCCATTCCTTTCCCAGCCCACTAACCTGTTTTCCAGGTTCTCCTGTGCAGGGCAACAAAAGAAGACACAGCCAATTAGCTGGGACTTGGGAGGCAGAGAAGAGATGAGGGTGGGGCCAGTCAGATGTGGTATTTGCTGGTTCTCCAAACCACTCAAAATTTCTGCTACCGGTTCTCCAAAACTGGTCAGAATCTGTTGAATACCATATCTGCATTCCTACAATCTATAAAGGAAATCAACATTTTTTTTAAAAAAATAAGGTATTTTAATAAGACTTGGCAAAAAAAGAAACTTTTCTATCATTCTCCCCATCCTTTTGCAAAGACTAGAAGATGTGATTTAGTCATTGGGCTTGCAGTTCTAGATTTTTGACAGAATCTGTTCAGTGCCTAAGTTGATTAGTTGGTGGTTTTGTTTTTATCTTGACTGATGATTTAAAATTGTTCAGTTTGTGCAGTGTAGTGGGGATGTCTGGTCTGCAGCTGAGCGAGGTGAGGCGTGGGTGGTATCTGTGGTGTGGGTGGCATCTGGGGCATGGGTGGCATCGGTGGCATCGGTGGCACCGGTGGCGTACGATGTACCTGTGCCTGGACTGGTAAGGGCTGCCTGTGCTGCTGGACCTCCTGGTAGCCTTACCTTGGTAGGTGAGGGCCTGTGGAAAGCCTTGGAAGGGCAGTGACATCACCTGGGGTGGAGGAGTAGGCCTGGACTGGGTGGGAGCAGGTTCATCTGGGTCTGGAGGGTTGTGAAGAAGATCGGTGATCCGAGAAGGCGGAGCTTCGTCTCAGTGCTACAGCTGAGATCTCGGGGCTCTGAGATCTCAGCTGATATTTTCACCCCTGGTCGGTCCTAACGGACCTAAACCATCCCGTAGAGACGGGGATTGTGAAGGGCACAGTCCCAGGATCCCAGAGATATCGCAAATTTCTGGTTTGATCCGGGAGAAGCCCTTTTGCTGGCGGTGGAAAGGCAGCCTCCAAAGCTGCTGAAGTCGGGACAGCTCCGAAAAGAAAGTGGCTGGAGCGAGGGTGTGTCGGCTGGGTGAGAAACTTCTTTTGTATTGCAAATTGGTTGAGACCTGAAAGGATATCCTGAACAAAGAAGAAACCTGTGGCTTTATTTTTGTCTGACTGGAATCTGGTTGAGCGGCATTTTTTAAGTGATGTCAAATTGAGGCTTGGATTCTTTCCTTACTATTTTTTTTTTCTGAGGACTTTAATGTGACTTTGTAGGTAACCAGATTGAATTTTTTCTTATATATATTTTAATGCTTCTTTTGATTTTTTAATTTTCTTTAGGATAGAGGCCCCCTTTGATTTTTTTTTCTTTTCCTCTGAGTTTTGTATACATTACTCTTTTTTCTGGCTGGGGGGGGGGGGAAAGTATTAAGAGATCTTGCAACACTGCCAACTAGAGGCTTGAAAGTACTTTATTTGAATTAAACACTCCTTCTCAAGGACATTTTAATGTGATAAGATGGAGGGAGAGCACAGAAAAATATTACAGGTGTTTTCCTGGACTCTTATCAATATTTCAACACTTGAGGCTTGGCTTTGAAGCTGCTGGAGAAGAGAGTCATAATAAGAGCCTTGGATAAATAAATAAAGTGCAGTGTGCAGCCCATATATATATACATATATATACTTGTGAAACCTCTACTCGCCAGCCTTTTTGTATATTTCAATTTTAGTAATATTTTTATTTTTGCTTTTTATTTTATCCTTTTTCTTCTTTGGTTTTTTGGGCCTTTTTATTATCGGATTTTTCCATTTTGGATCATAATTGACTACTCTATCAGATGGATGGAAGGTCAAAAAGAATTTGAAGTTTTTTGAAGCATTAAAATGAAAAAAAAAGTGAGAAAAAGAAGAAAGTGTTAAATGAAATAGACTGTGTGTATTTGGATTGCTTGGTGACTTTGGGACTTTTGGAAATTCTTATTTGAATGATTAAAATCATTTGGGTCGTTTAAATTTTTTCTTTTTTTTTACAATGGCATTACTTATGGATGAACTGAAAATGGAATTTATAAAATATAAACAAGAGAAACAAGAAGGGAAGGATTCTTTTGGCTCTGTTTTTCATTTTTTAGAAATGGCAATTTCTACATATGAGAAACTACAAGAACAAGAAGATTGGGATGAAGAAGAAACCATCCTTAATGAACAAGCAACTTTATTTGGGGAAGAAAGGGGAAAGGGGAGAAAGAGAATGGAGAATTTAAGACTTAAAAAAACAACCAAAAAAGGGAAAAACAAGGTGAAAAGTGGACACAACATCAGAAAGCAACAGAAAAGAGGAATACACAAGAGGGTGGAGATTAAGAGACAAGGGGGTAAAAAGGGTAGAGTGGAGAAGCAAGGGAGGAAAGAAGGGAAGAGAAGCTACAAAGGTTTGAAACAAGATGTAAAGAAACAGAATTTATTTAGAGATAATGGGTAAACATATAACTGAAAAAGAGATTCTGCAAAGGTACATAAGACTGTGTTGTTGTATCTGTATTTGAAATAATGTTAGAAAATTGGAATAATATATGATTATAAAATGGGACAAAATATTTAATGTAACTTAACGAAAAAATTTTTTAAATAAAATAAATGAAATCAAATATGAGAGAATTGAATTAAAGAAAAATGGGAACATTGTCATTGTATAATATTTTAAAACATAAGTGAAATAGGGGGAAGTAACTAAGCAAAATCTATAAGTGTTCCCATAGAAGCATGATATTTATTAAGAAAGGATTGTGTAAAATGTTTAAGACTTAAATGAATATTAATTTTAATGATATAATTTCAATTGCTATGGATTGTTGTTTTAATTATATTATATATTTAAAAAAAATTTTTTTCTTGTTTTAAAATATTGAGTCTATCTTTAGAATGTACTACGCAGAATCCGAATGAAAATTATGTGTTATGTTAAGCTTTAAAACTAGGGGAAGGATAAGTATAACAAGGCATTATACTCCAATCAGTCATTACAGAAGAAATTTTGTGTTAATGAGAAAAGATAATAGACAGCTGAAACAGGACAGACAAAGGATATAAGTATAATGATTTAAATTGAGATGAAATAAATATAATAGAATTAAGAGAGTGAAAAGAGGGGAGAAGCTATATAGAAAATGTAAAATAGTAAATAAGAAATGGAATGCTATATAAAAGTAAGCATGAACTTGAATTTATGTCTGTACAAAAAGATGTAACTCAGGATCAAACTGCCGTCCAAAAAGATATTTTATGTTTTTTATGTTTTGTGTTTTGTTTGTATATGTTTGTTTGTTAAAAATTAATAAAATTCTTTCAAAAAAAAAAAAAAGTGCCCCAAATTTGCATAAAAGAGCGGACCACAACAGAAAGGAACAGACGGGGAGAGGATGCAGCCAGGATGTTAAGCGGATGCTCAATGGAAGCCTAGCAGATGGTAGCGGATGGAAGCGGATGGCACATCCGCAGGGCTTCCGGAGGAGAACACCGAAGCGGAAGCACAGTGGAAGAAACAGATGCAGAGCAGATGCCTAACAGATGACACGGATGCCTAGCGGATGCCTAGCGGATGCCTAGCAGATGCCTAGCGGATGCAAAACGTTCACTGCGCATGCGGGGAGGATGCATTGCATCAGCCCCGTGGATATAAAAGGAGGCAGCTCACAAGCAGGTCACCATTCAGAGGAAAGACCTGCTGCCAGACACATCTTCAGCCAACAACCATGGGGAAGAAGAGGAAGCCTGTGCCTACTCCTGCCAGCCCTGGCAAGAAGGACAGGACCACCATCCCACCCCCTGGTGCTGACTCTGCTTTTTCTGGGGCTTCTGCTGCTGGTGCTGACTCTGCTGGTGCTGGTGCTTCTGCTGGTGCTTACTCTGCTGGTGCTGCTCCTGGTGCTGGTGTTTCCGCTGGTGCTTACTCTGCTGGTGCTGCTCCTGGTGCTGGTGCTTCTGCTGGTGCTGACTCTGCTGGTGCTGGTGCTGGTCCTGCTGGTTCTGCTGCTGCTTGTGCTACTGCTGGTCCTGCTGGTCCTGCTGGTGCTGCTGGTGCTGCTGGTGCTGCTGGTGTGGTGGACCAGCCCCTAGAATCTCAAAGCCCTACTGATGAGAGCCCGGAAGGCCCTGCCAGAGGGAGGAAGAGGCATTCACGAGATAAGGGGGATAGGAGACAGTACTCAATTGCAGAGGAACATGAGGATGAGGTGCTCAAATGGCTGAGGGAGAATGAGTACCTCTGGCGGAAGGGACACAGGCTCTATCGAGACACCACGCGGAAGCAGGCGGCTTGGAGAGAGAAGGTGGAGAGCCTGGGCTACACTTCGGATGTCCTCCTCAGATGGTGGAAGCACATGCACACCTGGTACGGGAAGCTGCACCTGAAGAAGTCTGGCCAGGCCGCGGTCAAGCTCACCCACCAGGAGACCTACATTATGGCCAAGTGCAGCTTTTTGGAGGGTGAGATCCGCCACCGAGGAGCAGCCCCTCTGTCAACCCTCTCTCTCAGGCAACCCCCAGACAGCCAGTTCTCTTCTCTCCAAGAGTCAGCTCCTATGTCCAGGCAGGTATCTGTGGAGTGTCCCACGACAGAGACCCCCCCGACAGCTGCACTCTCCGTGGCGGAGCACGTGGAGGACACCCTGACGCAGTGGGAGCAAGGAGAGGGTGCTGACACCAGAGACCAACCCACCCCCACCCCCAGCTCCACCTCCACAGAAAGCAGGCAGAGAGCCAGACCGGAGGGACAGAGCCACACTGTCCTCTTGGAGATCAGGGACACAATCAAGAGCAGCATAGATCTCCTCTCTCAGCTGGTACAGTCCGACATACCATCCTCTAACAGAAAGCCCTTCCTCACCTACGTCAACCAGACCTTCATGGAAATGCCCAAATCCCAGTACCAGGTGATCAAGGAGAGGATCACAGGTCTTCTGCACCACAATCCAGGCCCAGCTGAACCTGCTCTGACCCAGTCCAGGTCTGATCCTCCACCCCTGGTGATGTCACAGCCCTTCCAAGGCATTCCACAGGCCCTCACCAACCAAGGCTACGGTTACCAGGAGTTCCAGCATCACAGGCAGCCCTTCCCAGTCCAGGCACAGGTTCCTTGCCTGCCACAGGTGCAACCGATGCCACCGATACCACTGATGCCACCGACACCACCGATGCCACCGACGCCACAGATGCCACTGATGCCACAGATCCAACCGACGCCACAAATGCCACCGACGCCTCACCTCGCTCACCTGCAGATCAGACAGCCCCACTAAACTCCTCCTTCCTCCACCCCACATCCAAGCCCGGCCTCAGAACATCTGTCATTGGTCTTGGGACTGACACCCCTTGTCATGGAGGAAGGGGCTCTCAACACCACAGGACTGAGCCAGCTCTCTGAGAGCTTCCTCCACACACCATCCCCTGTTGTCCTCTCAGGGCCAGGCACCCCAATGGTGCCTCAGACCAGCACGCCAGCCACTGCCAACTCCACAGCCCCTGGACCCTTCACCCCTGAGACCATGGGCACGCCTCAGAGTGATTGAGAAGAGGGCCAGAGACTGGGTTGTTACCTGTTCACTTTATCTTTGCTTGGGACACTTTACTTGGGTCATTTTGCTTTCACAGTTTGTTATTAATAAAGGTTATCTTTGCCTCACACACTTGGTTCAGTTCTGTTAGTAAATAAAGTCTTGGTGGAAACTTTTAGAAATGGTTTAAGCCTTTGTATGCTTGTGGGATGGGTAAGGATACCTGTGGGATGGGCAGGGATACCTGTGGGATGGGTAATAACTGTGGGATGGGTAAGGATAGCAGTGGGATAGATAAACCTCCAGTGCAAGCATAGTGGGACTGTATGGTCCACCCTCCCAGGTGCCACACCTTTGGCCCTTTATTTTCAATAACAATTTAATCATTCATCAACACATTTCAACATAAACACAACTCTTTGTTAAATTCTCTGTTCATTGTAGGGCCACTCAAAATACATGCCACAATCTCATCAGTGTGATGAGACAGGCTGAAGGAAGCATCCATTAAGCATTTACCATCCTGTCTTGCCACTCCACTGCTCCAGCTGGGGAGTTGCACCAGTGTTTCAGGAGGTTGTGCTGCTGCTTCCCTTCATGTGAAGATCTGTTGGGTCCTGGCACATCCACAGTTTCTATCAGGTTTCCTCCTTGCCTCTATTCACCAGGCTCCATGTCCCCATTGCCTTGTTGACAGTCCACAAGGCTGTTCTGCAAGACTGGGTAGCGGGTGCACATGAGATTGTGCAGGATGCAGCAAGCTTCCATGATGCTCCTCACAGTCTCTGGGAGATGCTACATGGTGGTGAGAAGTACCTGGAACCTGTTGGCCAGGATGCCAAAGGTGTTCTCCACCACCCGTCTTGCCCTGGACAGCCTGTAGTTGAAGATCTTCTCTTCACAGGTGAGGCATCTGGAAGTGTAGGGCTTTAAGAGCTAGGTTCTGAGGGAGAAGGCGTCATCACCCACGATGAAGTAGGGCACATCTTGTGTGTCATTGGGCAGGGGGGTCTGGATCTGGGAAGCCCATATTGAGGTTGCATTCCAGCCCCTCCTTGAGGTGACTGGCATTGTATACCTGGGCATCTGAAGCTGACCTGTTGCCTGAAGCATTAATGTACATGAACTTGTAGTCAGCATCGACCATGGCAAAGAGGATGATGCTGAAGAAGCCCTTGTAGTTGAAATAATTGGACCCAGATTTGGCTGGAGCTTTGCAGGCCACGTGCTTGCCATCTATGGCTCCAACGGTGTGGGGGAATTTCCACTTCTGATACCACTGCTCTGCAACTTTCTTCCAGCCTTCTTCAGTGGAGGGACACTGGAGGAGCTCCTCCAGGTATTCTTTGATGATGGCCTGCACCACTTCTCTGACCACAATGCTGATGGTGTTGTGTGGCAACCTCCAGGTGTACTGCATGTTCCTGTACATTGTCCCGGAGTCCCGGTGTCGCAGAGTCAGTGCCACCTTCAGCCCAGGGTCCAGGCTGGGCCGGAAGTTAGTGTTTGCCTTGGTCAACCTGGATCTCAGCTGCTGCACAACTTTGTCAAACATGGCTGGTGGCATCCTCATGAAGTGCTGGAATGCACGAGTGTCTTCATTCCTCAGCTCCATCATCAGCTTGTCATACAGTCCATCCTCGGCTCTTCTCGCGATCCATCTTCGGACCCACATACTTCTTGGACGCCTCCTTTTCCTTGCGTAGAACAGGTGAAAGAGCCTGTAGAGGGCTTCACACTGTTGTAGAATGATGGCGGCTACCAAAAGGAGTGTGCAACAATCCATGGTGGAGATGATTGGATGCTGTGGAAGAGCAAGAGGCAGATGAAGGCTGAAGAGGTCTGCACCGCAGGGCTGCTGGACTGAAATGAGATCGAGGTGATTTCCTCCCCCTTTTTATAGGAAATATAGGTTTTCCGCTTGGTGTCCTTCCGCATCCTCTAGACATCCTCCAGACATCCTAAATATCAGAGATACATCCCCTATACGAACTTTTTTTCCATTTTAATGCTTTATATGCGAGCTGCATCCACTTTCATCCTTTGTACATCTGTGCTACTCATGCTGTGTGTCCGTTCCACATCCGTTTCACTTTCTCCCTTTGCCCGTTTTCTGCTGGAGCGAATGTGAGTTGCGCAGATGCACAGCGGATGCCTAGCGAATATAGCGGATGCATAATGGATGACAACAGACACATAACAGATGTTCCCCGTATGCGTAGTGGATGTAGAATGGATGCGTTGCATACTTCATCTGCTCAAAACGTTTTGTGTAGCTCAAAACGTTTTGAGCGGATATAATGTCAGTAGACGGATGCTGGATGGATAGACAGTATGAATCACGGACGCAGTGAGTACAGAACGGATTCATCGCGTTAACCAACGGATGGCAAGTGTTTTTCTCCATTTTACATCCTCTTTCCATCCATTGGTGCAGTGTGACATGGGCTTTAAGTGAGAATGATAAAAGGAAAAAGGAAATACCTTCCTTTGGAGAAAAAAATGCACTTGCCCTTTGCAAGCAGATGGTCTAGGTCAAACTGACAGCCCATGGGCCGGATGTATCGTGCACAGGCCATACCCACCTCAGTTCCTTGAATGAAAAAACATCACAATACATCACTTGATGGCAATGTGACACCACAAATTTGACACCCATGGTCTAGGTCTTTCTTCTTCCTTAAGAACTTCAGATTGTTATAATAGTAATAGTACTGCTATAGAATAGTACTATAACAGTATAGTACTATAATAGAAATAGTAATAGACTTATATATCATTCCATAGTGCTTTCTAAGCAGTTCATGCTTGACAGAGTCAGCATATTGCCCCCAACAATCTCATTTTATCATCCTCAGAAGGATGGAAAGCTGAATCAACTTGAAGCCAGTCAGGATCGAACTCCTTGCAGATGGGGAAAGTTAGCTTGCAATACCACATTCCATAACCACTATGCCACCAAGGATAGGAACTGAATATATGTGCTGTGTATTTGGCTGATATCTATGCTTGGGTGACCCCCAGTTTAACAACTTAAGCCTCACTTCAAGTTGAAAAGGTTGTCAGCCTTTGATTTGAACACTGGAATCCGAAGGTGCTTTTTCAAGAGGCAGCTGGACTTTCTGGTTTTTCTTTGAAGATGTTTTGATTCTCATCAAAGAAGCTTCTTCAGCTCTAACATCTTCAGGACAACCATGACCTGGATGACTAAGAATTTTCATAGACATGAACACTGGAACCTTTTCTGATAGTTCATGTTGATGGCCCATGATGAATCCTTCTTCATACTTTCTTTTTTATGACTGCATTTACATGTTTAATGAGCATGGTGCTCATATTAAAGGACTCCAGAATAACTACTTTTGTAACATAGGAGATTAAATATTAATACTAAATACATATACTTCGACATTAGGTCAATCTCTGGCACTCCTGCTTTGCATGAACAAATGCTTTCTGGGATCCTTTTATTGTTTTCTTAACTAGCATCATGTCACATCTAATGTATCTTCTTTTCTGTCTGACTGTAGGACTTTGCTGACAAGCCTCATCATTTTGTTGAACTATTCATTTCACCAGTTGTCACTGTCAAGTTTCAGGGTTTTTTAAAACTACATTTTCTCTCCATAGGTAGTGGAAGCTAATGGTATGGAGGACATTATTCACTGATTTCTTTGCTTATGGCAATTTTCTCAAACTGAAATATTTTTTTTTTTAAGAATTTTATTAATTTTCTACAAACAGACATAACATACAAAACATTAAAAATATCTACTCTCATATATACTTCCGGTGTGTCGGTTGGTTCATCAGTTTTGTGCATTCATTTTATAGTCTCAATTACAGTTATATTACATAACCACTCATATTGTCAATCCATATCCTAATATTACCAAAAAAAAAATTAAAATAAAGTCTTTTTCTGACTATACTTTTAATCATTCATGCTTTGTGAGATAACAATACTTCAAACAGTTTATTCTATAACAAATCATATAGTCATAACAAATCAATCCTAAAAACCCTTCATAGATATAATACTAATGCTCTATTATTGTATTTTATCATCTAACCATTGATAAAAAAGATCCCAAATTTCATAAAATTGTTTATCTTCTTGCTCTCTAATTTCAAATGTCAATCTACTCATCTCAGCACATTCCAATATTTTCTTAATAATTTCTTCCTGCAATGGTATTTTCTCATTCTTCCAATTTTTAGCAAATACAATCCTAGCCGCTGTTAATACATTTACAATCAAATATTTCAAGTCTTTATTATATATATCAGGTAAGATTCCCAATAAAAAGATCCCTGGTTTCAAGTCTATGTGTTCCTTTGTCATTTTTTCCAACCACATGTGAATTTTAGTCCAATATTTTCTGGCATCCTCACAAGTCCACTACATATGATAATATGAGCCAGGTATCTGATGACATTTCCAACATTTTTCAGATTTGTTCTTGAACATTCTTGCTATTCTTGTCAGGGGGAAGTGCCACCTGTAAAACATCTTATACAAGTTTTCTTTATATGCTATTGACATTGTCATTTTATAATTTTGAGACCACAATTTTTGCCATTGCTCTAAATCAATCCCATATCCAAAATTCTTCCCCCAAGCAATCATAGTTTCTTTAACTTGTTCTTCCTCTAGCTTAATTCCCAATAAATAACCATATAATTTTTTAATCACTTTCTCATCAGTACCCATCAATATCTTATCTAAATCAGTCTGTTTGTCATAAAATCCTTCCATTTTAAAATCTTCAACATATCTTGATTGTATTTGCGCATATGAAAACCAATTCATCCTTATACCTTGTTCCTCTAAGTTTTGGATCGATTTAAGTCCACCCTTTTCATCCAACAGTTCCCCATATCTAACTGTTTGTTCCTTTTTATAGATCATAGGATAGGAAAATGCTTCAATAGTCGATAACCAAACTGGAATTTTCAGATAACATTGTTTTTTTATCTTCTCCCAATTTAACCACAAAGACTCCCGTATATAATGTCTTCTGAAATACCCCTGTGTTTTAGTTCCCTTGTACCATAAAAAAGCATGCCAGCCCAACAGTAAGTCATGTCCTTCTAATGTCAACAATCTATGCTTTCTTAATGTTATCCATTCTTTGACCCACATCAAACTTGCAGCTTGATAATACAGTTCCCAATTAGGCAGGCCAAAACCTCCTCTAATTCTAGCATCTTGCAAAAGCTTTAACTTTATTCTCGCTCTTTTACCTTGCCATATAAACTTCAACATGATTTTATTTAAATCTTCAAAGTAGTCTTTTCCAAGTCTAATTGGTATTGTTTGAAAGAGAAATAAAATTCTAGGTAAAATATTCATCTTAATTGTTGAAATTCTCCCTATTAATGACAATTGTAAATTTTCCCATTTCTTCAAATCTGTAATTATCTGTTGTTTGAGTTTAATATAATTATTCTCTTTTAATGTGCTACATCTTGCTGTCAAATATATCCCCAGATACTTAACCTTATTTGTAACTTGGATTTTCAAAAGATCTGTCAGTTCTTCTCTTTGTCTCAATAACATGCTTTTTGTCAAGATCTTTGTTTTATCTTTATTTATTTTCAAGCCAGCCATCTCACCATATGTCTCTATCTTTTCCAATAATTTTGGAGCGGTTTCTAACGGGTCTTCCAGAATAAAAGCTAAATCGTCAGCAAAAGCTTGTAGTTTAAATTCTTCCTTTTTAATTTTCATTCCTTTGATACTTTTGTCATCTCTAATATTTCTATTCAACACTTCCAAAGTCAATACGAATAACAAAGGAGATAGGGGACATCCTTGTCTTGTGCCTCTTCTTATATTAATAAGATCTGTAAACTCTCCCTCCACCATTACCTTTGCTGTCTGTTTATTATATATGGTTTCTATTGCTTGAATAAATTTTCTGGCAAAACCCATCTGTTCCAATAGTAATAACATAAATCTCCAGTTCACGTTGTCAAATGCTTTTTGAGCATCTAGGAATATCAAAGCCATTTGTTTCTCAGGATGAGCCTCATAATATTCCAAAGTATCCAAAATTACTCTCATATTGTCTCTAATTTGTCTCTTTGGCAGAAATCCATTTTGATCTGGATGGATAAAATTATTTAAATATTTTTTCAGTCTTTCTGCTAAAATTGAAGCAAAGATTTTATAATCTGCATTCAATAAGGAAATAGGTCTATAATTCTTAATTTGCAACGGGTCAGCCTCTTCTTTTAAAATAAGTGTAATATAAGCCTCTGACCATGTTTTGGGTGTCATCTTCTTTAACATAACTTCATTCATAACTTCTAACAATGGGATGTTCAATGATTCTTGAAATTTTTTATAGAATTCTGCCGGAAGCCCATCTGGACCTGGTGCTTTCCAATTATTTTGTCTCTTAAATGCTTCATTTAATTCCATCATTGTTATATTGCTTTCTAACATTTCTTCAGTCTCTTTAGGTATCTTCGGTAAGTTAACATTCTGTAAATACTGTTTAATTTTTTCCTCATCAATATTCTCTTGTTTATATAGTTGTCCATAGAAATCTCGAATAATTTCCTTTTTCTCCTTATTACCACAACAAACTTGACCTTGATCATCTATTAGTTTCAATATTTTTCTTGATTCCTTCTCCTTTCTCAGTTTATATACTAGCCATCTACCTGGTTTATTTGCATCTTCAAAATAATTCTGTTTAGAATTTCTAATTTTCTGTGCCAGTTCTTCTTTCTCTATTAATTCCATTTTATGCTTAATTACAACCAGTTTCAATTTAATATCTTTTTTCTGTGGCATTTTCTGTAGTTCTTTTTCAAGTCTTTTATATTCATCTTCCAGGATCTTGGAGGTTTGTCTTTTCCTAATATTCTTTTTTCTTGTATAATCTATTATCAAACCTCTAGCATATGCCTTCATTGTATCCCAAACATTCTGTATTGAAGTATCTTCTTTTTTGTTTTCTTTAAAGAAAAAAACCAATTCCTTCTCCATCCATTGTATAAAGTCTTTCTCCTTTAAAATAGTATTGTTTAATGTCCATCTCGATCTTTTTTTTTGTCCCTTCCATTTAATTGTCATTGGACTATGGTCTGCCCAAGTACTCATTTCAATACTTGTTTCTTGAATAATGGATATTAATTCTGTTGAGATCCAAATCATATCTAATCTGGACCATGATAAATGTCTATTAGAGTAAAAAGTATATTGTTTAGCTTTAACGTTTCTTTCCCTCCAAATATCTTTTAAAGTTAATTCATCTGTCATTTTAAAAAAAGATTTAGGGAGAACCTTTCTATTTTGTTTTGTTGTTGTTGTTACATAGTCCAATTTATTGTCTACAATTCCATTAAAGTCTCCCATCATAATTATGTTAACATAGTCCAGTCTAATTATTTCCATATGTAGTTTTTTATAAAATTCTTCTTGTTTATCATTCAGGGCATAAATTGCAATCAAGAGTATTTTTTTATTATTGTCCATTATTTCCACCATTAATACTCTTCCATCTTCATCCGTGTAAATCAGTTTTGCTGGGATATCCTCTTTAATGTAGAGAACCACTCCCCTTTTCTTACATTGAATCAAAGAAGTAAATATTTTCCCTAATTTTGGCTGTACTAACAATTGCTCATGTTGTTTTTTAATATGAACTTCTTGTAAACAAATTATATCAAATTTTAATTTCTCTAATTTATGAAAGGTTTTTCTTCTTTTAACAGCTGAGTTAAGTCCATTTATATTCATTGTAATCAGTTTTTTTTCTTCCATGATTATGCTTTATATTTAGGTCTAACAGCTCTCGTAGTTCTCACTTCACATTGTTCTTTACTGTCTACCTGTCCACCTACAACTCCTTTCTCTTTTTCAATCTCCAGTTGTTCCTCCTGAAACTCAATTAATGAGACCTCTTTCTCTGCCTCCTCTTTTCTTCTTCCAAAAAATTCTGCGTAGAAAAGTTCTGCTTTTTCAATCGAATCAATTCTATGTCTCTGTTCTTGCCACATAAAGATTAGTCCTTCTGGTATCAGCCATCTATAGTTCACTTCATTTTCTAATAGTATTTTGGTCAGAAATCGGTATTCTCTTCTCATCTCTCTCACTCTTCTAGGTATTTGTTTTAAAACCACAATCTCTTTACCTTTATATTTCAATGTTTTCTCTCTTACCACTTGCAATATCTGTGTTTTGATGGATTTTTTGGTAAATCTGATATGAACTTCCTTTGGTAGTTTATTTCTCATTGCATATCTTGTATAAACTCGATATATCTCATCTACTCCATCCATCATCTTTTCCTCTGTAATTTCCAGAAGGTCTGCCAGCATTTCTATCATTATCGCAGCCAAATTTTCTCCTTTTTCCTCTTCTATATTTTGGAATCTAAGATAAAATTCTGACCTTTCCATCTCCCACCTCAACATCCCATTTTTTTCTTGTTCTACCACTGTTAATCTAGTGTCAATATTTCCAATCTTCTCCTCTCTTTGTTTTCCTTCTTCCTCAATTTTTTGGAATCTCTCCTCATACTTCCCCATCATTTGTTTAATATTTTCATCAGATTTCTCTATTCTTTGATCCATAGCATCTATTTTTATCTTAATATCTTGAATTCCTTGCATAAACGTCTGTAAATTTACTTTTTCTTGTTCTTTATCTTGCTTCAACATTGTCTGAATTAAATGTTGTCCTTCAGATGGTGGGGAAGCAGAGGTAGAAACAGAAATGCCAAATGATTTTGGCTTCCTGCTCATTTTAATGCTTCCAAAGCTTCAGGTTCTCTTTGACTTTCAATCCAGCTAATATAGTAACCAAATATAGTCCAAAAAAATAAAAATAAAAAATCCAATAGTAAAAAGCCCAAAACCAAAGGAAAAAAAGGGGAAAAGGAAAAAGAAAGATCTTCAGGTTCTTCTAGACCCTAGTCCAATTGAAATAATCCACCATAAAAAAAAAAAATAGAAGAAGAAAAATAATAATAATAATAATAATAATAATCATCATCATCATCAAAAAAAAAAAACAAGGTGGTAGATGGAAGAAGCAAAGAAGCATGAAAAAAAAGAAAGAGCTCTAAGGCTTTCCCTTTAAAATAAAAAGCAAAAATACTAGAGTTAAAATTAACAAAAAATCTGGCGAGTAGGAATTTCAGAGGTATATATATATATATATATATGCACTGCACACTGCACTTTATTTCCTTATCCAAGGCTCTTATTATGACTGTCTTCTCCAGCAGCTTCAAAGCCAAGCCTCAAGTGTTGAAATATTGATAAGAGTCCAAGAAAGCACCTGTAATAATATTTTACTGCGTTCTCCCTCTATCTTATCACATTAAAATGTCCTTGAAAAGGAGTGCTTTTCTCCCCAATTCAAATAAAATATTTTCAAGCCTCTAGTTGGCAGTGTCGCAACATCTCTTACTACTCTTTCCCCCCCCCAGCCAGAAAAAAAAATATTTATAAAAAACTCAAACAAGAAGAAAAAAAAGATAATCAAAGGGAGCCTCTATCCTAAAAAGAAAATTAAAAAAAAAAATAAAAATAAAAATCAAGAGAAGCATAAAAATATATATAAGAGAAAATTCAATCTGGTTACCTACAAAATCACATTAAAGTCCTCAGAAAAAAAAAAATAAGGAAAGAATCCAAGTCTCAATTTGACATCACTTAAACGCCGCTCAGCCAAGTTTCAGTCAAACAAAAATAAAGTCACAGATTTCTTCTTTGTTCAGGATGTCCTTTCAAGTCTCAATCAATTTACTATACAAAAGAAATTTCTCACCCAACCGATACACGCTCATTTAAATCACTTTCTTTCCGGAGCTGTCCTGACTTCAGCAGCTTTGGGGGCTGCCTTTCCGCTGCCAGCAAAAGGGCTTCTCCCGGATCAAACCAGAGATTTTGCGATATCTCTGGGATCCTGGGACTGTGCCCTTCACAATCCCCGTCTCTACGGGACGGTTTAGGTCCGTTAGGACCGACCAGGGGCGAAAATATCAGCTGCGATCTCAGAGCCCCGAGATCGCAGCTGTAACACCGAGACGAAGCTCCGCCTTCCTACTGAAATATTTTATTTAAGATTCAAGTGGGCTTAAAATTCCTACTTAAGTCTGTGCATTGTGTGTATTAAAAGTACAGTATAAAAAAGGAGTAGCCAATGCACAGATATCTTTTTGAAATTAGAAATTAGTACTAAGTTTGCAACCCTACTCCAGCATTAATTTATGAGAAGAAAATTTGATGCTTACAGCAATAGCATCTTTACAAAATACTTCATGGCACTCAAAAATCTCCACTGTCCTTAACTTTATTTTTTTTAAAGTTTCTATTTAGAAATAATAAATTGGAATATGGTCTTCTACAAATATATAGATGGACTGCAGCCCTGAGATCAGAAGGCTTGTAGCACTTGGAAGAACTGCAATGTCTGGTATGAATAACACCTGGAAAAGTAAAGATATTGGCCTCCAACCAAATGAAGATTAGTTGACACAATAATTGTTCTAATTGCTACTTATGGGTGAGAATTGTGGACTCTGATAAAGGCAGATAGGTGAAGGATGGACACTTTTGAATTGTGGTGCTAAAGCAGAAGTGGTATTCAGCCAGTTCTGACAGGTTGTGGAGAACTAGAAGAGGAAATTTTGAGTAGTTCAGAGAACTGGTAACTACCGCCTCTGGTTGGCCCCACCCCCCTCTATTCACTGCCTCCCAAGTCCCAGCTGATCTTCTTTTGTTATCCTGCACAGGAGAATGGAGTTGGGAATCAAGTTAGTGGTGTGGGGAGGGAATGGGGATTTTACAGTATCCTTCCCCTGGAGTGGAGTGGAAATTGAGATTTTATAGTATCCTTCCACTGCCACACCCACCAAGCCACGTCAACCAAGCATTGCTACACCAACCAAGCCACACCAAGCCACGCTCACAGAACCAGTAGTAAAAAAATTGAATACCACCAGCTGGAGGTGACTATTACACATTCCATGGACATAACAAAGAAATCCCAGACTGAATCCCATCAAAAATATCACTTGAAGACAAAATCACTTTGGTCATGTTTGTTGTATGAGTTGATTCACTCAAAAAGTCAATCGTGCTGAAAGTGATCAGCACAAAAAGGAGAAGGGGCCAGTCTAGTACCTGTTGGGTGGACATTATAAAGGAATTCATGGGAATGACCATAGCAGATCTGAAGGAGGCAGTGCAAGACAGAAGGGCATGGAGAGAACTGATCCATAGAGTGGCTGAGGGTCAGACTTGGACACATTGAATAGCTGACAACAATGATTCTACAAATAAAAATGCCAGATTGTAACATCTTCCGTATTTATAGGGGAACCTCTAGATTCAATATAGGTCCATAGACATGCTCAGAAGAAAATAAAGCACTGCAGCTCTGTAATTTGTTTGAAAATATTTCGCCACAGGACAAAGATGTGGGAGACAGTATCCATTGAAAGGAGCAACTTATCTGGTTAATGACCTTCTGTTTTTAGAACAGGTGAATACCCTATGCCAGCCAGTACATATGAGGTTTGAAACTGGTGAAGTGGGAATACTTGATTTCACATCAAAGATTCTGTTTATTTTTTAAACATAAGTCAGGTGGTAGAAACTATGAGACCATTGTCTCAAAATGTGGGAGGAAGGAAATCAGGATTTAACCCTGAGGATAGATATAATATTTAAGATTCCATAGTGCTGTTAGAGAGGAAAAGCCAGGAACCAATATGGACTAGACAACAACAATAACATTATCAATGACTTCCTAATTTTCTGCAGTAAAACTAACCTTTCTGTTATTGCCTGTGAACATAGGCAAAAAGAAGTGTAATCTCCATAACTGGTACAAGCCCCTGGAAATATCCAAGGCTTGTTCCCAATATTCCAGAAGATCGCTTGTATGTAATAGTTATCTTCAACTAAAGTATGAAATGCTATGCCTTTTTCTATTACAACTTTTGAGGTTTAATGCTCCCTTTTACACTTAGCCTGAGGTTCTCCTCTTAGCCTGAAGATTCTACATTAGAGTTTTCCAACTTGGTAGCCTCCGGCAACCATAGACTGACTGGCAATTAGTTTAATACCTTTTGGAAACAGGCTCACATATGTTTTCAGCTGTGTAACATGCTCAAAGCAAGGGCTCGGGTTTGTGGATTTGTCTTGTTCCAATTTTTTTAGCAAACATCAGTATAAATCTTAATATAACAATTGTTTCATCAATGAAGGATGCAAATTTTAATATTTTTATAGCAATTATCTAAAATTTAAAAATTTCTTCAGGAAGAGTAAGAGGAAAAAGACCTTTGTTAAAGAAATAAAGCTGGAAAAAAATAATAAATTCATCCCACAACTTCTACAAATACACTTTATGGTGGTAAAGCCGACTCACCATCTTTATCTTAAGTAACTCCTTCTCTTTAACTTTTATTCAACTACTAAAAATGATGTGTTCCTCTTAATACTAGAAAGGGCTTTACATAATAAATAGATGAAAATGAAAATTTTGTTGCATTCATTAAATGAAAAAGAATTCATCAAGATTCCACAAATGTCATCAGGTTTAGAATGGAAAGAATTTAATTAAAAATATGTGGACAAAAGTAAAATTGGCGGAACAGTTCATCTGTACAACTTATTCAAATTGATAGTGGCATTTAATAATTCTTCTGGTACTGTGCAAATATGTAGGACTTGTTTTAAGATCATGGACAGTTTAAGAAAAATGTAGGTATGCAATATTGCTCAATTATAAAAGATGTCTAGAAAGGAAAAAAATTTTTTTGATAGGTTTAGCCTGTCAAAAGATGATGTAGAGCCACAGCTCTTCAGATACTTGAAGACAGTTAGTCTTCAAGTATCTGAAGAGCTGTCCTATAGAAAATTGTTCCAGGATACAGGACAAGAAACAATGTGCATAAATTACAAGAAAATGAATTTCAATCCAATATTAGAAGGAGTATACTAAAATAACAGAGTATCTCAGGACATGATGGACTCTTTGGGAGAAGTATTTAAACAAAAGATGGATATCCCATCTCTAGATGAGTTACACATTTGGGCAGAAAACTGCTATCCAAAGTACCTTCTGAAGCTCACCATTTTTATTTAGAAGAGACTGGGTGGAAACAATTTAACAAAGTGCTACTTTTAAGCATGAATAATAATACTACAAAGAAAGACACCCAGGAAGACAATAGACAAGTTTTGCAATTTTAATAAAGAGTTAAAATAAACAGTTTTGCAATTTTCCCACTATTTTAAGTTTAAATAACAGATAATGTAAGTATCAAGAGTCAAAATATTTCTCAAGATAGAGCTATCAGATATATAAACAATATAGAATAGCTCAGCTTTGAGCTATTTTTCAGCCCTAGTGGCACAGTAGTTAAAGCCCATGTCACACTGCACCAACAGATGGAAAGAAGATGTAAAATGGAGAGAAACACTTGCAATCCATTGGTTAACGCGAGGCATCCGTTCTGTACTCACTGCGTCCGTTTTTCTTCCTCTCTATCCGTCCAGCATCTGTCGACTGAGGTTCCATCTGCTCAAAAAGTTTTGAGCTGCTCAAAATGTTCTGAGTGGAAAATGTATCCAAAACGTCCATTCTGCATCTGCAACGCATACGGGGAACATCCGTTCTGCTTCCGTCGTCATCTGTTACGCGTCTGCTACATCCGCTAGGCATTAACTGCGCATCCGCGCAACTCAAATCCGCTCCAGCAGAAAGCAGACACAGAGAGGAAGCGGAATGGATGCGGAACGGACGTGCAGAGTTAATAGCACGGATAGAGAAAGGATGAAAGCGGATGCAGTTCGCAAACAAAGCATTTAAAATGGAAAAAATGTTCGCAGAGGGGACCTATCTCGGATATTAAGGATGTCTAGAGGATGCCTAGAGGATGCAAAAGGACACATAGGGGAAAACCTATATTTCCTATAAAAAGGGGGAGCAACTCACCTGGATCTCACTTTCAGACCGGCAGCCCTGCTGTGCAGACCTCTGCAGCCTTCATCTGCCTCTTGCTCTTCAACAGCATCCAATCATGTTCACCATGGATCGTAACACAGTCCTTTTGGCAGCCACCATCATTCTGCAACAGTGCGAAGCCATCTACAGGCTCTTTCAACTGTTCTACGGGAAGAAAAGGAGGCGGCCAAGAAGCGTCGGGGTCCGAAGATGGATCACGAGAAGAGCATTGTACAACAAGCTGATGGTGGAGCTGAGGAATGAAGACCCTCGTGCATTCCAGAACTTCATGAGGATGCCTCCAGCCATGTTTGATGAAGTTGTGGAGCAGCTGACACCCAGGTTGACCAAGCAGAGCACCAACTTCCAGCCCAACCTGTACCCTTGGCTCAAGGTGGCACTGACTCTGCGCCACCTGGCCTCAGGGACCACCTACAGGAGCATGCAGTATGCCTGGAGGGTGCTACACAACACCATCAGCATTGTGGTCAGAGAAGTGGTGCAGGCCATCATCGAAGAATACCTGGAGGAGCTCCTCCAGTGCCCCTCCACTGAAGAAGGATGGAAGAAAGTTGCAGAGCAGTGGTATCAGAAGTGGAACTTCGTCCACACCGTTGCAGCCATAGATGGTAAGCACGTGGCCTGCAAAGTGCCAGCCAAGTCGGGGTCCACTTACTTCAACTACAAGGGCTTCTTCAGCATCAGACTCTTCACCATGGTCGATGCTGACTACAAGTTCATGTACATCGATGCTTCAGGCAACGGGCCAGCTTCAGATGCCCAGGTATACAATGCCAGTCACCTCAAGGAGGGGCTGGAACGCAACCTCATCATGGGCTTCCCAGATCCAGAACCCCTGCCCAACGACATGCAAGATATGCACTACTTCATCATGGGGGATGACGCCTTCCCCCTCAGAAGCTACCTCATGAAGCCGTACACTTTCAGATGCCTCACCCGTGAAGAGAGGATCTTCAACTACAGGCTGTCCAGGGCAAGACGGGTGGTGGAGAACACCTTTGGCATCTTGGCCAACAGGTTCCAGGTACTTCTCACCACCATGTAGCATCGCCCAGAGACCATGAGGAACATCGTGGAACCTTGCTGCATCCTGCACAATCTCATGCGCACCCGCTACCCAGTCTTGCAGAACAGGCTCGTGGACCTCCAACAAGACAATGGGGACATGGAGCCTGGGGAATGGAGGCAAGGGCGAAACCTGATAGACACTGAGGATGTGCAAGGCGCCAACAGAGCCTCACGTGAAGGGAAGAAGCAGCGCAACCTCCTGAAACACTGGTGCAACTCCCCAGCTGGAGCGGTGGAGTGGCAAGACAGGATGATAGATGATTAATGGATGCTTCCTTCAGCCTGTCTAATCACACTGATGAGATTGGGCCATGTATGTTGGGTGGGCCTACAATGAACAGGGCATTTAATAAAGAGTTGTGTTTATGTTGACATGTGTGGATGAATGATTATGTTATTATTGATAATAAAGGGCCATAGGAGTGGCACCTGGGAGGGTGGACCATACAGTCCCACTATGCTTGCACTGGAGGTTTATCAATCCCACAGCTATCTTAACCCATCCCAAAGGTATCCCTGCCCATCCCACAGCTATTACCCATCCCACAGGTATCCCTGCCAATCCCACTGCTATCTTAACCATCCCACAGCTATTACCCATACCAAAGGTATCCCTGACCATCCCACTGCTATCCTTACCCATCCCACAACCATGCAAAGGCTTAAACCATTTCTAAAAGTTTCAACCAAGACTTTATTTACAAAAATAAATGAAGCAAGTGTGTGAAGCAAAGATAATTTTTATTAATAACAAGTTGTAAAAGAAAAATGACCCAAGTCAAGTGTCCAAATAAAGTCAACAGGTAGCCAGCCAGTCTCTGGCACTCTTCTCTGTCACTCAGAGGTGTGCCCAGTCTCAGGGGTGAAGAGTCCAGGTGCTGTGGAGGTGGCTGCTGCTGGAGTGCTGATTTGAAGCGCCACTGGGGTGCCTGTCCCCAAGAGGACAACATGGGACGGTGTGTTGAAGAAGCTCTCAGACAGCTGGCTCAGCCCCGTGATGTTGAGAGTTCCTTCCTCCATGCCATGGGGTGTCAGCCCCAGTACCAATGACAGATGTACTGAGGCCGGGCTTGGCTGTGGGGTGGAGGAAGGAGCAGTGTAGTGGGGCTGTCTGGTGTGCAGCTGGGTGAGGAATGGCGTGGGTGGCATGGGTGGCATGGGTGGCATCGGTGGCATCAGTGGAATCAGTGGAACCGGTGGCAACAGTGGCATCCGATGAACCTGTGCCTGGAATGGGAAGGGCTTCTGCCTGTGCTGCTGGACCTCCTGGTAGCCATAGACCTGATAGGTGAGGGCCTGTGGAAAGCCTTGGAATGGGAGGGACATCACTTGGGGTGGAGGAGCAGACCTGGACTGGGTGGGAGCAGGTTCATCTGGATCTGGAGGGTTGTGAAGCAGATCTGTGATCCTGTCCTTCACCACCTGGTACTGGGGTTCCACCATGTCCATGAGGGTCTGGTTCACATAAGTGAGGAAGGGCTTGTGGTTGGAGGATGAGGAGTCGGTGTGTACCAGCTGAGAGAGGATATCTATGCTGCTCCTGATGGTGTCTCTTATCTCCAGCAGGACAGTGTGGCTCTGTCCCTACTGTCTGGCTCTCTGCCTTTCTGTGGAGGTGGAGTTGGGGGTGGATGCGGGTTGGACTATGGTGGAAGTGCCGTCTCCTTTCTCCCACTGTACCAGGGGGTCCTCCACACACTCTGCCACGGTTAGAACAGCTGTCGGCAGGTTCTCTGTCGTGACAGGCTCCACAGACACCTGCCTGGTGACAGGAGCTGACTCTCTGCCGGAAGAGGACTGGCTCTCAGCAGGCTGCCTGAGAGAGAGGGTTGTGAGAGGGGCTGCTCCTCGGTGGCAGATCTCACCCTCCAGGAAGCTGCACTTGGCCATGACATAGGTCTCTCTGTCCGTCAGCTTGACCGCAGCCTGGCCAGATTTCTGGAGGTGCAGCTTCCTGTTCCAGGTGTGCATGTGCTTCCACCAGCTGAGGAGCACCTCCGAAGTGTAGCCCAGGCTCTCCGGCTTCTCTCTCCAAAAAGCCTGCTTCCTTTTGGTGTCCCTATAGAGCCCGTGTCCCTTCCGCCATAGATACTGATTCTCTCTCAGCCACTCCAGCACCTCATCCTCATGTTCCTCCTCAATGTTGTATTGCCTCCTCTCCCATTCTCGCATATGCCTCTTCCTCCCTTTGGCAGGACCACATGGGCCCTCATCAGAGGGGCTTCCAGGTTGTAGGGGCTGCTCCTCCACACCACCAGCAGTAGCAGCACCAGCAGAACCAGCAGCAGCAGCAGCAACACCAGCAGCACCAGCAGGACCAGGATCAGCAGCAGCAGAGTAAGCACCAGCAGTGCCAGCAGGACAAGGAGCACGAGCAGGACCAGGAGCACGAGCAGGACCAGGAGCACCAGCAGGATCAGGAGCACCAGCAGGACCAGCAGGACGAGGAGCAGCTTCAGCAGAGTAAGCACCAGCAGAAGCACCACCACCAGAAGCAGCTTCAGCAGAGTAAGCACCAGTAGAATCACCACTGCCAGAAGCGGCATCAGCAGAGTAAGCACCATCAGAAGCACCACCGCCAGAAGCAGCATCATCAGCTCCTCCAGAAGCAAAAGCAGCAGAAGCCCCAGCCCCAGAAGAGCGAGCCCGTGCTGCGGAAGCCCCAGCAGAAACAGAGTGAGGGCCAGGGGGTGGGGGGGTGGCCCTGTCCCTCTAGCCAGGGCTGGCAGCAGATGTCTGAGGCTTTCTCCTCTTCCCCATGGTTGTGGGGTTGCTGGCTGGCAGGCAGGCTGGCAGGCAGGCAGGCAGGCAGGCAGGCTTGCAGGCAGGCTGGCAGGCAGGCAGGCTGGCAGGCAGGCTGGCAGGCAGGCTGGCAGGCAGTCGATGTGCCTGGAAGCAGGTCTTTCCTCTGAATGTTGACCTGCTTGGGAGCTGCTTCTCTTTATATCCGCGGGGCTGATGCAATGCCTCCTCCCCACATGTGCAGTGAACGCTAGGCATCCGCTAGGCATCTGTTAGGCTTTCGCTAGGCATACGCTAGGTTTCCGCTCTGCATCCACTTCATCCGCTAGGCTTCCGCTGTGCATCCGCTTCATCCTCTCGGCATCCACTCTGCATACGCTCTTTCTGTTCCGTGTCCGCTTTGCTGCGCTCCCCCGGAAGCCTTGCGGATATACCATCCACTCTCATCCGCTTCCATCCGCTAGGCTTCCGTGGAGCATCCGCTTTCCATCCGCCCTGCATCCTCCCCCCGTCCGTTCCTTTCTGTGTTGTCCGCTCTTGTTATGCAAATTTTGTCCCTTTTGAGAGCAGATAACAACAGATGGAACATTTTTCTCGTCCGCTGTGTCCTTTTTACAAATGTTTTGCATCCGTCGGCCAGTGTGACAGGGCCTTAAAGTGCAGTATAGCAGGCAAACCCTGCCCACATCTGGTATTTGATCCTGACAGAGCTTGAAGAGTAGCTGGTTCATCCTCACATTCACCTGTTGTTGTTTTTTAATTCAAAGTGATGGCTGCTTGTTCAAAAGAGGAATGGTGTTTGGTAGCCATCAATCCTTCCAAAAATGGTAGAATTGTTGGTAAATAATGCTTCTACATTGTAAACTGCCAAGGGAATGCCACGATGAAGTGGCATATAAGTCTAAATGCTATTGCTATTAGAAGCTCAAGGCACAAAGTTCATTAAACCATGGGGGGGGGGGAAGGGGATTAAGAAAATTGGAATAGAATGGATATAAAAAGAAAAATAATGTTCACACTGCAACAGGACAATCAATGTCTCCTTCCTAACATACAATAAAGATTGCTATTCATCTGGCAAGTATAATGTGCAAGAGACTAGCCAAGTCTGAGAGAAGAACTTAAGCCCCTGTCACACTGCACCAACGGATGCAAAGAGGATGTAAAACGGACAAAATAGCTTGCCATCCATTGGTTAACGTGATGTACTCACTGCCTCCGTTTTGCTTCCTCTCTATCCATCCAGCATCCGTTTATTGACGTTTCATCTGCTCAGAAAGTTTTGAGCTGATCAAAACTTTTGCACGGAAAATGTATCCAATTTGTCCATTCTGCATCCGCTACGCATCCGTTCTGCATCCGTTATGCATCCGCTATATCCGCTAGGCATCCGTTCCGCATCCGCGCAACTCGCATCCGCTCGAATGCAGGGAGGAAGCAGAACGGATGCGGAACGGATGCAGAACGGATGCCTAGCGGATGCCGCACAGAAACAAAGCATTTAAAACGGAAAAAACGTTCGCAGAGGGGACCTATCTCAGATATTAAGGATGTCTAGAGGATGCCTAGAGGATGCCTAGAGGATGCAAAGGGACACCTATACTGCCAATAAAAAGTGGGAGCAACTCACCTGGATCTCACTTTCAGAACAGCAGCCTAGCTGCAGACCTCTGCAGCCTTCATCTGCCTCTTCCTCTTCCACAGCATCCAGTCATGTCCACCGAGGATCGTAACAAAGTCCTTTTGGCAACCACCATCCTTCTACAACAGTGCGAAGCCATCTACAGGCTCTGTGAACTCTACTACGGGAAGAAAAAGGGTGGCCAAGAAGCATCTGGGTACGAAGATGGTTCATGAGAAGAGCAGAGGACGGACTGTACAACAAGATGATGGTGGAGCTCAGGAACGAAGACACTCGGGCATTCCAGAACTTCATGAGGATGCCTCCAGCCATGTTTGATGAAGTTGTGCAGTGGCTGACACCCAGGTTGACCAAGCAGAGCACCAACTTCCAGCCCAGCCTGGAACCTGGGCTCAAGGTGGCACTGACTCTGCGCCACCTGGCCTCAGGGACCACCTACACGAGCATGCAGTACGGCTGGAGGGTGCCACACAACACCATCAGCATTGTGGTCAGAGAAGAGGTGCAGGCCATCATCGAAGAATACAAGGAGGAGCTCCTCCAGTGCCCCTCCACTGAAGAAGGATGGAAGAAAGTTGCAGAGTAGTGGTATCAGAGGTGGAATTTCCCCCACACCATTGGAGCCATCGATGGCAAGCACGTGGCTTGCAAAGCACCAGCCAAATCAGGGTCTACTTATTTCAACTACAAGTGCTTCTTCAGCATCATCTTCTTCACCATGGTCGATGCTGACTACAAGTTCATGTACATCGATGCTTCAGGCAATGGGTCATCTTCAGATGCCCAGGTATACAACGCAAGTGACCTGAAGGAGGGGCTGGAAAGCAACCTCATGGTGGGCTTCCCAGATCCAGACCCACTGCCCAATGACACGCAAGATGTGCCCTACTTCATCATGGGAGATGACGCCTTCATCCTCAGAACCTACCTCATGAATCCCTACACCTCCAAATATCTCACCCATGAAGAGAGGATCTTCAACTATAGGCTGTCTAGGGCAAGGCGGGTGGTGGAGAATGCCTTTGGCATCCTGGCCAACAGGTTCCAGGTACTTCTCACCACCATGCAGCATCGCTCAGAGACTGTGAGGACGATCATGGAAGCTTGCTGCATCCTGCACAATCTCATGCGCACCCGCTACCCAGTGTTGCAGAACAGGCTCGTGGACCTCCAGCAAGGCAATGGGGACATGGAGCCGGGGGAATGGAGGCATGGGCAAAACCTGATGGACACGCAGGATGTGCAAGGCCCCAACAGAGCCTCACGTGAAGGGAAGAAGCAGCGCAACCTCCTGAAACACTGGTGCAACTCCCCAGATGGAGTTGCCCTACAATGATCAGGGCATTTAATAAAGAGTTGTGTTTGTGTTGACATGTGTGGATGATTATTACATTATTATTGATAATAAAGGGCCATAGGTTTGGCACATGGGAGGGTGGACCCTACAGTCCCACTATGCTTGCAGTGGAGGTTTATCTATCCCACAGCTATTACCCATCCCAAAGGTATCCCTGCCCATCCCACTGCTATCTCAACCCATCCCACTGCTATCTTAACCCATCCCACAAGCATGCAAAGGCTTAAACCCTTTCTAAAAGTTTCCACCAAGACTTTATTAAAAAAAAGAAATGAAGCAAGTGTGTGAATCAAAAATAGACTTTATTAACAACAAGCTATAAAGCAAAAAATGAGTCTCTGGCACTCCTCTTGGTCGCTCAGTCTCAGGGGGGAAGGGTGCAGGTGCTGTGGAGGTGGCTGATGCTGGAGTGCATGTCATCAGCTCCTCCAGAAGCAGAAGCAGCAGAAGCCCCAGCCCCAGAAGAGCGAGCCTGTGCTGCAGAAGCCCCAGCAGAACCAGAGTGAGGGCGAGGGGACGGGATGGTAGCCCTGTCCCTCTTGCAAGGGCTGGTAGCAGATGGCTGAGGCTTGCTGTGCTTCCGCATGGTTGTGGGGTTGCTGGCTGGCAGGGAGGCTGGCAGGAACCAAGGCTGGCAGGAAGGCTTGCAGGGAGGCAGGCACCAAGGCTGGCAGGAATGCTTGCAGGGAGGCAGGCACCAAGGCTGGCAGGAAGGCTGGCAGGCAGACTCCAAGGCTTACAGGCAGACATGAACCAAGGCTGGCAGGAAGGCAGGCAGCAAGGCTGGCAGGGAGACTGTCTGGCAGCAAGGCTGGCAGGGCAGTTGGCAGCAAGGCTGGCAGGCAGGCAGACAGCAAGGCTTGCAGGGAGGCTGGCAGGGAGGCTGGCAGCAACACTTGCAGCAAGGCTGGCAGCAAGGCTTGCAGGCAGGCATGCAGGCAGGGCAGGCAAGGCTGTCAATCCGTCCGGCAGCAGGTCTTTCCTCTGAATGGTGACCTGCTTCCGAGCTGCTTCCCTTTATATCCGCGGGGCTTACGCAATGCATCCTCCCCGCATGCGGAATTAACTCTTGGCATCCTTTAGGCTTCCGCTGTGCATCCGCTAGGCTTCCGCTCTGCATCCGCTTCATCCGCTGTGCATCCGCTGTGAATCCGCTGTATCCGTTCCTCATCTGCTTTGCTGCGGCCCCCCAGAAGCCTAGCGGATGTGCCATCTGCTCCCATCCGCTTCCATCCGCTGGGCTTCTGTTCCGCATCCGCTTTCCATCCGCCCTGCGTCCTTTTCCCGTCCGTGTTATCCGCTCCGGTTATGCAAATTTTTGCCCCTTTTGAGAGCGGATAACAACGGATGGAACATTTTGCTCATCCGTTGTGTCCGTTTTGCATCCGTTGGGCAGTGTGACAGGGCCTTTAGTCTTTTCATGAATTGTCAGATGTTTTAGAAATTCTGCTCAGTCTTCCCAGTGAGAAGTTTGATGGCAGTTTCATGCCTGACAGCTTGATGGCTCTTTCTCTACTCTTTGAACAACCGAATGGCGGCTACAGAGCCCCTATCCTCTATTGATTAAGCAGCCATCAATTTGTTTGAATATAAAAATCAGGTGGCTGTGTAAATGAACCAACCTGCTCAGACTATGAACTAATTAGCCCAGCAGATTGGATAGAATCATCAACCTTTATAACAGCTGGGCTCTCTTCCCTTGGGAACCTTAGCCAATACTGTAGCTGCCAGATGAGCTGCAGTTGTTGCCATTGAAGTTCTCTAACACAAAGTGCACATTTTTGTGGTTGACAAATATGTTGGGAATCCAAGTAAATGCCCCAATGCTCACTCATAAGAACATAAGTATTACTGTGCTGGACTAAAAGTAATAATAATTCCCCAATGAAGCCCTAGCTTGATGTGATTGTGAGGCTGGCATGCTTTGAGGAAGATGAGAGCTATGCTAGTGTTTTAACCTCCTCATCAGAAGAACCAAATGAAGATAGTCATTCCTATAAACTATATGCAGAGACAAAGCTTCTAGAAAAGAGGTGCAGTAGCCTAATGGTTAAGTCACTGGGTTTATTGACAAAAAGTTTGGCACTTCAAGCCCCAAATATCACATTATGGGTTGATCTCCCATTCCTGCCCTAGCTCGTCACAATCTAGCAGTTCAAAAGCATGCAGATGTGAGTAGATATTAGGTACCATTTTGGTGGAAAGGTATAACAGCATGCCATGCCCCTCAACATAGAGTCATGCCAGCCACATGGCGACAGAAGCATCATCAGACAAAACAACTCCCAAAACCAGAAAAAAACAAATTACTCATAACAATAAGGAAGCTTCAGTCCAAAAAGAAATCACTTTGGCAGAAAAACAAATCTGGTCACGTTTCCAACTTCAAAAGCTGATACCAAGATTTATGCCACCAGATAAAGACCGAATGCACCAATTATCACATTGAACAAGAGTAAAACTTTCTACGCACCAGTTCCACTTGTACTTTCTATAATTTTGTAAACAACAAACTAAAAGACTCAAGGTCCATCCCACCCATGAAAGGACCTAATGGTAAAGACTGCAACGATGACACCATTAAAGCCAACCTCTTTAACACATTCTTTGGCTCAGTATTTGTAAACAGCAATAGATCATGCCCAGTATTTCTTAGTCAAACCACAGACAACTACAATGATCTAATACATATCGATTTTACAGAAGACAATGTTGAAAAAGCACTACACAATCTAAAACCATCTCTATCTATTGGACTGTATGGAATATGTGCCTATTTCTTAAAAAAAGCTATTCACTGCCATAGCCAAACCTGTCAGCATAATCTTTGAAAAATCTTTCAGGACCAGCTCCTTGCCAAACATATGGCCACTAGCCATGGTCATCCCCATCTTCAAAAAGGGAGACCTCCAGTGTAATTGAAAATTACAAACCAATTTCTTTGTGCTGAATCACCTGTAAAGTAATGGAATCAGTTATTAACCAATCCATTATCCTCCACTTAGAGACAAACAACCTACTCTCTAATAAACAATTTGGTTTCAGAAAAAAACTATCCTGTAATCTGCAACTCTTATACTGCAAAAATTTATGGACTACACAACTCAATCAGGGCAAAGCAATAGATGCAATTCACATAGACTTCTGTAAAGCCTTTGATTCAGTGGTACACAAACAAACTACTCCTAAAATTAAAATCTTATGGTATCTCTGGACACCTGTATAACTGAATAGAAGCATTCCTGTCAAACAGACAACAAATGGTCAAAATTGGGAGAGTCCTATCAAATTCTGTTCCTGTCAACAGTGGTATCCCCCAAGGCAGTGTTCTAGGACCAACTTTCTTCATATTCTACATAAATGACCTCTGTGATCATATTAAGAGCAACTGTGTTCTCTTCGCTTATAATGTAAAGCTGTTCAACACCACAGACAATACTGTTACCCTTTTGTTTGACCATTCTATGTATCAGAATGATCAAACAAATGGCAACTTCAAATCTCATCAAAGAAATACTCTGTCTTACATATTGGCAAAAAATAAATAAATCAGAAAATAAAATACAAGCTGAATAATCAAGACCTTGTTGATGATCCAAACTTTGTCAAGGACCTTGGAGTACTGATCTCCAATGATCTAAGTGATAGAGCCTATGTAACTACATAGCCAAAAAGGCATTAAGAGTTGTTAACCTAATCCTGTATAGCTTTTTCTCTGGTAATATCACACTACTAACTAGAGCATACAAAACATTTACTAGACCAATACTTGAATACAGCTCATCAGTCTGGAACCCGCATTATGTATCTGATATTAATACAGTTGAGAAAGTTGAGAAATATTTCACAAGAAGAGTTCTCCACTCCTCTATTCATTGCAGAATACCTTATGCCACCAGACTTGAAATTCTAGACCTAGAAAACCTAGAACTATACCACCTTTAGTCCAATCTAAGTATAGTATCTAAAATCATACATTGCAATGTCCTACCTGTCAATGAATACTTCAGCTTCAACCATAACAATACAAGAGCACACAATAGATACAAACTCAAGGTAAACCGCACCAAACTTGATTGCAGGAAATACAACTTCAGCAACAGAGTGGTCAGTGTTTGGAATACTCTACCTTACTTTGTGGTTTCTTCCCCAAACTCCAAAAACTTTAACCATAGACTGTCTACTATTGACCTCACCCCTTTCCAAAGAGGTTAGTGAGGGGGCGTGCTTAAGTGCACCAACATGCCTGCTATCCCTGTCCTATTTTTTCATTTTTTTTCTTATATGTATCCATTTCAAGTATTCATAACTATGTTTATACCTGTTACCTTATAGTCACTTGACTAAATAAATAAATAAACAAACAAACAAATAAATAAATAAATAAATAGGCTCTCTCAACTGAAGAATGGAGATTAGCACTATCTTCTAGTCTTGGACATTACTGGACAGGGAACAACTTTACCTTTCTTTAATTTATAGAAACCTTTGCTGGATGGATGATCATCCAGGTCTTGCTAGATGTTCTACTTCTTGGACATCTGATGACATATTTCTATTTAGAAAAGAAATTGATATTTTGAATAAATTTCAATTTATATATCAAATACAGAGCACAGACTCCATCAGTCATCTTCTGCTTGACGATACTCTCTCACTCTTTCCATACCTCTATTTTTCTGCTCTTCAGCACAGAGAAGAAGGAGGAAAAGAATGACAGAGTGCAAGACTATCATGCACAAGTAGGGATATAGATGATGAAATATATGATATGACATGTATTTAAGATATATGAGAAATGAAATTTGAAGAAAAACTTTGGAGGATGCATATCTGTTTTCATTTGTCTCAACTGAAGTTTTCATTCATTGATAGGGTCATTTCTAAATGCCCTGTAACTTTTATAACAAGAAACTAAAATGTTCAACTAAGTTTTGAATATCAAGGAAATAGACTGAAGACTTTTAATCTAACTTAGTAGGACTGTGGAAAAAAATGGCTTATATGTATCATGACCCAATATAATATTTCCTTCAAGTCTGTTATTGCTCTATTTCTAAACAAATCACCCCAAACATACATAAATGGTGGAATAATTTCTTGTGAATTATAGAAGTTGAATAGCATACTGCTAAATGATACACATGACATTACTTTCAGATTTACTTGTCTGTTTCCTATTTCTTCCTGTGCATTAAATCATTTTATTTTTCTGTTGGTGAGAGGAATAAAGTACAAGTAATGAACATTATCTTATCTCTCACATGGCTTCTGTGAGCAGAATGTAAAATCTCTTATGAGGAATCTTGGGCATGAATGCATCTTTACAAATATTTAACCAGGAAATGCTTACTTATTTCTTTAGTACACTGATCTGCTTAATGTAAGCATGGTAGAACACTTAGAGAGGCTTCAACATTATATAAAAGCTTTATTATGTTATGAACTATTTACCCACTCACCTTTGAAAAGGTCAGGACATATACATATATATACAACACACACACATGCATACTAGTTCTTCCTTTTTTTAACCACCTATTCTTCAGATGAGTGAAATAATTTGAAATAAATAAAGATATTCACCTGCACATTTTTGACATGTAAGTTAGTAATAGGTTTATATTTTTTAAGTTAGATTAGTGTCTTGAACTTAATGCTAAATTTCAAGACAGAGAGAACTATAGGTAAGCATCTTTCTCTGTTTTCTTTCTAATTGTCATTTAAAATTAAAGACATAGAAATCCTTTTAGCAGAAATTAGGAATTTTAAAACATATTGATTTTACATATTAAAGGAATACCGTAAAACAGTGGTTCTCAACCCAGGATCTGCAGATGCCTGGGGAGTTGCGATATCATCACAAAGGGGTCCACAAAGGCTTGAAGAAATGTTACGATTTAAATCTTCAGTTTTTGGTGTCTGTGGTCACAAAAGATGTTTAAAGCGTGTCCACGGTGAAGAAAAAGTTGAGAACCCCTCCTCTAGAAGAAGAAAAATAACAAAATGCCAGTTACAGTGAACAAAAATAAAGAAGATATTCTTTAATAAACCAAATACTGTATACTTTCTGTATATTTGTATAAATGTCATTAATAAATAACAGTCTATTTAAATATTTTACAAGAAGAAAAGAGGGGTGAATAAATAAAGGAGAATTTGAAGAACTCCTCTCTTGTCCCCTGTAATGCATACCTGAATAAATTACCAGTTTTAATGATCTGCCTGCCTGTCTGTCCGTCTACCTATCTATCTATCTTTCTATCTATCTATCTATCCATCCATCCATCCATCCATCCATCCATCCATCCATCCATCCATC
>BLBF01000063.1:12283545-12317745 GCA_015471245.1 Laticauda colubrina | reverse complement strand
GAAAATACGAGAAAATAATAAAAAAACATTTAAATTAAACCCAGAATACAACAACAAACAAAAAGAGCAAAAAAGAGACTTACAGTTAGAAGAAAATTGCGAGAAGAGTCCACTCGAAGGGGCCAGCCAGGCCAGCTTGACCTGCCCGGAGAAAACAGGAGGGAGCAGCAAAACCGCCAGCCTGAGAAACTCAGGCAGCAGTAAAATGGCTGACTCACCCTTCCAGGCGGTTCCATGGAGAAGGACCGGAGAGACAGCAACCCCATCCGAACCGGTCGAAGTCTTCAGCAGAAATGAACCGCGCAAGTCCAGATGAGTCAAAAGAAGCCCCACCTACCTGCGTGACTACGTCACCACGTAGGACTAAACCAAGAGGGGAGGGGTGTTCTGTATAAAGAATAGTAGACTCCTAATACAGGATTCTGATTGGCTAAAAAAACTAAATTGGGATTGGTTCAAAAGGAACCAATCCATGAAGCTGCTTAAAAGCAGCAAAACTAAATACCTGTCATTGGTTACAAGCCGGCAGGCAAATCCCTATAAAAAGGCTGCCGCAGCTTGGGCCAATGTTCCATTTTTCAACTGCTGTTAACTAATAAAAACTTTGTTGTTGGAACCCAGTCTACCTCGCGTTTTTCCAGACGGAACTCCTGGTATGGCAAGCTACACCTCAAGAAATCCGGGCAGGCTGCTGTCAAGCTCACTGACCAGGAGATGTACGTCATGGCCAAGTGCAGTTTCCTGGAGGGTGAGATCCACCACCGAGGAGCAGCCCCTCTGACACCCCTCTCCCTCAGACAACCCACAGACATCCAGCCAGTCCTCTTCCAGCCAGGAACCAGCGAGCCTGTCCAGGCAGGTGTCTTTAGAGGACCCCATGGCAGAGAACCCCCCCCAACAGCTGCACTCCCCATGCCAGTGGACTTGGAGGATCCCCTGTCACAAATGGAGGAAGAAGCAGCAGCCACTAGAGGCCAACCCACCTCCACCCCCACCCCCAGCTCCAGAGGATGCAGGCAGCGAGGCAGACTGGAGGGCCAGAACCACAGTGGCCTGTTGGAGATCAGGGACACAATGAAGACCAGCACAGAACTTCTCTCTCAGCTGGTCCACTTGGAGAGAGGATCCTTGGGCCGCCACACCTTCATCACCTACATGAGCCACACCCTCAGAGACCTGCCCGAGGCCCAGTACCAGGTGATGAAGGAGAAGATCACAGCACTTCTGCACAACCCTCAAGGCCCAGGTGAAGCTGCGCCTACCCAGTCCAGGTCTGCTCCTCCACCCCAAGAGATGTCACAGCCCTTCCACGGCTTTCAACAGCCCCTGACCTGCCAAGGCTACAATGACCAGGACTTCCCACAGCAGAAGCAGAACTTCCTACTCCAGGCCCAGGTTCTTTGGACACCACAGATGCCACACCTCACCCAGCTGCAGACCAGACAGCCCCACTACACTCCTCCCAACCCTTCCTCCACCCCACAGCCAAGCCTGTCAATGGACAATCTGTCATCAGTCTTGGGCCTCACATCTCAGGTCCTTGATGAGGGGCCTCTCAACCTCACGGGACTAAGTCAGCTCTCGGACAGCTTCCTGAACACACCATCCCCTGTTGTACTCAGAGCCAAGCACCCCAATGGTGCCTCAGACCAGCACTCAAGCCACAGCCACCTCCACAGTCCCTGCCCGCTGAACAGCTGAGACCATGGACATGACTCCGAGTGACTGAGAATAGTGTCAGAGACTGAGTTGTACTTGTTCAGTTTATCTTTGCTTAAGACACTTTACTTGGTTCATTTTCCTTTTTTTAAAAAGTCATAAAGTTTACCTAAGACAGTTAATAAAGGTTATCTTTGCTTAAGACACTTGGTTCATTTTTTTACCTCAGTAATGCCCCTGTCACACTGCACCAACAGATGGAAAGAGGATGTAAAATGGAGAAAAACACTTGCCATCCATTGGTTAAGGCGATGCTTCCGTTTTGTACTCACTGCATACATTTTGCTTCCTCTTTATCTATACAGCATCCGTCTATTGACGTTTCATCCGCTCAAAGGGTTTTGAGCTGCTCAAAACTTTTGCACGGAAAATGTATCCAATGCGTCCATTCTGCATCCGCTAGGCATCCACTAGGCATCTGTTCTGCATCCATTATGCATCCGCTATATCCGCTAGGCATCTGCTACACATCCGCGCAACTCAATCCACTCCAGCGGTAAACGGACGCAGGGAGGAAGCGGAACGGACGCGGAACAGATGCAGAACGGATGCAGAACGGATGCAGAATGGATGAAAGCAGATGCAGCTCACAAATAAAGCATTTAAAATGGAAGAAACGTTCGCAGAGGGGAACTATCTCGGATATTAAGGATGTCTAGAGGATGCCTAGAGGATACAAAGGGAGACATAGTGGAAAACCTATACTGCCTATAAAAAGGGGGAGCAACTCATCTGGATCTCACTTTCAGACCAGCAGCCCAGCTGTGCAGACCTCTGCAGCCTTCATCTGACTCTTCCTCTTCCACAGCATCCAGTCATGTCCACCGTGGATCGTAACAAAGTCCTTTTGGCAGCCACCATCATTCTGCAACAGTGCAAAGCCATCTACAAGCTCTGTGAACTCTACTACGGGAAGAAAAAGAGGTGGCCAAGAAGCGTCTGGGTCCGAAGATGGATTGGGAGAAGAGCTGAGTACGGACTGTACAACAAGCTGATGGTGGAGCTCAGGAACGAAGACACTCGTGCATTCCAAAACTTCATGAGGATGCCTCCAGCCATGTTTGATGAAGTTGTGCAGTGGCTGACACCCAGGTTGATGAAGGCAAATACCAACTTCCAGCCCAGCCTGGAACCTGGGCTCAAGGTGGCACTCATTCTGTGCCACCTGGCCTCAGGGACCACATACAGGAGCATGCAGTACGGCTGGAGGGTGCCACACAACACCATCAGCATTGTGGTCAGAGAAGATGGCAAGCACGTGGCCTGCAAAGCACCAGCCAAGTCGGGGTCCACTTATTTCAACGACAAGGGCTTCTTCAGCATCATCCTCTTCGCCATGGTCGATGCTGACTACAAGTTCATGTACATCATGAATGCTTCAGGCAATGGGTCAGCTTCAGATGCCCAGGTATACAATGCCAGTGACCTCAAGGAGGGGCTGGAACGCAACCTCATCATGGGCTTCCCAGATCCAGACCCACTGCCCAACGACACGTAAGATGTGCCCTACTTCATCATGGGGGATGACGCCTTCTCCCTCAGAACCTACCTCATGAAGCCCTACACCTCCAGACTCCTCACCTGTGAAGGAAGAGGAAGAGTCAGATGAAGGCTGCAGAGGTCTGCACAGCTGGGCTGCTGGTCTGAAAGTGATATCCAGATGAGTTGCTCCGCCTTTTTATCTTCAACTACAGGCTGTCCAGGGCAAGGTGGGTGGTGGAGAACACCTTTGGCATCCTGGCCAACAGGTTCCAGGTACTTCTCACCACCATGCAGCATCGCCCACAGACTGTGAGGAGGATCATGGAAGCTTGCTGCATCCTGCACAATCTCATGCGCAGCCGCTACCCAGTCTTGCAGAACAGACTCGTGGACCTCAAACAAGGCAATGGGGACATGGAGCCTGGGGAATGGAGGCAAGGCCGAAACCTGATAGACACTAAGGATGTGCAAAGCCCCAACAGAGCCTCACGTGAAGGGAAGAAGCAGTGCAATCTCCTGAAACACTGGTGCAACTCCCCAGCTGGAGCAGTGGAGTGGCAAGACAGGATGATAGATGATTAATGAATGCTTCCTTCAGCCTGTCTCATCACACGGATGAGATTGGGCCATGTATGTTGGGTGGGCCTACAATGAACAGGGCGATTAATAAAGAGTTGTGTCTATGTTGACATGTGTGGATGATTATTACATTATTATTGATAATAAAGGGCCATTGGTGGGGCACCTGGGAGGGTGGACCATACATTCCCACTATGCTTGCACTGGAGGTTTATCTATCCCACAGCTATTACCCCTCCCAAAGGTATCCCTTCTCATTCCACAGGTATCCCTGCCCATCCCACTACTATCTTAACCCATCCCACAGATATCCTAACCCATCCCACAGGTATACCTGCCCATCCCACAGCTATTACAAATCTCAAAGGTATCCCTGCCCACCCCACTGCTATCTTAACCCATCCGAAAAGCATGCAAAGGCTTAAACCATTTCTAAAAGTTTCCACCAAGACTTTATCAAAAAAAAGAAATGAAGCAAGTGTGTGAATCAAAGATAGACTTTATTAACAACAAGCTGTAAAAGAAAAATGACCCAAGTCAAGTGTCCAAATAAAGTCTACAGGTAGCCACCCAGTCTCTGGCACTCCTCTTGGTCACTCAGGGGTGAAGGGTCTAGGTTCTGTGGAGTTGGCTGGTGCTGGAGTGCTGGTCTGAAGCCCCACTGGGGTGCCTGGCCCCGAGAGGACAACAGGTGATGGTGTGTTGAGAAACACACCGTCGGACAGCTGGCTCAGACCAGTGATGTTGAGAGCTCCTTCCTCCATGCCATGGGGTGTCAGCCCCAGTACCGACGACAGACGACAGAGGCCGGGCTTGGCTGTGGGATGGAGGAAGGAACAGTGTAGTGGGGTTGTTTGGTCTACAGCTGGGTGATGACTGGCGTTGGTGGCATCGGTGGCATGGGTGGCATCAGTGTCATGGGTGGCATCGTTGGTGTCGGTAGCATCAGTGTCGTGGGTGGCATCGGTGGCGTCAATGGCATCAGTGTCGTGGGTGGCATCGGTGGCATCAGTGGAACCGGTGGCAATGGTGTCGTCCGATGACTCTGTGCCTGGACTGGGAAGGGCTGCTGCCTGTGCTGCTGGACCTCCTGGTAGCCATAGCCCTGGTAGGTGAGGGACTGTGGAAAGCCTTCGAATGGGATGGACATTACCTGGGGTGGAGGAGCTGACCTGGACTGGGTGGGAGCAGGTTCCTCTGGGTCTGGATGGTTGTGAAGCAGCTCAGTGATCCGGTCCTTCACCACCTGGTACTGGAGTTCCGCCATGTCCGTGAGGGTCTGGTTGACATAGGTGAGGAAGGGCTTGTGGTTGGAGGATGAGGAGTCGGTGTGGACCAGCTGAGAGAGGAGATCTATGCTGCTCTGGATGGTGTCCCTGATCTCCAGCAGGACAGTGTGGCTCTGCCCCTCCGGTCTCGCTCTCTGCCTTTCTGTGGAGGTGGAGCTGGGGGTGGATGCGGGTTGGGCTGTGGTGGAAGTGCCGTCTCCATTCTTCCACTGCACCAGGGAGTTCTCCACACGCTCCACCACGGTTACAACAGCTGTCTGCAGGTTCTCCACCGTGGCACGCACCACAGAAACCTGCCTGGAGATAGGAGCTGACTCTCGGCCAGAAGAGGACTGGCTCTCAGCAGGCTGCCGGAGAGAGAGGGTAGTGAGAGGGTCTGCTGGTGCTCCTCGGTGGCGGATCTCACCCTCCAGGAAGCTGCACCTGGCCATGACGTAGGTCTTTCTGTCCGTCAGCTTAACCGTGGCCTGGCCAGATTTCTTCAGGTGCAGCTTCCTTTACCAGGTGTGCATGTGCTTTCAGCAGCCGAGGAGCACCTCCAAGCAGCATGCTTCCACTTGGTGTCCCTGTAGAGACGGTGTCCCTTCCACCACAGATGGTCATTCTCTCTCAGCAACTCCAGCACCTCATCCTCATGTTCCTCCTCAATGGAGTATTGCCTCCTCTCCTGTCCCCACATATGCCTCTTCCTCCCTTGGGCAGGACCAGATGGGCCCTCATCAGAGGGGCTCCCAGGTAGTAGGGGCTGCCCCTCCACACCACCAGCAACAGCAGCAACAGCAGGATCATCATCATCATCATCATCATCATCTTCATCATCATCATCATCACCAGCAGGATCATAATCATCATCATCAGCAGCAGCAACAGCAGCAGGACCAGGATCATCAGCATCAGAATAAGCACCAGCAGTGCCAGCAAGACCAGGAGCACGAGCATGATGAGCAAGTCCAGGAGTACAAGCAGGACCATCAGGACCAGCAGGACGAGGAGCAGCTTCAGCAGGGTACACACCAGCAGAAGAACCACCGCCAGGAGCAGCCTCAGCAGAGTAAGCATGAGCAGAAGCACCACCGCCAGAAGCAGTATAATCAGGTCCTCCAGAAGCAGAAGCAACAGAAGTCCCAGCACAAGCCCCAGCAGAAGCAGAGTCAGGGACAGGAGGTGGGAGGGTGGCCCTGTCCCTCTTGCCAGGGATGGCGGCATGTTGCTGCTTTCTCTTCTTCCCCATGGTTGTGGGGTTGCTGGCTGGTAGGGAGGCTGGCAGGGAGGCTGGCAGGCACCAAGGCTGGCAGGAAGGCTGGCAGGCAGGCAGGCACCAAAGCTGGCAGGCAGACTGGCTGGCAGGAAGGCTGGAAGGCAGGCTGGCAGCAAGGCTGGCAGGGAGGCTGGCCAGGAGGCTGGGAGGCAGACCTGGAGGCAGGCTGGGAGGCAGGCTGGCAGGAAGGCTGGCAGGAAGGCGTGCAGCAAGGCTTGCAGGCAGGGCAGGCAAGGCAGTCAATGCGTCCGGCAGCAGGTCTTTCCTCCGAATGGTGACCTGCTTCTGAGCTGCTTCCCTTTATATCCGTGGGGCTTACGCAATGCATCCCCCCCGCATGTGCAATTTATGGCATGCATCCGTTAGGCTTCCGCTGTGCATCTGCTAGGCTTCTGCTCTGCATCCGCTTCATCCGCTATGCATCCGCTGTGCATCCGCTTCATCCGTTCCGCGTCCGCTCTGCATCTGCTTCATCCGTTCTGCGTCTGCTTTGCTGAGGTCCCTCGGAAGCCTAGCGGATGTGCCATCCGCTCTCATCTGCTTCCATCCGCTGGGCTTCTGTTCCGCATCCGCTTTCCATTCGCTCTGCGTCCTCCCCGCCTCCGTTCCTTTCCGTATTATCCGCTCTGGTTATGCAAATTTTTGCCACTTTTGAGAGCGGAGAACAATGGATGGAACATTTTTTTCATCCGTTGTGTCCTTTTTACTAACGTTTTGCATCCGTTGGGCAGTGTGACAGGGCCTTAAAGTGTTGGTGAAAACTTTGAAAAAATGGTTAAGCCTTTGCATGCCTGTGGGATAGATAAGGATAGTTGTGGGATAGATAAACCTCTAGTGCAAGCATAGTAGGACTGTATGGTCCACCATCCCAGCTGCCACACATGTGGACCTTTTTTATCAATAACAATTTATTCATTGATCAACACATTTTAAAATAAACAAAGCTCTTTATTAATACCGTATTCATTGTAGGACCACTCAACATACATGGCACAATCTCATCAGTGTTATGAGACAGGCTCAAGGAAGCATCCATTAATCATCTATCATCCTGTCTTGCCACTCCACTGCTCCAGCTGGCGAATTGCACCAGTGTCTCAGTAGGTTGCGCTGCTTCTTCCCTTCATGTGAAGATCTGTTGGGGCCTTCTACATCCACAGTGTCTATCAGGTTTTGTCCTTGCCTCCATTCATCAGGCTCTATGTCCCCATTTCCTTGTTGGAGGTCCACGAGCCTGTTCTGCAACACTGGGTTGTGGGTGCGCATGAGATTTTGCAGGATGCAGCAAGCTTCCACGATGCTCCTCACAGTCTGTGGGCGATGCTGCATGGTGGTGAGAAGTACCTGGAACCTGTTGGCCAGGATGCCAAAGGCGTTCTCCATCACCCGTCTTGCCCTGGACAGCCTGTAGTTGAAGATCCTTGAAGTGTTGGGCTTCATGAGGTAGGTTCTGAGGGAGAAGGCGTCATCACCCATGATGAAATAGGGCACATCTTGTGTGTCGTTGGGTCGGGGGTCTGGTTCTGGAAAACCCATGATGAGGTTGCATTCCAGCCCATCCTTAAGGTCACTTGCGTTGGTTACCTGGCCATCTGAAGCTGACCCGTTGCCTGAAGCATCGATGTAGATGAACTTTTAATCAACATCAACCATGGCAAAGGGGATGATACTGAAGAAGCCCTTGTAGTTGAAATAAGTGGACCCTGAGTTAGCTGGAGCTTTGCAGGCCACGTGCTTCCCATCTATGGCTCCAACGGTGTGGGGAAAGTTCCACTTCTGATACCACTGTTCTGCAACTTTTTTCCAGCCTTCTTCAGTGGTGAGACACTGGAGGAGCTCCTCCACGTATTCTTCGATGATGGCCTTTACCACTTCTCTGACCACTTTGCTGATGTTGTTGTGTGGCACCCTCCAGGCATACTGCATGTTTCTGTATGTAGTTCCAGAGGCCAGGTGGTGCAGAGACAGTGCCACCTTCAGTCCAGGGTCCAGGTTGGCACGGAAGTTGGTGCTAGGCTTGGTCAACCTGGGTCTCAGATGCTCTACAACTTTGTCAAATATGGCTGGTGGCATCCTCATGAAGTGATGGAATGCATGAGGGTCTTCATTCTTCAGCTCCACCATCAACTGGTCCTCCAGTCCAAACTCCATTCTTCTCACGATCCATCCTCGTACCCACTCAGCTCTTGGACGTCTCCTTCTTCTCCTTCTGTATAAAAGGTGAAACAGTCTGAACAGGTTTGGGTTCTGGTGATGAATGATCACAGCTTCCATACGGACTGTGTCATGATCCATGGTGGAGAACAATTGATGATGTGGAAGACCAAGACCAAGGGTGAAGAGGTCTGTACACCCTGGCTGCTGGACTCATACTGAGATCCAGATGATTTTCTGGAAATATTGGTAGTCCGCTATGGGGCCTTCTACATACTCTAGACATACTGCAGACATCCTAAATATATGAGATACATCCCAGATACAAACGTTTTGTCCGGTTTAATCCTTTATATACAAGATACATACACTTACATCCTTTCTATTTCCGTGCTACTAACACTGTGTAGACGTTCCGTGCACCTTTCGTTTCCTCCCTCTTTCCGTTTTCAGCTGCAGCGGATGTGAGTGGAGGGGATGGCCAGAGGATGCAGAGAGGATACAGCGGACGTTTAACGGAGGATAACGGACATAAAACTTTTGTTGCCCGTATATGTCGTGGATGTACATCGTACATCATACGCGGCGGAAAGTTCATCCGTTCACAAAGTTTTGTGCTGCTCAAAACTTCTTGCGCAGATGAAATGTCAGGGGATGGATGCTCGAGGGACAGAGCGTATGAAACACGTATGCAGTGAGTACACAGTGGATGCATAGCATTTTCCAACGGATGGCAAGCTTTTTGTAATGTTTTACATCCTCTTTGCATCCGTAAGTGCAGTGGGACAGGGGCTTTTTCAATCAATTAGTGGCCTGCAACGTATGGCTATCTATAGAGACAAACACTGAAGTACAATGAATTGTTAGGAGACAACAGTTGGAAGAATATCAACTATTTTGTGCAGAAGTTATTTCATTAAGTGCATGTCTATGTTGGTTTACACCAGGACCATTTTTCAGTTCTAATTTTCTATTTCTAATTTTGTCTCTATCTCTACTTCTATTTATGGTCAGCTAGATATTTAGATTAAACTTGGCATTTTGATCCATTGAGTCCTTCCCCAAGGATCTGAAACAGGCAAATGTTGTTGATGAATATTGTTAAAGATATTGTTGCAGGCGGTAAGCTATTCGAAGTAAAACTGTCCTTTGCTATTGAATGATGGTGATTTCGTGAATGCTGATTGCGTTCGAATGATGCTTCACTTGTTTGGGGATTGTGCCCAAGGACCAGAAGTGGTATTCAGCAGGATCTGACCAGTTCTGGAGAACTGGTATAGGATATTTTGAGTAGTCTAGAGAACTGACAAATACTACCTCTGACTGAAGATTTTACAGTATCCTTCACCTGCCATGCCCACCTAGCCATATCCACAGAACCAGTAGTAAAAAAAATTGAATCCCACCACTGCCAAGGACCTATTATTATTGGTAATGTCTGCTTTCTTCTCCCACATATGTTCTACTTTTATTTGCATGTCTTTGTATTTTTTTTAACTTACTCATTTTGATGTTTCCACCAAATTTTCATTACTAGCACATTTTTACAGATATTCCAGTGAAACATAGCGGCAATTGTGTTAATATGTTATTGTTTTTAGAAGATTTGTGCAATCTTTTTGTATAAACTGAGTGTATCATCTACTGTTTCTTTTGGTCCTCATTTGTATTAGTTTGAATAGCTTGCTCTTGAGCAAAAGAAATTAAGCCTTCAGTTTCTTTTCTTTTTTTTAATGTTCCAATTTTAAGTCATTGTCAGGTTTCATCTTTATCTACCCCCCCATCTTTTGTAGCAGTTGACCTCATAATCCTTCTTCCTGTCAACATTCTGCTTGTTTTTATTTCATTATTTCAACATTCATGTTTGTTTCCTATACATTCAGTATGTTCTGCTTTTTAACTTGCATCAATGCTTGTTCTTGGTTGTTTTTTGTATAATCAGCCAATGCATGCTTTTCTTCTTTGACAGATTTTTTGATTTGAAATAAACTTCTGCCTTTATTTCTGCAAAGTATTCTATCATTATCATTACAAGAACTAATGCATAGTAAATAGTCATGAATTATCTTTGCATCCCTCCCTCCTTTCCTTCCTTCCGTCCTTTCTTCCTTCCTTCCTGCCTGTCTGCCTGCCTGCCTTTTTTCTTTCTGTTTCTCCAAACTCTCTCATCACATTTTCTATTTGGGGGGACTGTGTTGATTTTTAATACTACTGGAAATGCAGCAAAGCAAATATGGAATTCATTTTCTTTTTGAATTATTGGGGACTCTCATGTGCAACTCTTCTCACATTACTAAAAATACTTGCTTTATTATATGTTGTGAAGAAATGCATAGTAACTTCCAGCTGTTTAAATCAAACCAATTACTATTTTTCCCCATTATATAGAAATTCAACATCTGGCTTTTGAACCTTTCAACTATTTGTGATGCATTATTTAGAAGTTATCTTCCTTCATTTCCTCACTTGCCAAATCAATAGCTGCAACAGAAAACAGCCATGATCACAATTAGTGGGGAAAGGCCTGCAGGCAAAAAATGGTAGTTATCCTTCACAAATTCTTAGTTTTATGTAGAAATCAAACAATTTATTTCCAGGTCACTAAAGAATTTCTTTCCAAGTCTCTTTAAGATAAATGCGTATGTTTGTCCAATGCTATTTTTTACCATCGCCTTCCTATTTACATGCATACATACATACATACATACATACATACATACATACATACACACATACGTGTGTGTGTGTGTGTGTGTGTGTGTGTGGTATTCAGCTTTGTTTGGGTATTTTCCCACGTCATTATAGTTGTGCTTTTAAAGTTGGAGCAACATTTCGGCAGAATCTCATCTGCCATCACCAGGATTCTGTATTGGGTTTGTCTGTGTGTCAGGCTTTCACAGCCATTTCTGCTGTTCAATGAGATTGAAAAAAGACCTGAAAGCATGAATAGAAGAGATGACTCCACCAGACTCTCAATTATCTGGAAGCCTGCACTCACAAATAAAAAAATCTCCACACCACAAGCCAAGCAAACACCTGGGCACAAACAAGGCAAAGAAACAGAGAGGCAAAGAAACAGAGAGGAGACATTTTGCTAGATCTTCAAAAGATAAGTGAGTGTCCTCAGGTCGACTTGTGGACACTCGGGGGGGGGGGGAACAGGCAGGATGAATGTTGCAGTGCCTTTGGAATCATTTGTAAGAGTGAAATGACTGCTATGGTGCTGCGACATTTGTGTCCTCTGTACTGTGTCATAAGTACTTGGGGGGGGGTTATGTTGCAACTTCAAATGGTTGCCAAATGAACTGTCATAACTCCGGATTGCTGCAGTTCAATCTCTGGCCAGTGTGGAAATCCACTATTGCAGTGTCCCTGATAAGGCCTACTACCAAACCTCTGTTAACCCTTGTAATGAAGGATAGAAAGACAGTCATTTTTTTAACAGCTCTTAGTTTTCAGGACCCTCTTTTAGATGTCTCCTCTCAAACATATATTTTCTTGAGGGTGACTGAATATCTTATCACTATCATAGTGCAGATAGAACTATCATTATACTGAGAGATATTAATGAAGAAAACATTGTATTTACTTCCCCAAAACTTTCTGAAAAAAGTTACCAGGCATTCCATGCCCCGAGAGCCTCAAAACTTCTCTCTTCTGTCTCCATGTTTCACCCTTGTGATGTTCCATAAATCCCTCAAAACCTGGTTATGTCACCTGGCCTGGAGATCCCAGGGAACCAGAGATGTCTTCAGATGGCTCTGTTACTGAAATGACATACTATTTTCTCCATGTCTGGGATTTATGTATTTGAGCCACAGTGTCACAATGGTTAGAAATCAGTACTGCAGGTTACTTCTGCTGCCTGCTAGTTGCATGCAATTTGGCAGTTCAAATCTCACAAGACTCAAGGTTGACTCAGGCTTCCATCCTTCTGAGATTGATAAAATGAGGACCCAGTTCGTTGGGGGTAACATACTAACTCTGTAAACCACCTAGAGAAAACTGTAAGGCACTGTGAAGCAGTATATAAGTCTAAGTCCTATACTACTACTATTAATTTTAATAATATTTAATTTTTAACACTGAATTTAAAATATATTTGTATGATTGTTTATATTTATGTGTGTGTTTAATTGGATTACTGTATGCTGCCAAATATCACCTTGATGAGATGGGTGACCATATAAATATAATTAATAAATAATAAATGATTGATATGCCATTTGTGCCTGTATAATGAGAAGGAATGGATCTTATAAACCACCATAAATCTGAGAATATATATATGTATGCTGTTCAGGTTACTTTGGGTATAATCCCATGTCATTGTAGTTGTGCTTTTAAAGTTGTAGCAACATTTCGGCAGAATGTCATCTGCCATCATCAGGCTTCTGTATTGAGTTCGTCTGTGAGTCAGGCTATCACAGCCATTTCAGTTTTAAATTTGAGGCAAGCCTACTGTTGAGCCAGAATGGTTTTTTCTTCATCCTGATTGGTTGGGAGTCTTGGTCTGTGTTTATTGGTCTTGGAGTTTGCTGTGTTCTGCTTGATTGGTGTTTCTAGTTTCTTCTGTCTGTTTTGTGGCTTTGATTGGCTGGCAACACTGTGTTCCTGTGTTGGAGGCTTTCAGTGCAGCTTGGCTTCGAGTAAAAGGATGGCTATCATCCATTAGGAAGCTAGGTTTCATCTGGGTGCCTGGTTGGGGTGTGTTTGAGCTGGAGGTATCAAGGGGGATCTGTTTGTGCCCAGGTGTTTGCTTGGTTTGTGGTGTGGAGATTTTTTTGTTTGTTAGTGTAGGCTTCCAGATAATTGACAGTCTGGTGGAGTCATCTCTTCTATTCATGCTTTCAGGTTTCTTTTCAATCTCTATGGCTTCTCTGATAATTCTGTAGCTAGGGTTTTCTATAGTGCCTAGGGTTTTGGTGCCATTGAAGTTGATGCTATGACCTGTGGCTTTCATGTGTTGGACCAGTGAGGAAGTGTGTTCCAGCTTTTTTACTGAATGTTTGTGTTCATCCAGGTAGGTACTTATTCTTCTATTGGTCTGTCCAATGTATGTGGCCGGGCATGAAGCACAGTGGACTTCATAAATGCCTTGGTTTTCCAGGTCAATTTTATCTTTGGGGTTTCTTAGGATGGTTGCTATTTTTTTTGTCTGTTTTGAAGGCAATCTTGATGTAATGCCTGTGTAGTAACTTACTGATTTTGTCTGTTGTACCTCTTATGTAGGGCAGAACAGCTGTTCCAGACAGCTGTCTGTTGATCTTCTAGGTCTCTATTATGTCTCAGTGTGTTTTTGTGGATCAAGCCAGTGATTTTGCTTTTTTGGAAGCTGTTGGCTGTGAGTACTTTAATCAGGGTGCATAGTTCAGTCTTCATGTGTGTCTTGTCAACAAGGTGTTTGGTTCTAGTAATTAGTGTTTTGGCCACAGTGCTAGGTGGTGGTGGGATTGGGCATTGAGAAAGCAGTTGGTGTGTGTTTTCTTCTGGTATATGGTGTGTCCTACTGTGCCATCTGTATTTTTGTAGATTAGTACATCTAGGAATGGTAGTTGTTTGTTTGTTTCCATTTCCATAGAGTTTCATGTTGGTGTGTGTGCTGCTTAGGAGTGTTAGGAAATTGTCTAGCTTTTCTTTTCTGTGGGACCAAATAACAAATGTGTCATTGATTTATCTTAACCATAGTTTGGGTTTGTGAGTGACATTGGCTAGAGCTCTGGATTCGAATTCTTCCATGAACAGGTTTGCAATGATGGGTGACAGTGGTGATCCCATAGGGGCTCCTTCGATTTGCTTGTATCTTTATCCTTTGTATGTGAAATATGTGTTGGTTAAGCAGTGTTCTGTTAGTTCCATGAGGTGTTTGGGTGGTTGGTATTTATTTTGATAATTTGTAGGGATTCTTTTATTGGGACTTGAAACCATGAAACCATGTCGAAACTTACAGTCAGATCTTCTTGTTCCACATGTAGATCTTTGATCATTTCTGAGAGGTGGTATGAGTTTTGTACATGTGAAGCTGCTGCTTCAGCATGGGGCTGTAGTTACTTTGCTAGGTATTTGGCTAGGTTTTGTAGTGGTGTTCCTCTGGTGCTGACTATAGGTCTTAGAGGTATGCCTTCTTTGTGTATTTTTGGGAGGCCATATAGTTTGGGGCATCTGGAAGATTTTTCTCTTGGGATGATCGTCTGTTGGATTTCTTTGCTTATGTGGCTGGTTATAATTTTCTTCTTGGTTATTTTTTCCAGATATATGGTTGAGTCTGTGTTTATGGGTTTGTATGTGGAGTGTTGGAGTTAGTCTGTCAATTTTGTTTCATAGTCTTTCCTATCCATTACTACTGTGGCATTCCCTTTATCTGCTGGAAGTATGATTATGCTGCTGTTGTTTTTTAGAGATTGTGGGGCTTTTAGTTCCTTTTTGTGCAAGTTGCTTTTGGGTGGTTTGCTTGTGCATAGGATGTTAGTGACTTGGTGTGTTATTTTATCAGCTTCCTCTGTGTTTAATTTTGTTAGGCTGGATTCCACTCCACATATGATGGATTCTGTGGGGATTTTTTGGGGTGCTATAGCCTAATTCTACTAATTCTACACCTGGTATTGAGCAACAAAATCCACCCTCTACTTTGGGACAAGATAAAACAACTTACAACTTGGAGAGCTGAAACTGAAACCACTTACAAAAATGACAAACTCCTGAAGAAACTAAAGAAATTAGAACATGACAAGAAAGCCCCCAACAACTCACAACAACACCTGAAACAATTAGTATACAATGTTTCCAACAGATAACTCACCAAAACAGAAACATATGTCCTAACCAAAGGATTCAATTATGCTATAGTCCCCTTCAAAACAGACAGAAAAATAGCAGCCATCCTTAGAAACCCTAAAGATAAAATTGACCTGGAAAACCAAGGCATATATGAAGTCCCCTGTGTATCATGCCCGCCCACGTACATTAGACAGACCAATAAAAGAATAAGTACCCACCTGGATGAACACAAAAATGCAGTAAAAAAGCTGGAACACACTTCCTCACTAGTCCAACACATGAAAGCCACAGGTCATTGCATCAACTTCAATGGCACCAAAATCCTAGCCACTATAGAAAACCCCAGCTACAGAATTATCAGAGAAGCCATAGAAATTGAAAAAAGACCTGAAAGCATGAATAGAAGTGATGACTCCACCAGATGGTCAATTATCTGGACGCCTGCACTCTCAAACAAAAAAAAATCTCCACACCAAAAGCCAGGCACAAACAGATCCCTCCACCCGATACCTCCAGCTCAAACACACCCCAACCAGGCACCCAGATGAAACCTAGCTTCCTAATAAATGATAGCCGTCTGTTTACTCAGAGCCAAGCCACACTAAAAGCCTCCAATACAGGAAACACAATGTTGCCAGCCAATCAAGACAAAAAAAGCTACAAAACAGATAGAAGATATTAGAAACATCAATCAAGCAGAACACAGCAAACTCCAAGACCAATAAGCACAGACCAAGACTCCCAACCAATCAGGATGAAGAAAAAACCATTCTGGCTCAGCAGTAGGCTAGCACCAAATTTAAAACAGAAACGGCTGTGACAGACAAGCACTGTACAGAAGCCTGATGATGGCAGATGAGATTCTGCCGAAACGTTGCTTCAACTTTAAAAACACAACTATAATGAAGTGGGAAATTACCCGAACAAAGCTGAATACCATACATACATCATACATACATACATACATACATACATACATACATACATGTTTTGCCATCCAAATATTCCATATTTGTATGAATCTTTGAGTTCATCTGGAATGTTTTCTCTGGAAATAACATAGAAACAAAAAGAAAAAAGAAAAAGAAAATTTAGCCTTATTGGACAAAGATAAAAATGGAAAAATTAATGATATCAATAGGAAGTAGAAAATGGTTAATCCCACAAATTAAATCAAGTACAGTTTCTTATTACTAAGAAAACTGAAGTATGGTATTTTGGACACATAAAGGAGCTCTCACAAACTAGAACAAACATTTGAATGAAATAGTTTGAAGCAACATTAATTTCAAAATTATGCCATTCCTTTTGTTCTTTTGAAATGCAGCAAACGTTCCCTGATTTACCTTCCAGATGATAAAGCACTGATTATTTTGTAGAAATGATTAATTTATCTCCCAGTGATCTTTATTTTTGTTTTAATTTTAACATCCTATAAATCTTCCTTCATTTAATCCTTCATAAGTAATAGTTGTACAGAATTATTTTAACAGTTTTCATTTATTAATGTTATAGTTTTATGCTGCCAGCATTATTTAGTATTTTAGCTGTGTTTAAGTATTTAGTGTTAACTCTGTTGTCTGGGGAAAATATTACTGAACACCAGGATGTACTTCTGAATAAACATGCAAAGGTTTATCTTGTGAACATTTTTTTTTGCATATGAAAACAAATTAAGAAAGATGAACTTGATTATAAAATAAGGAGATTGTATAAAGGAAGTATCTGAAAAGTTTGTAGTTTAGCCTTTTCCAGCCATGTATCTGGAAGATATCTGGGGATGACAAGAAATCTATCTACCTCAGCATGAGGTAGATCCTGTTCTTCCCTTCCATAATTCAGTGAGGAGAGAAAAATAATCCTTCAGTTCCCAAACTGTGGGCTTCAAGATTTCCCTCATCTAGAGTACTCCAAGCAATCAGCAAACTTATAACCATTACCATGGATCTAGTCCAATAGTTAAAAAGGGAATTATGCAAAACTGCAAGTATTAACAAGTTCTGGGAGATATAGATGGATTCAATGGAGATGGTCTAGACACAGGTCCTCTGCTTAAAAAATAGAGCTGATTACTTTGGATTTCTCCTTCCCACTCCTGCTTGTTTAGAGAGATGATGTACTTTGTTTATCTCTCCTTCCAGTAGGTTCAACAATCCCTTCATAGCTTTCCTTACTATGCTGGGCAAAGTGACATTAATTGCATTGAAGAATTTGCAGGACTTGTAATCTGTTAAACTAGCCCACTACCTGGTAGAGGTTCAACAGATGGCTTTGTAGGAATCATCTTTTCTATAACCCTAACTCACCCAGAATATGTTATTTAAAATGAAATTGTTTGGACAAGAACTCTTAATTATTGCCTTGCTCTGTATTTTAATTTGTTCCTGCTGCCTTGTTGCATTATTGTTTTAACTTTCTTTTGCTTCTTGCTTTGTTAGGGAAAACAATCATTTCCCCCTAAAGATCAGTTTGACTACTGTAATCATCATCAGACTACCATCCAGTTGTGTTGTCTCCAGCAGACTTTCTTCTAGCATCAGTAAGAAGTGGTCTTCTCTTCAGTGGGGACTACTGTCTTGGAAGTCATTATTCCACAAAACAATATGTTTGCTATGATTTATGCATGGATCACATATTGTTTAGTTGCCTCAACATTTGAGAATATATGTTGGTGTTATTGTATTGTGTTACAGTTGGTAACATTGTATAATCTTGATAAGATTGGTTTATCTGAATTGGTTTTATGCTGTATTTCTTCTATTTTAATAATGTAGAACTTGATACTATGGACCACCTTATAATGATACATATATCAGACATTCTACAAACATAATAAATACAGAAAAAGTACTTTGCCCTATTTTTTTTTTAAAAAAAAATCACAATTCATTTTAGAGTAGTTTGTGGAAATTTGGAATCAGGTAAATTATTAGTACATTATCAGTGCTGCTATTACTATGTGCCTCTGGAATAAATAGGTACTTAATTCTAATCAATGTATAAACACATTCACATTATTTTTTACCTCTGAGTATGTCCGTATGAAGTGGTTGAATATATACCGGTCACATTTGCTTAGAAACTTGAAGTTGAGAAAATAAGAAAATGTCAAACTTTAATTATGACTTTGACAACATTTATAGTTATTGAATCAATGAGATTATTTATACTCCTGCAATTAAGCAAGTGCCCAAATAGCTTTAGAAGGCACTTCACAGATGGTGATATTAAACTCGGTAACTTCTTTATAACACTGAGATATTAGGTGTCACTTCTCACTTCAATCAAGGTCAATTAATTCATTTGCTCTCTAATCTGAACGTGACATGATCTAGCTGCCATTGAAGTTAATGTTCCTTGATTAATAACAGCTGAAAAGGCTTTTCTATTTCTTCTGGAAAGACCCTTCACTTTATGACATTAAGAAGCCATGAAATATACACGGCTCATTGTTGAAACCTAATATTCAGAGCATTCATAATGCTAGGATGCTGTTCAAATCTAGCTTCCATCATCTCTAATCATCGATTGTGTTAGCTGAAGCTGGTAAAAGTTGTATCCCATGATCCTGGCCATAATAGTCTACAGAGTTTATCAATTCTTGGTAGAAGATTTGATGGTAATTCTGGGAATAAAGAAGAAGAAAAGATAGTTTTGAAAATATTAGGATAATTCTGAATTCAGTTGTGTTTTACTGAGAGCTCCTTGGACAAAGAGGGAGGTATGTGTAATAAATAACTATGGATATTCTCATATGTGATAAATACATAAAATATAACCAAGGAGCTGGGATGGCTTATAGATTCACACACTAAACTATACCATATGGTTTCATGGACTGTAGTTCAACATAATAGATGGAGTATTATGCTGAGCAAGGGATATATTATTTTTGGAGTAATTGAAAACAATGCATTCAGATGGAAATAACATGCAAGAGAAAGGTTGATATAATTAGGTAATAATAGTAGTAATCACCAGTGTTTTCACTATTTGTTTTCATTTCCCCTCTGACCTTGCTATCTCCTCTCTTTCCTCAAATCATAATTTTCCTTGACACTGAGTGTGCTTCATAAAATAGATCAAAATCCAAAAGACTACTGGATTAATTAATTAATTATGTTCTAAGATTCTTTACACATTTAAATCTAAAAGAACATTAACAGCAGGTAAAAACATAATTATGGAAGTAAAAGATGGCACAGTGCTTAAGTTTAGGAGAATATTATCTAAAATAGTTCAATTTTTAATATTTTCTTGAAAACTCACAAGATTGTTTGATTTCCACCGGGAAGATATTCCAAAGCATTGGCCTCGCCAAAAGCAATCAGTGCCTTTTAGCTTCAGCCTGCCTCAGTTCACAGAAGTGTGGGATTATAACTATTTTTTTCTCCAGAAAAAGCAGTGTCAAACTCATGGGCCACAGTCCAGATGCATAATGCACTGGCCACTCCCCACCCCCGATTTAGCAAAGGGGGAAAAGGCATGATATGTCATGTAATAACAAGGTGGTGCCATGATTTTAACACCCCTGTTCCAGAAGATCTAGCCATTGGGTCCTTCCAATTTAAAACAATCTTCCTGGCATCCAAGTACCAAGCCATAAAGGGGCTGTATAGGTCAACACCAGCACCTTAAATTATAGTCATAATCCAATTGGCAACCAGAACAACACTGGTTTCAGCAAATCTCCTTCCCAGGCAGAAGGAAATCAACAACTGGCAGATGACCTGAATGTGTTTTACTGCAGGTTTGAAAAGAAATTACAGCCACCTATCTCCACAACCCACATCTCAAACACACCAACAACAGCCAAGCCTCCTACAACTGGCCCCAATCCATTGGGCTCACAACTCTGGGGGTCACAGAAAAAGAAGTGCAAGATCTATTACACAGACAAATGCCAGGAAAAGCACCAGGGCCAGACAAGATAACTCCTTCTTGCTTAAAAGTCTGTGCTGACCAATTGCCCCCCATCTTCACCCGAATCTTCAATAGATCACTAGAGATGTGCTATGTTCCTTCCTGCTTCAAACTTTCTACCATCAACCCAGTGCCAAAAAAGCCCTCCATCAAGGAACTGAATAACTACAGACCAGTTGCTCTAACATCTGGAGTTATGAAAATCTTTAAAAGGCTTGTGCTGTCCCACCTGAAAACCATCATGGATCTGCTGTTAGAACCCATGCAGTTTGCATACCGAGCAAATAGATTGACAGATAATGCTATTAACATGGCTCTGCATTACATCCTACAACACCTTGAATCTCCAAATACCTACACAAGGGTCCTCTTTGTAGACTTCAATACCATCATTCCAGACACTCTTCTAGGTAAATTAAACCAACTAGCGGTACCTGAACACACTTGTAAGTGGATCATAAGCTTCCTAACAGACAGGAAGCAGCAGGTGAAACTAGGCAGAATCACATCTGATACCTGTACAATCAGCACAGGGGGCCCCTAAGGCTGTGTGCTATCTCCACTTCTCTTCTCTCTATATACCAATGACTGCATCTCAAATGAGCCATCTGTTAAAATACTGAAGTTTGCTGATGACACAACAGTGATTGGTCTCATTTGAGACAACAATGAATCTACATACAGACAGGAGGTTATACAACTTGCCTCATGGTGTAACTGGAACAATCTGGAACTGAACACACTCAAAACTGTAGAAATGGTAGTAGACTTTGGAAGAAACCCTCCCATACTACTACCTCTTACAATACTGGATAACACAGTATCAACAGTAGAGACCTTCAAATTTCTAGGTACTATTATATCACATGACCTAAAATGGACACCTAACATCAAAAACGTCATCAAAAAAGCACAACAAAGAATGTTCTTTCTGCGCCAACTCAGAAAGCTCAAACTGCCCAAGGAGCTGCTGATCCAGTTCTACAAAGGAATTATTGAGTCTATCATCTGCACCTCTATAACTGTCTGGTTTGGTTCTGCAACCCAACAGGACAGACACAGACTTCAGAGGATAATTAGGACTCCAGAAAAAAACAATTACTACCCACCTGCCTTCAGTCAAGGACCTGTATACTCCGCAAGTCAAAAAGAGGGCTGTGAAAATATTTACATCCCAGACATAAACTTTTTGAACTCCTTCCCTCAAAACGACACTATAGAGCACTGCACACAAGAACAACTAGACACAAGAACAATTTTTTCCCGAAAGTCATCACTCTGCTAAACAAATAATTCCCTCAACACTGTTCAACTATTACAAAGTCTGCACTACTATTACTGTTAATCTTCTCATCATTCCTTATCACCCATCCCTTCCCACTTGTGATTGTAGGACTGTAACTTTGTTGCTTATATCCTTACAATTTATACTGATTGTTTCCTAGTATGATTTGATTGTTGATTGTACCCTATGACTATCATTAAGTGTTCTACGTTATGATTCTTGATTCTTAACAAATGTATCTTTTCTTTATGTATACTGACAGTATTTACACCAAGACAAATTCCTTGTGTGTCCAATCACACTTGGCCAATAAAGTATTCTATTCTATTCTATTCTATTCTATTCTATTCTATTCTATTCTATTCTATTCAGAGCAGGATCTGCAAAATTTGTTTTCTGCTTCGAGTTTGAAGAGTCAGTGACTATGTGGGTTGCTGCATCCTGGTCCAGCTGTAGTTTAACACAGCTCAATGTAAAGTGCACTGCAACAGTCAAATAATCATGATAAGGGAATGAGTATGAGTTTTATAGTGAGATCCTTGGACACTAGGTAAGGCAGAAATTGGCACATCAGCTAAAGTTGGGAAAAGCTACCTCTAATTATGGCTTCCATTTGTTGTTTGGGCAGGAGCCCTGAACCCACAAAAATCCCCAATCACAGACTTACTAAGTAGTAGTTGTCTTTCTAGAGATAACATTGGTCTTGACAGAAAACTCTAGTGTACAAACAGCAACTGCTGTGAATTTCCTATTGTTTTCCATCCAGAATCTTACAACCTCCAGGCAGAGGATTGGACTTTGTCAGCAACTCCTCTGCAACCAATTTAAAGTTAGGTTTTACTAACATACTGACAATGCTACTGTATACCCAAACTGTCAGATGATATTTCCCAGAGGATTCATTAAAAAAAAAAAAAAAAATCAGAGAGCCAGGGAGAGTGAAATGACCTCAGAAAGCAACCATCAAGTGATCCTTTTCCATTAATCACAGAGAAAAACTGCAAAACAGTACCTTCCATCTTTATAGGTAATGCAATGAGATATCATGGTCAATAGTATCAAAGGCTGCCAAGAAATCTAACAAGACTAGGAAAAGTACACTACCTTCATCCAGGTCGCAATACATGTCATCCAACTACTGTATCTCATGCTCAGGTCTGAGTCCTGCCTAAAAAAATGTCCAAAAACACTGCTTCCTTTAGGGTGCTGAGAAGTTGGTCTACCTTGATTTTGCCTTGATAACTTTCTCTAAAAAAAACCTTTATCATTGTCTTGATAACTTTCTCTAAAAAAGTGAAGTTGGAACATGTATAAGAATTATCTCAAATTGCTGGATCCAGGATCAGCCTGATCAGAAGGGAGTGCATCACAGCTAAAATTGCTGATAGTTCCCACACATAAATAAAAAATGTTGATTTTTCCAGATCTCAATATTTATTTTTCACATGTCCTGCAGCAGGCAAGGGTTCAAAAACAAGGGCTAGACTATCCTAAAACTTATAGATTTCTATCTGTCTTTCTGTCATCTTGGCTTCTTTATCCCCTTTTCCCCATTACTTCTCACATGCAATTGTGACAGCCATCCATATTTTGGCACAACAGTTAAGGGCTGTATAATAACTCCTCACAGTCAATGGGTATTTGATGTTTGAATGCGTATCTGATCTTCTATCTTTGCTTGTGGTTCAAATACTGCTTATAGCTTGTTTCAGCGTGGGAGTTTGTATGAAGCTCTTCATCATGGCTCCATTAGAGCCTGAGTCCATGGAGGAAGATGAGCTGGAGCTGGGGTCAATGAAGGTTGAGGGGGCAGCAGGGAAGAATGAGGGCAGGACAAATGAGAGAGGGGAGAAAAGAGAGCAGGCAATGAGAAGTGACAGAGCTCAGGAGATGAACAAGAACTGCCCCCTCCTGATCCCTGAGCAAGGAGAGTTGAGAGGAGGCAGGACCAGCACAGGCCAACCCGACAACTCAGGAGGAGATTGCCCCATCCCTCTTCACAAGGCACACCTGGAGACTGAGACTTAAGGAGACACTGTGGGGAGGGGACAAGCACTGAATTCATGGAGTTTTGTGTCCCATTGCCAACAACTGGAGTTTGCTGGACTTCTTACCTTATTTGCTGGACTTCTTACCTGCTTTGTTTCTTTGTCTCGCTGGACTTCTTGCCTTGAAGCCACTGTGCTAATACTGTTTTGCTGGACTACTCTCAGCCAGAGGTTGCTGAAGGTGTGTGTGAATGCTTTGTTCCAGGACTTGCCATAAATGTGGGAGTGTTTGGGGACAAGTTGGAGCAATAAAAGGGAGTTTGAACTATCAGCTGGCTGTGTTGCCTCCATGCCTTGCCCCATGTCATCACACTCTTTTTGTGCTACATGTAAGCAGTAAGTTTGCTGAAAGTTTGAGAGCAAATGAAATATGTATTTTTGTTCCTGCAGTTTTTTTTCTTCCAAGACCAGTACTTTGTGGTTTGGAAGTAATCTCAGACCATTTAGAGTGTGCAGTTGGACATCTGCAATGTAAACAAAAACCTGATCTATCAGTCAGACTATTGTTTGAAAATGAAGTATTTTTAGTTAGAAAAGCAAAATAAAAGCACAGTCATGTGACATAAAAGATAATCTGATATAACCTAAGGTCATCAAGGGACAAGAAATTATTTTGAAATCTCGTCTTATGCTTTAAAACTAATACAAGAGTCGAAAAGAGTGAAGACTCTGCTTTTTCTTTGTTTGTTCACTGTGCAATGTGGTAATTTCTATCATCTACCAGGTGTGCTTCATTGTATAACAAAGTATTGATTGTCTTCTGGACAAAATTCAATGATAGCTGAAGTGTCACAAGTTACCTTTGATCATTACTGCACTTTAATTGATTTTCCATTGGCTAGCTTACACAACTTTTCCCACAAGAGGAACAACTACATGAAAAAAATAAAGCAGATATTTTTTTCTTTAATTTGGGAAGGATAAAAGGAGAATTTGGTTTCTTAAAACATCAATATAACATTGCAAAGTATTTTACAAAAAGTGTACATTTATTATAGAATTTCCTCTATATACAGAAACCTATTCATGTTGTTCTTTCACAAATAATACTGATGCTTCCAAATGAAGAAAAGCGAGCAAGACAGTACTTTTGTTACCATAAGCCTTCTTGTCTCTAGTTTTTTTTTTTTTTTAGGAGAGAGGAGGATGTTTTTTTGAAAAAAAACATTAGATAGTAGATTCTAAAAAAAGTTGCATCTCCAAATCACCAATTAATAAGGCTAAAGCATCATATTGTAGCAGCATATGGGCAATTGGAAGTTAACACTTAATATGGAGTAAAGAATCCTGGGTTGTGTTTTTTCCCTAAATCAATAGATGTTAGAGACAAGCTAGATTCACCTTAATTATCAAGAAATGTATAGAAAAAGGTGGAATTGATGAGGCAATGCCACAAAATGCAATCAGCTGAGTAATTGCTCTGTAAACTGAAGCTGAATAATTTCCTTCTGTGCCATTCTGGCACTCTTGGGAACAGATGTCTTATCTTTTGATACCCAGTCCTCTATATGACAGATCTACTTGATCAGTATCATCTGATATATTCCAAAAATATTGGGACTTCAACTCCCAAAATTTCCCATCATGTTTAGGACACTTAGAAGCTGCAGTACTAAAATATCTGAAGGTTTATATGATTGTGGAAGATGGCTCTAAATATGAATTGAAGCTTCATACTGTCAAGAGGTACAGAAGAATTGGATTGCAATTTGTTATTTTTTCTTTTAGGATTTATAGATTTTAGCTTTTCTTGGAGAACTAAATTTCACAAAGGGAGAGAGCGATTGTGGGAAAGAACCAGATAATTAACATTGTTTGAAATTCAGTACATCAACTGCTGTGCCTGTCATGATGTAGACAATTGATCCATAAATATTTAATCCAAACACTTCTGCTTGCCTCATTAAACTGAAAGTTGCTATAAAGTCATCAGAGAATTAAACTAAGTTTAAATTATTATGAGGCTTATTTTCTGCAAGTTGGATGTAGGAATGTTGAATGGATACTTGAACTGAAATACTTCCTCTTGATGTGTTACACTTCTGTGGAAGTGAAGTTGGACTTTGAAGAAGCAGGTAAGGAAGAATGTTGATGGTTTTAACCCTGGTGTTGAAGAAGACTTTTGAGAATACTGGGAGTGGCAATGTATAGAGGTCAAAAAATGCTGGAAGAAAATATAGAGATGGCTTTTTGAAATTACAAAATATCAATTGAAATTGGAACATGAAACATTTTTATTAGGTATGATTAAAGGAAATTTGAGCAAAGATAAAAGATACCTTATTGTACACATTTTAACTGCAGCAAGAATCAGGTGAGCACAAAATTGGAAGAGTGATAAAATACCACCAGATGTAGTTTTGATTAAAAAAATAATGTACTGTGCTGAACTAGATAAATTCACTATGGAACTGAAAGGCAAAGAGGATCAAGAATACTATGCGACATGGGAGAGGTGGTACAAATGGGTGAAAGATAAAGATAAAAATAATGTATAGTCACAAAATAAGAAACATGTATATGCAATGATACAATAACTGTTAATGAAAATGAGATTTTTGTTTTTAAAGAATAAAAATTAAAAAAAAGAGAATACCAGGGACAGCCAAGAAAACAACTGGACCCAGAGTTGTCACTCAAGGCACAAATGACCATGTTCAAATTATCCTAGTTCAGACATATTATGTAAAGGCCTAGTTCTAGAACTCATAGAACTGTAAATGGTGGAAGGAAAGAGAAGATGACAATAAGCAGCAAAATGGATAGACTAAGTAATGGAGCACCACTGGAAGATCTGAATGATCTTATTAAAGACAAATATTCATAGAGAAATTAAATGTTGTCACTGAGAATTACTAATAGCATGATGGCACTTAATCAGTCAGATGTAAGAAAGGAGGCTGAAATTCAGTTGTTGAATAAGTTTTTTTTTTTCATTCCTTCACCCTCATTCCTAGAATTTTTCTGAGAAGAAAACCATAATCTTACCACCCTGTACAGAAAACTTCAGAAATGATGGGAGGTCAGAAAAAAATTCATTATCATGGTTATATCTGTCTTGAATATAATTTAGTCATATTTAAATAGTTCTTTTCCATGAGCCACATTTAAGATAGCTCATATTTTAACAGAGCAGTTTAAAAACCTACTCAGGTAATTATTAAGTCAAGCAGCCCTAATTTATATCTCTATTGAATATAATTTATCCCTAACTCAAATAAATATGTATGGGATTAAAGCCTTTGATACCTGAGAATTAAGCATCCATTATTATTTGCATAGGATGTACAGTCTTTGAGTCAAGATCAAAAATATGCCTCATTATATACATTGATGATCATTAAATGAGCCCTTTTGAAGATGTAAATAAATATCACCTGTTGAGTTTTTTAAGAGCAATTATAATTTTCTTCTTTTTCCAATTCTCAATAAAATTTCATACTGACAAAACAAAATCACTTCTTTAGCATGAAAGTGAAACAGCTTGCGGGAAAATAGGTTCATTTGGGACTACACTTTGAGAAGATATACTCTCGCTCATTTAAAACTTGAATGCCCCCATTAATGATTGCTGTAAATCATTTTTAAAAGAAGCACACAAAAAGAAATAATAATTTTAAAGCTTTGTGGTTTGACTTCGAGTGACAGAAGAGCAGAATAAGTGTTTTCAGTACTAAAATAAGATTAACTTATTTCAAAATACTACATGTGTTACTTTTCAGCAACACATATCTTTTTTCTATTACTCAAAAACTTTCTTTGAATTATATTAATGATTTCAAGTCCTATAAAATCAGGTTGATTTTTTTTTTTTTGCAAGAAAACACATCAAATGTTGACATACAGATATAGGATGCCAGATTTCCAGGTTTTTCTACTATTCAGATTGCTGTGGCAATTGTAAAATTCAGCTTTCTGGATGAGTGGGAAGCCCTTTTAATATTTTAAACAATATTTTATTCAAAATGCTATTCTTGAATTCATTATGAAGCATTTGGACATACAAAGTTATGTTTATGAGTACAACATACTTTTAATTCCTGATGCCCCTGTGTATTACATTATGCATTTCTATTTTGAAGAAAATTAATATAAAGAATGCTTAAACTTTTATAAAGTGATATATATCTGAAAAGGTTATGTTATGTAATTTTCCCCTTCATGCTTTACTGTCTGATACTATGTTAAACCATCATTAATCATAAGTGACTGTAATCATGTGGTCATTGTAATTTGGCTGTGCTATACAAAAGATAAATGGTATGGAATACTTTTAGCAATAATAGCTGTCATATAAACATTTATTATTACATGAATATGTTTCATATGACTTTGAGATAAAATCCATGTTTTTTACTTCCAGAATTATTTTCTGATTAAAAACAACCCCCCAACAACCTCTCAATCACGAAAATTGAAAAACTAAAATTGTCAACATCTGGAGTGGATCTCATTTCCATTCAGGTTAAATGGTGAGACCTTATTTAGGATTATTAAAATAAGCAAATTGATATGTGAGTTGTCAATATGCATTGTTCTTTTAGCACATGTACTTTCTAAAGGACTTCCATGAATAAAAAGTTAGGGTGGTATTTGTGCAGAATGGGAATTGGGAACTTGTCACATATATTCCTGTTATCTAAAATTAAGTCAGAATAGGGTTTCTGATAAAGGAGAATATTTGTAGCTCGGGGTTAAAATGAGGGATCCTTAGTTCTTTCTGAGCTTGGTGGTTTCTTGCAGATTCTATATTACCCAAACTAGATAGCATCAGAGGTGGTATTCAGCAGATTCTGACCCGTTCTGGAGAACCGGTAGGAGAAATTTTGAGTAGTTCAGAGAACCAGCAAATACCACCTCTGACTGGAGAGTTTACAATATCCTTCCCCTGCTACGCCCATCAAGCCACGCCCACAGAACCAGTAGTGAACAATGTTGAATCTCACCACTGGGTACCATTATCAGTGCTAGCAAACTTCCTTACTAGCACCAACAACATTATCTAGTATGCATAATGAAATGACTAAAAGAAACCAACCAAGCTTGGGAAGCACTAAGGACCCTCAACAGCGTTTGTGAAAGATCAAAATCCAAGGCAATATGGAGCTACTGTATGTTATACTGTTGCCTAAAAATAAAAATGCTATGTTGAAAGAAAGTTCAAGCATAAAATATTTGAAAGAGACTAACACACTCATGCCCCTCCCCTGCTCCCAAGGGTCTGATTGGGAGCTATGATTAACTTTTTTACATAATAATTGCAATCTCGTTTATTATGGGTCCTTTTCCTGACCCATATCAAGAGCACAGATGCATATTAAAGGTTTTTTTTTGATAGATTGGGTCTAATCAGAGAACTCACATGGGACAGATGATAATGCTGTGTTACCATGCAACTCCTCTAGCCTGGATAAAACCAGAAATCAATGAGATTGGTTAATTATGTCTTCAATAAAAAATAAGGAAAATTATGGCATGTGCACAATCAGATAGGTTAATTCTAGAATTAAAAAAACAAGTGAGAAGCTAAATACTATAAAACATGGAATAAATTCTATAAATGGTTGCATAGAAGAAGGCAAGGTCAGAACATAAGTAGTGATGAGAGAATAATTAGTAAACAATATATCAAACAAGGAGATTGTAAATGATGATGTAAAATGTAAAAAGGGGAGAATGTTAGGAATATGAAACACCTAACAGGTATTTGGGTTAGAAATATATAAACCAGGATAGACATTTTAATACTGTCTCTTTAAAGCCCATGTCACACTGAACCAACGGATGCAAAGAGGATGTAAAACGGACAAAAAACCTTGCCATCCATTGGTTAACGCGATGTATCCGTTCTGTACTCACTGCCTCCGTTTTGCTTCCTCTCTATCCGTCCAGCATCCGTTTGACGAAGTTGTGCAGCGGCTGACACCCAGGTTGACCAAGGCAAACACCACCTTCTGGGCCAGCCTGGAACCTGGGCTCAAGTTGGCACTCACTCTGCGCCACCTGGCCTCAGGGACCTCCTACAGGAGCATGCAGAACGGCTGGAGGGTGCCATCCAACACCATCAGCATTGTGGTCAGAGAAGTGGTGCAGGCCATCATCGAAGAATACAAGGAGGAGCTCCTCCAGTGCCCCTCCACTGAAGAAGGATGGAAGAAAGTTGCAGAGCAGTGGTATCAGAGGTGGAACTTACCACACACCGTTGGAGCCATAGATGGCAAGCACGTGGCCTGCAAATCTCCAGCCAAGTCGGGGTCCACTTATTTCAACTCCAAGGGCTTCTTCAGCATCATCCTCTTTGCCATGGTCGATGCTGACTACAAGTTCATGTCCATCGATGTTTCAGGCAACGGCTCATCTTCGGATGCCCAGGTATACAACGCCAGTCACCTCAAGGAGGGGCTGGAACGCAACCTCATCATGGGCTTCCCAGATCCAGAACCCCTGCCCAACAACACACAAGATGTGCCCTACTTCATCGTGGGGGATGACGACTTCTCCCTCACAACCTACCTCATGAAGCCCTACACCTCCAAATACCTCACCCGTGAAGAGAGGATCTTCAACTACAGGCTGTCCAGGGCAAGGCGGGTGGTGGAGAACGCCTTTGGCATCCTGGCCAACAGGTTCCAGGTACTTCTCACCACCATGCAGCATTGCCCAGAGACCGTGAGGAGGATCATGGAAGCTTGCTGCATCCTGCACAATCTCATGTGCACCCGCTACCCAGTCTTGCAGAACAGGCTCGTGGACCTCCAACAAGCCAATGGGGACATGGAGCCTGGGGAATGGAGGCAAGGGCAAAACCTGATCAACACTGAGGATGTGCTAGGCCCCAACAGAGCCTCAAATGAAGTGAAGAAGCAGCGCAACCTCCAGAGACAATTGTGCAACTCCCCAGCTGGAGCAGTGGAGTGGCAAGACAGGATGCTTAATGGATGCTTCCTTCAGCCTGTCTCATCACACGGATGAGATTGGGCTATGTATGTTTGGTTGGCCTACAATGAACAGGGCGTTTAATAAAGAGTTGTGTTTATGTTGACATGTGTGGATAATTATTACATTATTATTGATAATAAAGGGCCGTAGGTGTGGCACCTGGGAGGGTGGACCATACAGTCCCACTATGCTTGCACTGGAGGTTTATCTATCCCACAGCTATTACCCATCCCACAGGTATCCTAACACATCCCAAAGCTATCCTTACCCATCCCACAAGCAAGCAAAGGCTTAAACCATTTCTAAAAGTTTCCACCAAGACTTTATTAAAAAAAAGAAATGAAACAAGTGTGTGAATCATAAATAGACTTTATTAACAACAAGCTATAAGACAAAAATGAGTCTCTGGCACTCCTCTTGGTCACTCAGTCTCAGGGGTGAAGGGTGCAGGTGCTGTGTAGGTGGCTGGTGCTGGAGTGCTTGTCATCAGCTCCTCCTCCAGAAGCAGAAGCAGCAGAAGCGCCAGCCCCAGAAGAGCAACCCCGTGCTGCAGAAGCCCCAGCAGAACCAGAGTGAGGGCCAGGGAGCAGGATGGTAGCCCTGTCCCTCTTGCCAGGGCTGGCAGCAGATGGCTGAGGCTTACTGTGCTTCCGCATGGTTGTGGGGTTGCTGGCTGGCAGGGAGGCTGGCAGGATCCAAGGCTGGCAGAAAGGCTGGCAAGAAGGCTGGCACCAAGGCTGGCAGGCAGGCTGGCAGGCAGGCAGGCACCAAGGCTGGCAGGCAGACATGAACCAAGGCTGGCAGGAAGGCTGGCAGGAAGACATGAACCAAGGCTTGCAGGAAGGCAGGCAGCAAGGCTGGCAGGCAGACCGGCTGGCAGCAAGGCTGGCAGGGAGGCTGGCAGCAAGGCTGGCAGGCAGACATGCAGGCAGGGCAGGCAAGGCAGCCGATCCGTCTGGCAGCAGGTCTTTCCTCTGAATGGCGACCTGCTTCCGAGCTGCTTCCGTTATATCCGCGGGGCTGACCTAATGCATCCTCCCCGCATGCGAAATTACCACCAGGCATCCATTAGGCTTCCACTGTGCATCCGCTGTATCTGTTCCGCGTCCGCTTCGCTGAGACCCCCCCGGAAGCCCTGCGGATGTGCCACCCACTCCCATCTGCTTCCATCCGCTGGGCTTCCGTTCTGCATCCACTTTGCATCCGCCCTGAGTCCTCCCTGCGTCCGTGTTATCCGCTCCGGTTATGCAAATTTTTGCCCCTTTTGAGAGCGGATAACAACGGATGGAACATTTTTTTCGTCCGTTGTGTCCGTTTTGCATCCGTTGGTCAGTGTGACATGGGCTTAAGGGAATGCAAGAGCATGCAATTGGGTGTGGTTTCTCAAACAGCCATAAGATGGAGCCAGAAACCTGGTTTGTCTTCGTCTGACTCTCAGAAGAGAAGAGAGAGTGTCTTTATTTCCTTCTGTTGGAAAGTAGTGCTATTGCTCCATTTTTCCTAATTGACTGATATTACTGGATTTAATGTAAGTCTGATACTTAACTGTTTTTGACACTGGACTTTGTTACTGGAATACCCCTGGATTGAAATACTGACTGATTAACCTGTGAATGACTTTTGGACTGCTTATTTTGGACTTTGCTTGAACCTTTCTGGAAGTAAAAAACTACATTAACTGTACAGTGTATCTGTGTACTGAGTGTGTATTATTCCAACACTACTCTCTATACGTCTCCCTGTATGCGCTCATTCTCCTAACGGGGAATTACCTCAACACATATGTATAACTATTGTAATGCCAGATTAGCTACACCATGTTGTATTTTTATAAATAAATATAACAATAATAATAATAATAATAATAATAATAATAATAATAATAGACATGGAATTAACAAAATCAGATGGCACTTTTGCCATCTCATTCCATGTTATTACAGCTTTTTGACAATGGTATGTGCCACTGAATTCAATATTCTGCTGCAAGCGGACTATGAGATCTGAAATAAAGGATAAGAAGCATTCATTGCTTACTATTTTCTTATTAAAAAGCTCCAATTGTTTGTAACAGTGAGTAATATGGTCCAGCACAATGGCTTATATAAATTGGCTGGTAATCCGGAAGAATGGCTAAGTATCATCAGGACTTAAAAACCTTCAGGTCCATAGGCATTACTGACATAACTTTAATCTAATCCTGGGGTGTCAAACTCAAGGGCCGTGGGGTGCTTAAATCTGGCTCATGGGGCCAGTCTGGAAATAGCAAAGGACCAGTTTGCAGTGCCTCTTGCATTCTAAATGGGGCATGGAGGGATCTCATGCAGCCCCCACATCCTTTTTTCATCCTGAACAGCCTCCCGCAGCACCCTTCTGGCCAATATGGGTTGTGGAGGGGGTACAAGGGGAAGAGGCATGCACCTCGTTTTGGCTGGCAGGGTACTGCAAGAGGCCTCCATCCTGCCTCCCCGCCCTGGCAGGCCAATGGAGGAGAACTACAATGCTGATCTGGCCCTCAAAGAAATCCAATTTGACTCCCTGGTCTAATTCCTCCACACTCCCATTTCTGATGGCTATTACTAATATCAGGGAAGGGAGAGCCAGTTGAACTTTACACCTGATGAGGAAAACTGGAGATTGGTACTGATTCTGATATTGTATTTCCCATTCTGAATCCAGAGCTCTCTTCTTTATTTCAAAAGGTAGAATAGAAAGAATCCTCTAGCCCAGTGGTAGTCAACCTTGTCCCTACCACCCACTAGTGGGCATTCCAGCTTTCATGGTGGGTGGTAGGGGTTTTGTCCCTTACTTTATAAATCACCATTACTGTGGAACCGGTGGGCAGTTAGAGAAAATTTTACTACTACCAGAGTTACAAAAGTGGGCGGTAGGTATAAAAAGGCTGACTACCCCTGATCTAGCCTATAACTAGATCCACAATAGTTCTGCCTTAGGCGTGAAAGTCAACAGGGTAACTTTAGGTCAGTCACTTTCTCTCAGCCCAACTCACTTCACAGGATTGTTGTGGGGAAAAATAGGAGAAGAAAGGAGTATTAGGTATGTTTGTTTATAAAAATAACAAACGCAAGATAAAATAAACAATTAAATTTCCCACCCAACAGCCTCAACAGCTGCATGAAATTCTTCTCAGTTTTGTTTCAGCCCTAATGAGTTTTCAGCTATTTAACGTTAATAAGAAAAGCTCAGATTTCGCTCATTTTCTATTTATAGGATTTATAAGATTTATTCAGCTCATGACAATGCTTAAGATGCTGTCGGAAGAAATGCAATGACAAGTCCACAGAAAAACTGGCATCTCTCCACCTCTTCTCATCACATTCTTTCCAGTATAAATTCATGACACATTTGGAAGTCTCCCATGTTTAACTTTGCTGAAAGTATAATAGAATAACAAATGCAATATGGCTTTTGGAGGCAAGAAAAGAAGAAAGTGATTGCAAGCTTGTCTTGGACTCATTTCTTATGATGAGCTCTTTATAGTCATTTCTTTATGGCAGATAGACATAGCACTGTGGGTGCAGCCTTACAAAATATATCCCTTAGCAAACAATTGCAGTTGTCATTCATTAGGATGAGTATGCCTTTATACCTGTCCTATGCAAATCATTCCCCTAAGTTGATGCTTGGATATGCAAAATTTACATAGATTATAATAGATAGATAGATAGATGATAGATAGATAGATAGATAGATAGATAGATAGATAGATAGATAGATAGATAGATA
>BLBF01000063.1:12223233-12272729 GCA_015471245.1 Laticauda colubrina | reverse complement strand
TAGAAAGGATTGTGTAAAATGTTTAAGACTTAAATGAATATTAATTTGAATGATATAACTTTAATTGCTATGGATTGTTGTTTTAATTATATTATATTTTTTAAATATAGTTTCAAAATATTGAGTTTATCTTTAGAATGTACTACGCAGAATCCGAATGAAAATTATGTGTCATGTTAAGCTTTAAAACTAGGGGAGGGATAAGTATGACAAGGTATTATACTCCAATCAGTCATTACAGAAGAAACTTTGTGTTAATGAGAAAAGATAAATAGCTAGCTGAAATAGAACAGACAAAGGATATAAGTATAATGATTTAAATTGAGATGAAATAAATATAATATAATTAAGAGAGTGAAAAGAGAGGAGAAGCTATATAGAAAATGCAAAATAATAAATAAGAAATGGAATGTTATTTAAAAGTAAGCATGAACTTGAATTTATCTCTGTACAAAAAGATGTAACTCGGGATCAAACTGCCGTCCAAAAAGATATTTTATGTTTTTTATGTTTTATGTTTGTTTGTACATGTTTGTTTGTTAAAAATTAATAAAATTCTTTATTAAAAAAAAAAAAGAAATGTGGTCAGTGCTGTCCACGTTCAGAAAAGTTCAATTTCACAAATTTCACATAATCTACAAGTATGTAGATGCTAACTAAACCCTAGTAGTAAACCTGAAAACCTGTTCACAAAAACCAGCTTCACAAAAAGCCAAGATTTATGGGTCTGCCATAATTTATTTTCCTGTTAATTTATTAATTTGTATAAAGTACAAAATACAGATGAAACAGTGAAATCCCTTTTAAAATACTTGTGAGTCTTGATATTCATTCAAGTGCATTGATCTTAGACTAGATAATCAATTGAAGTTTTTCCAATTGGGTTATGTCTACTGAAATCATGTCTATATTTTTTTTCTCCTTTATTTGTGTCTTCAAGTCAATGTTGACTCCTGGGAACATCCTGGACTAGCCTCTGCAGTTTTACTGGCAAGGTTTTTCAGAAGTAGTTTGCCTTTGCCTGTTTTCTAGACTGAAAAAAAAGTGACTAGCCAAAGGTTTTCAGCTAGCTGAGACTAGAACTCAAATCTCGTTTTCTAGTCTATTGTCTTAACTACATATACTAAACATGCTCCATGTACATTCATATGCAAATTCCTATATACAATATTTAGATATATTTAATTCAACATGTTATAATATATTTCAAGATAAATATTAACCTCTATATTTTATGCAGTCTATACAAATTGTAAATCCAACTTTTCTTTTTGAAGCAGTCTATAGATATTATAAATCTCAAAGACAGATAATTTTTCCCCAAATGGGGGTATAACCAGATTATAAACTATATGACTTTACAGTTTCAAGGAGCTACACTAATGACACTAAATGATTATCCAAAATAGCCATAATATTGTCATCATATCAACATAATTTAAATTTATAATTTGTATTCATTATGAAGTGCTACCATACTAGCTATTATGTCATGTACCATCAATTTAATATCTTGATACTGTCTTAATGAGAAAAGTTAAGGGTTCTTTCTAAGGTTAGAAATCAAAGGAGATAACAGGCATTCTTATGGGTATCATGGTATAACTTAATTGATCAAGAAAGGAAGGAATTGTAATGAGTCTGGCCACTCATCAACTTTTAATCCAATGGACAAATATGATGGAAATACTGAGAGGGCATTTCATTAATTGAATCTGAATTGAAGCCTTCACAGCATTAATGAAACTAAAATAACTGATTTGTATTTATATACAAAGAAACCATGCTTTTTTTAATGAATTCAGACTGTGATGGATGATTTTGAGGTATCATTATATTCTGTAATCTCCTGTTGCAGTTAACATTTTAACATCCTTATTAAACAAAGAAATTGGTCTATAACTTGAAAATCTACTAAGAACTTTCTCCCTTTTAGAACTATGAAAGTAAAGTACAAAGATTAAATGATTCATTATATTTATATGATAATATAGATGCTAATAAATTTAGAACATTAAATTGGAAATCCAACAAACTCCCTTATATCTTTCTTAAAAATAATTTGTTTTATTCAAGTTTTATAAAACATAGAAAAACTAGCATGAATTTATAAAGAGAAGAAGGAAGGAAGAAAGAGAGGAAGGAAGGAAGGAGGAAGGAAGGAATCCCCATACATTCCCCGTAAGAAAATTCTAATACATGTCCAAAGGCTTTATTTCATGCATTTAACTGTGATTTCTTCTAATGATAGTGGGTATATCATTTTTAAAAAATCTTGAGATTTTATGTTCCATTTTAATGTCCCTCCTATTAAAAACTTGCTTTTAGTTACAGATGTCTCCAATCTATATAACTGAATTTAAAAGAAACAAAATATATACTGCTTCAGTATATAACTGGCTATCATTTGGCTGAATTCCAGGCATACTTTTGTTTTAACTATTGAGCCAATAATTTTCCAGCTTTCTGATTCCTGTTTGCTCTGATAATGCAATTCAAAGAATATTCAAATAATTTTTCAATGTAGCAGCTGCAATTTAACCTGGGCTGCTAAAAATTCTGGATGTAATTAATCTTTGTGGTTTCTAGCATTTAGATAAAAGTGACCCTTGAGTTATCATTTGCAATTGTACAAGATAAAAGATCTCTAAACCATTTTTTGCTGAAGCGATAACAATAGTATATCCATGATAAATCCATCCCAAAAGGTTAACTGAAATCCATCCCAAAAGGTTAACATATTAATAGAACTACTGTTTAATGTTTTTGTTTAATTCTTCTTAATATAGTTTGCAAAAGCATTATTTAAAGACAAGCATTTGAATATCATCTGAAATTAACTAATTTGTAGTGCTTTAAAGTTCAAAATGAGCATCACCAAAGTTTGGTCTGAGATTGTCACTATACAATCTGAGCTATCCACAACTTGATCCAGCAAAACAGGAAAAGTAAAAAACATAATCTAGTTTAAAATGAGAAAAGAAAACATATTCTCTAAGTGTTGAAAATAAACCCCATATACAGTATACTCTTGCAATATTTTCCAATATGGAGAAGATATTTTCCAGCTAAGAATCTTGGCATAGTTTGAAATCATTATCAACAATTACTGATCAAAGGTTTGCAAAATGTAGTTTTGAAAAAAGATCAATGGTATTAATTAATTAATTTATTTTATTTATTTTGTCAAGCAATTATAAGATAGCAGGTATAAATATAAACATAGTTATAAATACATGAAATGGATACATATAAGAAAAATAAAAAGAAACAATAGGACAGGGTTTTTTAAAGTTTTTGGAGTTTGGGAAAGAAACCACAGAGTCAGGTAGAGTATTCCAGACATTGACCACTCTGTTGCTGAAGTCATATTTCCTGCAATCAAGTTTGGTGCGGTTTACCTTGAGTTTGTATCTATTGTGAGCTCTTGTATTGTTATGGTTGAAGCTGAAGTATTCACTTGACAGGTAGGACATTACAATATATAATTTTATATACTTTTATATACTATACTTAGATCAGACCGAAGGGAGCATAGCTCTAGGTTTTCTATGTTTAGAATTTCAAGTCTGGTGGCATACGGTATTCTGCAACGAGTAGAGGAGTGGAGAACTGATGAGTAGAGACTGATGAGCTGTGTTCAAGTATTGGTCAAGTAAATGTTTTGTATGCTCTAGTTAGTAGTGTGATATTAGCAGAGAAAAAGCTATGTAAGATTAGGTTAACAACTCTCAATGCCTTTTTGGCTATGTAGTGGGCTCAGTGGGCTACAATGGGCTCTAGCACTTAGGTCACTAGAGATGAGTACTCCAAGGTCATTTTGGCTACAGTGGGCTCTAGCACTTAGGTCATTAGAGATGAGTACTCCAAGATCCTTGACAGAGTTTGGATTATCAACAAGGTCTTGACTATTCAGCCTGTATTTTATTTTCTGACTTTTTTTGCCAATATGTAAGACAGAGCATTTATTTGTTGAGATTTGAAGTTGCCATTTGTTTGACCATTTGGATACAAGGTCTTTTTGAATGGTAACAGAATTGTCGTTGGTGTTGAATAACTTTATATCATCAGCGAAGATAACACAGTTGCTCTTAATATGATCAGAGAGGTCATTTATGGAGAGTATGAAGAGAGTTGGTCCTAGAACACTGCCTCGGGGGACATCAGGTACAGAATTTGATACGATGCTCCCAATTTTGACCATTTGTTGTTTGTTTGACAGAAATGCTTCTATCCAATTATGAAAGTGACCAGAGATACCATAAGATTTTAGTTGTGGAGTAGTTTGTCATGTACCACTGAATCAGAGGCTTTACAGAAGTCTATGTAGATTGCATCTATTGCTTTGCCCTGATCGAGTTGTGTAGTCCATATGTTTTTGCAGTGTAAGAGTTGCAGAAGACAGGATAGTTTTTTTCCTGAAACCAAATTGTTTATTAGAGAGTAGGTTGTTTGTCTCTAAATGGAAGATAATGGATTGGTTAATAATTGATTCATGACTTTACAGTTGATGCAGCATATAGATTGATCTGTAATTTTCGACTATGCTGGGGTCTCCCTTTTTGAAGATGTGGATGACCGTGGCTCATGACCATAGGTTTGGCAAGGAGCTGATCCTGAAAGATTCTTCAAAGATTATGCTTAGTGGATAGCTTTTTTAAGAAGTAGGCACATATTCCATCTGGTCCAATAGATAGAGATGGTTTTAGATTGCATAGTGCTTTTTCAACATTGTCTTCTGTAAAAAGCAAAGCAATTGTCAGGTTCAAGAAATCAGGAGTTCAAATGAATACAGGTTTATTACATGATTAACATTATCTATAAGAATCTGAACCACTAACAGTCAAAGCGAGTTGGTGGTAGATGTGGGTCAATGATAGTCAAAGTGGGTTGGAGATAGATTTCTTCTGGGCATGAAGGATTCTATACTCATGACATACCTGACTCCTTCCTCAGGTTCAGCCTTATATTAATAGTTTTATCAACTAGTTTTATCCCCAAGAAAAGAAAGTACCTCTCAGTGTCACAATTCTCACATTCCATTTCAAACATAGAATTATCAATAACTTTAATAGCTACCACACATTTGAATACCTACTAATTTAGATTTGTCCAATTCAGCATCTACTGTATCTTAGGAAAAGCTGATCGTTGAGGAAAATATGTGGCTCTTGCAACTTCATTATACCTGGTTGTAATTTTTCCAGTTTGTTACTCGTTTACCCTTTCTAAAAAGGAAATAACAAAAATCTTCATTTAGTTTATACTACAGCTGATTACTTTAAGTTTCATGCCTTCAGGAGGAAAAGCAATTCTTAAGGTTAATTTCTCTGTATTACAGACATCTCATGTAGTAATAATTAATAAATAAATAAAGATAAAACATTTAAAATAAAGAATATGGATCTAAGCAACAATAACAAATAAGCAAGACCCACCACCCCACCAGTGATAAATCCCTTTTCCAAGCTGTAATAACACTTTTAAATGAAAGAAGAGAAATAACTCAAATCAGTCTTGGTCTAGGTTACTATCACTCAAAGATAGACTTATGTTGAAGTTATTTAGAAATTTGCATATTTGCAATCCCCTTCTTCATTTTAAGAGACAGCATACTAAAATAATATCAATTATTAAAATAAAATGTACAAATCTGGGCATTAATCACTTTCCATTCAATTGTCTACATAAGCAGTTTTGCCCATAAGATCCAGAACAAAAGCAACTACTAAAGCAACCCAACTGGAAACCTGAACTGGTTTGACCAAATTAGATCATTTGATTTGGAGGTCTGAACTGTATCACAATAAAGGAATAGCTTTGCACCGTTGAATAAATTTGGCTTGATTTTATGAACTTAATCAGGGAATCGAATTAGATTTTGCTGGCTTTACAAAAATATTTTGATGACCTCCTTTTCTGTTAGAAGAGTGGGGCTGATGGGGTCATGCTCTATTCACAACTAAATGAAAATTATTTTTCTGTTAAAACAAGCAAACAAAAATATTCAGTTGAATGGTACACTTTTCAATGCTAGTACTTGAAATTTGTGGAAAGAGAATGGTTTAATAACAATTAATTTTCAATAAGGACTGACTGCTCAAATAGTGGCAGAGTTCTTGTTTCCCTCTTGTATGGTTCCTGTGATGAATATATGGAATATATGGATATATGGAAAGGAGGCTTATTCGCTTTTATTCCTTTTCTGTTTTTTTTAAAGGCACTGCCCTCTTGTCCTATTGGTGAAATGCACCAGAGAATAGATTTTTTAGATATATGGACCCTTTTCAAATGTGGAGCATTAGATTGATAGATTTTTCCCCATATATAAGAAAGAAATGTTGTAAAGCATTGGTCACCTTTAGTGGGGATGTACTTTATTCTCTAAGAGCTGCATTTGTGAAGCGGTCTTATTCTGCTACATTTGGAGTCTCATTTGTTATTCATTATTTTTCTTTTATTATTCATGTATGCTATTCAAGGACTGAAGAGGCTTTTTTGACAGCAGCAGCAAAACTGATTTTGAGGGCTGTTTCTCATGGCCATCTCCTTCTCTCTCTCTTTTTTTTTTTCAGAATCCCTGAAAGTTTTCTATGCATTCCAATAATGCAGAGTGCCAACAATATCTGGGACATTCTATATGAATAAATGATGGCCTCTAAGAAAGTCCATAAGCTCATAAGTACTGTTGGTACTTCCAGAGACGATAAGGAAAAAAGAATAGGATAGGCTTGGATAAAATATGTTAACTAGACCTGGTTCAATTTGAATTAGAATTTAGAAAATGGCATGATTTAGTTCAAGCTTGCAATTGAAGTTTTAATTTGATTATTATAGCCTCCTAAAAAATTATTTCCCACCCCTAGAAAAAAATCATTGCTTTAAAAAGTTCTTATTAAAATGAATAAAATTTTGTCCTTCTCCTCTCTTTGCTACGGACTGCTTTAGTGATACATATTGTATACCAAACTGAGAAAAATAATTTCTAGATGGAGAATTGCTTCATTTATTACTATTTATTGTGTAGTCCTTCCCTTTCCTTGAATGTGAAATTTCAAACATCTTTGTGTACTTCTATAAAAAATGCATGATAATTCTGAAGTCCAAGGTGATGTAGGAGATGCAGGATGCAGGAGCTTCTGCCATCATTCTGAGTAATGAACCCCGGGAAGTCAGAACTCTGATATTTTGTCCAGGTTCAAGAGATCCTTTATTGAGTACATCATATTGGCCCTTAGAAAGGTAAAGTTAGGTCTGAACTATTCCTGTGCTCATAAAAGAATGAGAAACCCCCCCCCAGCCCCCTATGTCTGTCAGGTCACATGGGCCAATCAGTCCAGACATAGGTTCTGACTCAACTTCAACAGACACCCATTGACATGACCTTAATTCTCACACTGGCTGTAGATATTATGGCTAGGCAGCTGAGGCACCACATTCCTGTGTTCCCCTCACCACACTCTCCCACCTTCCCCTTGAATGGCAACCAAGAAATAAAGCAGTAGTAATCATGGCTTCAGCTGAAGTTATTTTGCAGGTTGACATACACTTATCGATGTTTTCCTGAACCCATGATGTTTGGATAAAAAGGGGATTTAACTCTGGTTTTCCATACAGAAGAAGCATCCAATTCATACCTCACTCCCATAGACAAGTACATACTTTGAGAGCAATGAAACATTTGTTTGCAGCAGAAAACAGGAAACAGCTGTGAGACACAATATTGACAAAGTAACTCTTAAAGACACTTGTTACTTGATGCTGAAATGAACCTCATACTCACTGTTTTCCTTTCTTGAGGGGACTCCCTGAGGACTACTTTCAGAACAACTCTGTCTTGCTGTCACACAGGTTTCATATAAGAATTCCAGCTTAGAATGACAGTGGTGAACTCCTGTGATACATTACTGCGCAACACTGTCTATCTATTCCACACAAAAGATGGAGTTCTCACAGCTAGTTAAGCTCATGAGATTTTTTTTTTATTGTGGATGAGAAGTGATATTCACTTCTTACGTTCATAAAGGTTCAATTATTTCTAATAAATCAAATGGTATATTTATCTCTCTTAAACAATATATTTATTTATGAGCAATATTGCACTATTGTTATATTGCACTATAATATTGCACTATTGTTATATTGCACTATATTGCACTATGAACATATAGGATTGATATATTTTCAGTTGAGATAGGCTACCTTTATAACATATACAGAGACACTGTATTCATAATTCCTAAAATATGGAAAGGCTGAATAAATCATAAGAATTCATTTCAGTGATAACCTGCTCAGAGTTCTGAGTTGACAGTTGCCTATTTGAAAGACTCAAATCACAATAATGTTTCCCTATTATATGTGTTTTGAGAATATCAAATCTAAGACATCCTTTGAATGTTATTTGAGACCTTTGAATTGTGTTTTACATATATTAAATACAACCAAAGGCAGTGATTGTTGAGAAGTTAATGAACGTCATCAGTAGAGACTTTCTTGGTGAAACTAAAAAAGCCGAGATGATGGGCACTGTCACTCACCTCATTTTTTGCATATAACACTGGTATGATCTCCATCTTGGTTGATAGCACTGGTTGACCACTATTTTGGTGGTGATTATTTTTATAAACAGAGCTGACAAATGCTTCTAGGCATCAGCTCAGAGGATCTGGCAAATATTCTGAGAATCTGCTATTTTCCTTTTCCAAACCAGCCTCACCTGAGAACTACTTGTCCACTTGGCAGTCAGAGATAGTACTGGGTGGCCCTGAGGTCAATGTTTCAAGTGCTGGACCAATGAAGTGATTTAAATGGTTTGTTTTTAGTTGATGAACTAGGTTGTTTTATGCTTAATTTCGGGCTTGAATTGATGAAATGGACTAAAATTGGATTATTTTAATATCGTTTTGTTAACTATGTTCAAAATGCTTATTGTATGAATTGCCTTGAACACAAATTGTTTCTAGAAATTGAAGTTTTGTAAATTAATCTCACTATAATTAGGTAGCTCATAAAGGGAGTGTAGTTGGCATTTGCAGCTCAAATAATTTTTTCAGAAGAATAATTAAGAATTATTATTTCCATTCTATAAACCAAGAGTCAGTCTGTACAATGTTTTTGGATGAAAGGACTTAATATGGAAGTTTCAAGGTTCATATGAAGGTGCACATACTTCAAAAATGATATGGAAATTTTGGGATGCACATTTTGGGATGCACAGGAGTACAATTCCAGACTCTCTTTAAAATGACCATAGTGTTTATTGACTGAAAACCAGGACATCTATGTTAAAGGTATGGCTACTTTAAAGAGTCAACTTTTTAAAGTAGCCAGATCTACGTAAAAGTTTTCAGGCTTTTATGAAAGAGATTGGCATATATGTTCTCACACTTTCTGAAACTTATCTCCTAAACCATTTTCAAAGCATATAAAGCAAATTATGCATTTATTTATTTGGTGCCTCAGATAGAAGGGCCATACAGAGAGTGGTAAGGATATCTGAGAAGATGATAGGAAGCTTGCTTCCCATTATTCAGAATATTGCTTATAAACACAATGTGCTTAGGGGCTCCAAGCATTGTTAGAGACCCCCCAAACACCCATTTCACGATATGTTTCTGTTGTTCCCCTCTGGAGGAGGGGAACAACAGGACTACTAGATTCTGTAACAGCTTTGTTTCTTATGCCACCCGTCTTGTAAACTCACAGGATTCATATATATAGATTTGCGTACATTTAAAGTGTCATTAAAGTATTATTTTCTTTTCTATTTTTTTTTAAGAAAGGTGCTTCAAGCTTTTGATTTGTGCTTTGCTTGGTGTTTTTTTACTACTTTTCATTCAAAACAAAATTTAAGTAAAAAGATAAGAAAACATATAGATTAAAATCTAAAAATTATTATTGGAAGGAAAATAGCAAAAAAAAACAACAACAACAACACTGTAACCCCCCCCCCCCCTTAATAATATGATTGTGTTTTGCCCTGATCTATTAACAAAACAAAGAAAGGCAACATGGATCCTCTCATAATGACTGGTCTTCTGATATCTCGACAAAGTAGTCTAACAAAAGACAAAGAGATAATAGAATGTATTATTTGTACAAAAATACAACCCTAGCAAAATAGAGTACAGATAGGTTTAGTTATGATTTGTCATACAAATTGCACTGATTCTTAGAAAGACTGAGAATTAAGGCACTGAATAAAGTATTTTCTAACCAGATTGTTTTATTCATTTTTATCTATGTAAGTATACCTGTTTCATCATGTTTGGTTCAGTTCCTTCTATTCCTGAGGGAAAAAGGATATCCTTATCATAAGATTGCTCTTGCTCTAATAAGTGTATTCAATGAAGTGAGGGGGATGGACATTACCTAAAAAAATCTCTTTATATAGTATGTATAGTTTAATCTGTAAACAGGCAATGAATAGGAAAAATGTAATTATCCCCAAAATACTTTCTAAGCTTAAGGGCTAAATTTCTAAAGAGGTGTGCAGGGAATTGTATGAGTAAATCTCATCATTGTTAACAGGATTTATGTATTAATATTCTCACAGAGCATTCTTAATTGTTTTAAAGTTGAAGGAACAAAAGAACTTGAAAAATATAAACAAATGAAACACACATAATCACCATTTTTGCTGATTTATTATTGGTAATATCCAAGAGGCCAAATTATATATGGGTTCCAAAGGAAGGTACAGAAGTGGGTATATTTATTGCTTAAATGGACTGTAATAAGTGTAATCACCTTCTACAGCAGGTGAGCTCAGAAACCCAGGAGAGATTGATATGTGGAAGAGAAACCAAAATAAAATTCCAGGATGGCAGATTAAAGCATGAAGAAAAAAGAATCCTAGAAGAAGACAGGATAAATCCATTTTCTTACTATATGCCATGTTTCTCACAAAATAAGGCTGGGCCTTTTTTTTTTTTTATCCCTGAAAAAATAGCTAGGCCGTCTTTTGGGGGGTGACTTAATTCCCCCCCTTGCATCCTCGGGTGGGCAGGTGGCAACGGCTTGGATGTTGACCTCGGTGTTGGTGGGGCACTTCATATTGGGAGACCTTCCGCCACTGTTGCTTTCCCTTCTCCCGTGCTGCTACGGTGTTTAGAGCAATGCTGTGACATGTGGCACAGCCACCCACAGCCAGCCAGGGCTCCTCCCTGCAACCGGAGTTCTGCGGAGTCACTCAGCTTCAGGTACTCCTGTCACCGCCTTCCCTTTGTCTTCAAAGGCAAAGCCAATTCTTTTTAAAATGATGCCCTACTACTGGTACAACAAAGACTCCCCTGCCCGAGAGGGCAGCCCAACCCCACGTGGGGAGGTGAATATCCTGGGGCCACAGCATAGGATCGGCCCACTCCAGGAGAAGTGCCCAGCCACCATCCCTACCTGGCACCAAGCAGAGCAAAAAGAGCTTTGCCTGGCTCTCCTGCCCAGCAGGGGGCTCTCGCCAAGGCAGTGAACGCCTCCCCACCAGGCCCTCTGCTCATCCCACCAGGGCTGCTCCTGAGCCGTGCAGGCTGGGCAGAGCCGGAAAAGTGATCTGCGGGTGTGCACCCGCCTGCCAAGCAAAAGAGCTGGGCCAACCCAAGCTTGGCTTCCTTCCCAAGTTCCTCCAGCCCAAACCAAAGGGACCACTGAGAGAGGCTGCCCAAGGCAGTGATAGCACCCACCCATCTGCCAAAAGGGAGAAGAAGCAATGGCAGTGCTGCTTCCTTGGCTGGCAGGTCCAGCAGAGAGAGCCCGAAGCCACCTGTCCTTTCCACTCCTCATCCAGCCTGTCCCTGTCATTCATCTCCAAATGCACTAGCAGCTCCAAACACTGCAGTGGCAATGGCATTGGGCAGAGGCACTGACTCAGCAGGACTCAGCTCGGAGGAGGACATGGCGCAGGCCATGGCCTTGCCTCCCTGTCCACAGATGGGTGGGTGCTATCACTGTCTCTCCCAGTGGCCCCTTCAGGTTCAGGCTGGAGGGATTTGGGAAGGAAGCCAAGTTCGGGTTGGCCCAGTTCTTTCACTTGGCAGGCAGGCACGGACCCGTGGCTCACTTTCCCAGCTCTGCCCAGCTCACATGGCTCCAGCACAGATGTGGTGGGATGAGCGGAAGGGCCAGCGGGGAGGTGCTCGCTGCCTTGGTGAGAGCTCTGCTGCTGGGCATGAGGGCCTGCCTGGCAGCTGTGCTGGGTGCCCCAGGCGAAGCACTTCACGCTCTGCCCGGTGCCAGGCAGAGAAGGCAGCGGGGCACTTCTCCCGGGGTGGGCCGATACTGCACTGCAGCTCCGGGAGATTCATCTTCCCACATGGGGTTGTGCTGCCCTCTTGGGCAGGGGAGGCTTTGTCGTACTGGTAGTAGGGCATCGTTTTTAAAAGAATTGGCTTTGCCTTCGAAAGCGAAGGGAAGGCAGCAAAAGGAGCGCCTGAAGCCGAGTGTCTCTGCCGGGCTCTGGTTGAGGGGAGGAGCCCTGGCTGGTCACGTGTGGCTGTGCCAAACACCGCTGCATTGCTCTAAACACTGCAGCAGCATGGGGAGAAGGGAAAGCAACGGTGGCGGAAGGTCTCCTAATACAAAGTGCCCCACCAATGCCAAAGTCAACGCAGGCAGCACCATATCCAGGTATGCAACAAAAGTACTTCCTAACAGCAAGCCCCCCCATAATTCCCCCCCCCCCATTTCGCATGTTTAATATAGGCCTTAATTTGGTGGGAGGGGCTTAATTTGATTTTATGCCGATAAAACATGCTGGGTCTTCCTATTGGGGGAGACCGTATTGTTGGAGAAACACGGTATATATACATAGGTCTAGGTGTGTTATATATATATCTATATATAAAATCTCAGAAGTCACCAGAAGTCAAGCTTGACCTGATACAAACTTTACTGAATCTATGTCTTTATGAGTCAAATAATAATAATGCTAGAATCATCTATTTTACTTCTGAGATTAATTAGTTGTCTTCCAGTGTTGCACCATAAAGACACTGAAATCCATTTAAAGGAAATCAAACACACTAGAATAAACTAATTGATTAAAATAATTAAAAATGATAATCAGTTCAATGCAATTGAGGCTGAAATAACATTATAAATATGTCAGAGAAAACATTACTAAAACATATTGGTGGTGGTGAAAATACAAGATTGCTAAAAAGGCCCAAGAGAAAATAAAAGATATTAGTTAAGCTTTTTGTGGAAGAATATTATGTAATTTCGTTATGATTGAAAAATATGTGCTTTCGAAGTACAGAGTTATTAAAAACTGAAGTAGGAGAAGGGGGGGAAGTTTCTTTTGAATTTTGATAGACATGTAGGGAGTAGTAAATAAAAATAAATGCATTTTCATCATTTTTTTCATCATTTCATCATCAAGCAAAGAAGGATACAAAACAAGAAATCTCTCATTATTCCTGCTGAAAGCCATTGCTCCATTCCTATAGAAGTAACCATTTCTCCATGTTGGTCTTCACATCTTGGTCTTAATTATATGTGGAATTAAGCCCCTGTCACACAGCACCAACGGATGGAAAGAGGACGTAAAACAGAGAGAAATGCTTGCCATCCGTTGGTTAATGCGATGCATCCGTTCTGTACTCATTGCATCTGTTTTTCATACTCTCTATCCGTCCAGCATCCGTCCACTGACATTTCATCCGGCTCAAAAAGTTGTGAGCTGCACAAAACTTTTTGAGTGGAAAATGTATCCAACGCATCCGTTAGACATCCGCTACGCATACGGGGAACATCCGTTAGATGTCCATCATCATCCATTACGCGTCCGCTAAATCCGTTAGGCATCCGCTGCGCATCCGTGCAACTCGCATCTGCTCAAGCAGAAAACAGACACAGGGAGGAAGCGAAATGGACGCAGAATGGACACGCAGCGTTAGTAGCACAGACGTAGAAAGGATGAAAGCAGATGCAGCTCGCATACAAAGCATTAAAATGGAAAAAATGTTCGTATAGGGGACGTATCTCGGATATTTAGAGGTCTGCAGGATGCCTAGAGGTTTGCAAAAGGACACATAGTGGAAAACCTATATTGCCTATAAAAAGGGGGAGCAACTCACCTGGATCTCACTTTCAGTCCTGCAGCCATGCTGTGCAGACCTCTTCAGCCTTCATCTTGCTCTTGCTCTTCCACAGCATCCAGTCATCTCCACCATGGATCGTCACACTCTCCTTTTGGTAGCCACCATCATTCTACAACAGTGCGAAGCCCTCTACAGGCTCTTTCACCTGTTCTACGTGAAGAAAAGGAGGTTGCCAAGAAGTGTCTGGGTCTGAAGATAGATCGCGAGAAGAGCCGAGTACGGACTGTATAACAAGCTGATGGTGGAGCTGAGGAATGAAGACCCTCGTGCATTCCAGAACATCATGAGGATGCCGCCAGCCATGTTTGACAAAGTCATGGAGCGACTGAGACCCAGGTTGACCAAGACAAACACCAACTTCCGGCCCAGCCTGGACCCTGGACTCAAGGTGGCACTGACAATGTGCCACCTGGCCTCCGGGACCACGTACAGGAGCATGCAGTATGGCTGGAGGGTGTCACACAACACCATCAACATTGTGGTCAGACAAGTGGTGCAGGCCATCATCGAAGAATACCTGGAGGAGCTCCTCCAGTGCCCCTCCACTGAAGAAGGCTGGAAGAAAGTTGCAGAGCAGTGGTATCAGAAGTGGAACTTCCCCCACATCGTTGGAGCCATAGATGGCAAGCACGTGGCCTGAAAAGCTCCAGCCAAGTCTGGGTCCACTTATCACAACTACAAGGGCTTCTTCAGCATCATCCTCTTCACCATGGTTGATGCTGACTACAAGTTCATGTACATTGATGCTTCAGGCAACGGGTCATCTTCAGATGCCCAGGTATACAACGCCAGTAACCTCAAGGAGGGGCTGGAATGCAATCATGGGCTTCCCAGATCCAGACCCCATTCCCAACAACACACAAGATGTGCCCTACTGCATTGTGGGGGATGACGCCTTCTCCCTCAGAAAATACCTCATGAAGCCCTACACTTCCAGATGCCTCACCCGTGAAGAGAGGATCTTCAATTACAGGCTGTCCAGGGCAAGGCGGGTAGTGGAGAACGCCTTTGGCATCCTGGCCAACAGGTTCCAGATACTTCTCACCACCATGCAGCATCACCCACAGACCGTGAGGAACATCTTGGAAGCTTGCTGCATCCTGCACAATCTCATGCGCACCCACTACCAAGTGTTGCAGAACAGGCTCGTGGACCTACAACAAGGCAATGGGGACATGGAGCCTGATGAATGGAGGCAAGAGCAAAACCTGATAGACACTGTGGATGTGCAAGGCCCCAACAGAGCCTCACGTGAGGCGAAGAAGCAGCGCAACCTCCTGAAACACTGGTGCAACTCCCCAGCTGGAGCAGTGGACTGGCAAGACAGGATGGTAGATGCTTAATGGATGCTTCCTTCAGCCTGTCTTATCACACGGATGATATTGTGCCATGTATGTTGAGTGGCCCTACAATGAACAGGGCATTTAATAAAGAGTTGTGTTTATGTTGAAATGTGTGGATGAATGATTACATTGTTATTGATAATAAAGGGCCATAGGTGTGGCACCTGGGATGGTGGACCATACAGTCCACTATGCTTCCACTGGAGGTTTATCTATCCCACAGCTATTACCCATCCCACAGGTATCCCTGCCCATCCCACAGATATCCTAACCCATCCAACAGCTATAACCCCTCCCACAGGTATCCCTGCCCGTCCCACAGCTATTACCCATACCACAGGTATCCCTGCCCATTCCACTGCTATCCTTACCCATCCCACAAGCATGCAAAGGCTTAAACCATTTCTAAAAGTTTCCACCAAGACTTTATTGACTAAAAGAACTGAACCAAGTGTGTGAAGCAAAGATAAACTTTATTAATAACAAACTGTAAAAGCAAAATGACCCAAGTAAAGTGTACCAAGCAAAGATGAAGTCAACAGGTAGCAACCCAGTCTCTGGCACTCTTCTCAGTCAATCTGAGGTGTGCCCATAGTCTCAGGGCTGAAGGGTCCAGGTGCTGTGGAGGTGGCTTTTGCTGGAGTGCTGGTCTGAGGCGCCATAGGGATGCCTGGCCCCGAGAGGACAACAGGGGATGGTGCGTGGAGGAAGCTGTCAGAGAGCTGGCTCAGTCCTGTGATGTTGAGAGCCCCTTCCTCCAGGACATGGGGTGTCAGTCCCAAGACCGATGACAGATGTTCTGAGGGTGGGCTTGGCTGTGGGGTGGAGGAAGGAGGAGTGTAATGGGGATTTCTGGTCTGCAGGTGAGCGAGGTGAGGCGTGGGTGGCATCTGTGGCGTGGGTGGAATCTGTGGTATGAATGGCATCTGTGGCATGGGTGCCATCGGTGGCGTTGGTGGCATCGGTGGCATCAGTGGCATCGGTGGCACTGGTGGCATACGATGAGCCTGTGCCTGGACTGGGACGGGCTGCATGTGCTGCTGGAACTCCTGGTAGCCATAGTCTTGGGAGGAGAGGGCCTGTGGAAAGCCTTGGAAGGGCTGTGACATCACCTGGGGTGGAGGAGCAGACCTAGCCTGGGTCGGAGCAGGTTCATCTGGGCCTGGAGGATTGTGAAGAAGACCCGTGATCCTGTCCTTGATCACCTGGTACTGTGATTCGGACATGTCCAGGAGGGTCTAGTTGATGTAGGTGAGGAAGGGCTTGCAGTTTGAGGATGGTATGTCGGTGTGTACCAGCTGAGAGAGGAGATCTGCACTGCTTCTGATGGTGTCCCTGATCTCCAGCAGGACAGTGTGGCTCTGCCCCTCCGGTCTGGCTCTCTGTCTGTTTTCTGTGGAGGTGGAGCTGGGGGTGGATGTGGGTTGGTCTCTGGTGGAAGTGCCCTCTCCTTGCTCCAACTGCATCATGGGTAGTCCACGCACTCCGCCACGTGGAGTGCAGATGTCAGGCTGGTCTCCATCATGGCACGCTCCACAGATACCTGCCTGGACACAGGAGCTGACTCTTGGCCAGGAGAGGACTGGCTCTCTGTGGGCTGCCTGAGAGAGAGGGTTGACAGAGGGGCTGCTCCTCGGTGGTGGATCTCACCCTCCAAGAATCTGCACTTGGCCATCACGTAGGTCTCTCGGTCCGTCAGCTTGACTGTGGCCTGGCCAGATTTCTTGAGGTGCAGCTTCCCGTACCAGGTGTGCATGTGCTTTCACCAGACGAGGAGGACCTCCGAAGTGTAGCCCAGGCTCTCTGCCTTCTCTCTCCAAGCAGCCTGCTTCTTTTTGGTGTCTTGATAGAGCCTGTGTCCCTTCCTCCATAGATACTCGTTCTCCCTCAGCCATTCCAGCACCTCATCCTCATGTTCCTCTTCGATGGAGTATTGCCTCCTCTCCACTTCACACGTGTGCCTCTTCGTCCCTCTGGCAGGGCCATCTGGGCCCTCATCAGAGGGGCTTCGAGGTTCTAGGGGCTGCTCCACCACACTACCACCACCACCAGCAGCAACAACAATAGTAGCAGCAAGAGCAGGACCAGCAGCACCAGCAGCACCAGCAGCACCAGCAGGACCAGGATCAGCAGCAGCAGAGTAAGCACCAGCAGTACCAGCAGTACCATCAGGACCAGGATCAGAAGCAGCAGAGTAAGCATCAGCAGCACCAGCAGGACCAGGAGCACCAGCAGGACCAGCAGGACCAGCACCAGGAGCAGCGCCAGCAGAGTAAGCACCAGCAGAAGAACCAGTACCAGGAGCAGCGCCAGCAGAGTAAGCACCAGCAGAAGTCCCAGCACCAGGAGCAGCGCCAGCAGAGTAAGCACCAGCAGAAGCACCACCACCAGAAGCAACGCCAGCAGAGTAAGCACCAGCAGAAGCACTAGCACCAGGAGCAGCACCAGCAGATTAGCACCAGCAGAAGCCCCAGCACCAGGAGCAGTGCCAGCAGAAGCCCCAGCACCAGAAGAGTCAGCCCGAGCAGCAGATGCCCCAGCAGAAGCAGAGTCAGGGCCAGGGGGTGGGATGGTGGACCTGTCCTTCTTGCCAGGGTTGGCAGCAGATGGCACAGGCTTCCTCTTCTTCCTCATGGTTGTTGGCTGGCTGGAGCTGTGTCTGGCAGCAGGTCTTTCCTCTGAATGGTGAGATGCATCCTTTTATATCCGCGGGGCTGACGCAATGCATCCTCCCCACATGTGCAGTGAATGCTTTGCATCCGCTCTGCATCCGCTTCATTTGCTCGGCATCCGCTCTGCATCCGTTCCTTCCGTTGCGCGTCTGCTTCGCTGTGCTCTCCCAGAATCCCTGCGGATGTGCTATCCGCTTCCATCTGCTTCCATCCGCTAGGCTTCTGTGGAACATCCTCTTTACATCCTGGCTATGTCCTCCCCCCGTCTGTTCCTTTCCGTTGTTGTCCGCTCTCTTTATGCAAATTCAGGGCACTTTTGAGAGTGGATAACAATAGATGGAACATTTTCTCGTCCGCTGTGTCCTTTTTACATACGTTTTGCATCCGTCGGCCTATGTGACAGGCCCTTTAATAATAGTAGTGCAGACTTTTTAAATAGTTGGACAGTGTTGAGGGAATTATTTGTTTCGCAAAGTGATGGTGTTTGGGAAAAAACTGTCCTTGTGTCTAGTTGTTCTGGTGTACAGTGCTCTATAGCGTCATTTTGAGGGAAGGAGTTGAAAAAGCTTATTTCTGGAATGTGAGGGGTCTGTAAATATTTTCACAGCCCTCTTTTTGACTCATGCAGTATACAGGTCCTGTATACAGAACCTAGTATACTATACGTTGGTAATAATTGTTTTTTCTGCAGTCCTAATTACTCTCTGAAGTCTATGTCTGTCTTGTTGGGTTGCAGAACCAAACCAGACAGTTATAGAGGTGCAGATGACAGATTCAATAATTCCTCTGTAGAACTGGATCAGCAGCCCCTTTGGCAGTTTTGGCTTTCTGAATTGGCGCAGAAAGAACATTCTTTGTTGTGCTTTTTTGATGACATTTTTGATGTTAGGTGTCCATTTTAGGTCATGTGATATAATAGAACCTAGAAATTTGAAGATCTCTACTGTTGATACTGTGTTGTCTAGTATTGTAAGAGGTGGTAGCATGGGAGGGTTTCTTCTAAAGTCTACCACTATTTGTACAGTTTTGAGTGTGTTCAGTAAAATATAAAATACCAAATATGATGTAACTTGATGTGTCAAACTCACATCATCATGGCATCATCACATAACATATCAGGACTTCCCCGCCCCTTCGCTAAACTGGGTGGGGGTGGGGCCAGCACGTGATACATCCAGCCTGTGGGCCACAAGTTTGACACCCCTGATATAACTAGTATATCTTTTGCTCCTTAATGGATTTTTTTAACAACAAGAAAAGGGACAATGTCATTGTTGTGCCTCTTGGATATGGGATGAGATGGGGTGAATTGGGCAAAATCTGAATGAGAGAATGAATGGCTTTTCACTGAGGGGATGTTTTTGGTATATCCTCAGAAAATTTTCTGATATGCCCTCATTAATTTCAAGGCTATGGAATAAATTCTGGAGCCTCCCCTAATAATGTATATGAATACATCTGGATAGTTGTACAATAAAAGCTACTAAGTTGTGCTATGAAGACTATTTTTAATTAATGTGCATTGTGTTTCCATTGTGGCAAAATAATCTGGATTATATGTGAGTGTCCCTTTTTGTTTCTTTTGAAATCACACACCTTTTTTCTTCTTGCCTTTACTCATTCTAAGGAAAACTTTATTACTTATATTAATTAGTTGGTCAATGGATTTTAATTAGATGAGGTTTCAAATTGACTTCCTCAAAATAATACAGGAAAATGATTCCAGTACTGTCTTCATTTTACTGCATCATGTCGAAAATGGATAGAAAAAGGTACAGATACCACAGCTGTTTTAAAACATGCAGTTAATAAGGGGATGCAAAAAGTGCATATCCATTTATTAACTGGAATTAAAAGTTTTCACTGAATAAAGCAAATCTGATATTTAATGAAAGCCAGTAGCATTGTAGTTGTATGCACATGGCCCCTATTGGTTGGGGAAGTATGGACATATTTTCTGTACTAAGAATATATCATCACAGTGTTTTTTTATTTTCTATTAGGATATGAGTCATTTATATGAGATAGGAACAAAAGGCTAATCACACAACTGAATAAAATCTGAGTGCTGCAATTGGTTACGGTTATGGATTTTGTTGGGTTTTTTTGCATACCTCTCCTGGGGTTGAGGGTAGAGAACCTAATCCGGTCATACTGATGCAGTGTAGGATAGTGTAGAACTAAGAATAGTTTTCAGCACTATATCACAAAGTAAATTAGATCAACCTCAGGAGTATGGAAAAGGATTTTGCAGTTAATTAGATTAACATAATTGAACATGGTGTTAGTTTTCTGGAAGTAACATTTATTATTGCCATAAGCTGAAATGGGGGAAGAACAGATGATACAAAAGAGCAATTTTATCTCATGTGGAACATTTTCTTTGCTTTCATTGATTGTGGGACTTGAAGGGATGTGACAGTGTTCATAATGCAGCTATTCTCCATTTCCCTGGCATGGATTTAGGCTGAAACTACACTCTCCCCATTAATTCCCATTCACATGGCAGCTACATTACACTCACCAGGACCAAATCTTTTTTTTTTTTTTTTGATAAAGTTTTATTTGGGTTTTCACACATACAAAATACAAGTAAAAGACCTTTTCTGAAAATAGCATGGTCCCGGGTTGAACTTTATACAGACACAAAACTCAATTTCATGCTCCTTTTTGTATTCTATTCCATATCTTATACTATTCTACATTTTCTTTATAGTTTTTCCCCTCTTTTAATTTTCTCAATTTTATTTTCATTATCACATCTCAATTCAAATAATTATATTTATACTTTTGCCTGTTCTGTTTCAATTTCATATTATCTTTTCTCATTAAACAAATTTCCTCCTGTAGTTACTAATTGGAGAATGACACCTTTATATCTTTTAATTACATCCATTCAACTCTTATTTAAACTTCAATATATACCTTAAGGTTATGACCTTCAATATAATACATAATACATAACTTCCAATCAAATTCTGCTGATACATTCTTATAACACACCCTATATTCTTTTAAAAAAAGATTATAAATATATGTAATTATAAACCCTCATTCCATTCCAATTCAGTTCTATCATTAATAATCATTAAAACCTTAACATCTTTAACACATCTTTTCAATTAAATATCATACTTCCTTAAAGACACATATAATCTCCATAATTAATTTTTCCCTTATTTCTCTTCACATATGTTTTGTAAATCATTAAATATTCATTTTGTTACATTTATTTATTGACAAGCATTCCACTGAATTACGATAGCTATTTTATCAAGCATTTTAATCATACATTGTTTAATATTGTCTAAAATTATTTCTGTTTCTCAAATAATAATTATGTACCTTTGCAGAATTCCTTTTTCCATTAAATTTTCACCCACTATCTCTAAATAGGCCCTGTTTCTCTACATTTTGTTTCTGTCCTTTATAACTTCTTTTCCTTTCTTTCTTCCCTCTCTTCTTCTCCCTCCCCTTTTTACCCCCTTGTCTCTCTACTTCTAATCCTCTCTTCAGCATTTCCCTCTTCTGTTGCTTTCTGATTTTATACTTATTTTTCACTCTATTACTTTTTTTTTGGAGTTGTTTTTCCCAATCTTAAATTTTCCATTCTCTTTTCCCCCTTTCCTTTTTTTCTCCCACCTCAGATTACTTGTTCATTAAAGATGGCTTCTTCTTTGTTGCAATCTTGTTCTGCAGGCATTTCTTGTTGTTTCTCATAATTCCAAATCTCCATTTCTAAAAACTGAAATACAAAGCCAAAGGAACCTGTCCCTTCTTGTGCATCTTCTTTGTACTTTTTAAGTTCCATTTTCAGTTCTTCTAACAGTGAAGCCATTTTAAACAGTTTTAAACAACCGCCCGATTGATTTTAGTCATTCAAATAAAATAACCAAAAATCCAAAAATCATCAAGTAATCCAAATAGTCTCAAATTATTTCTTCTTATTTCTTTTTCCACATTCTCTTCCTGGGGCTTTTGTTGCTATATTTCAGTTAAAATGTATCTTTTGGAAGTCTTGTTCAGATTTTGCTGTAAGTTCTTTTTAATTCCAGGCAGTCTCCTCCCTTCCAGATCCTGCCCTTTTATTCTTTTTCTCTCCTTTCCTGTTTTCAAAAGCTTTTGATTATCTAGAAATTTTTATTATCCCTTTGATTTTTTATTTTCAGCATAAAATGCCTATTAATGTCAAAGTGGGTTTCATTCCAATTTCTTGCTTAAGTCTCTGTCAGTATAGGAAAAGGAGAAAAAAAAACCAAATCTTTTCCCTTTTCTCTCTCCTTCACAGCTTAAAAATCTTCTTAGGGAACAGTGTTATTGTTTTTTTTTTTTAATAGCTTCAATTCCAGGGTACCTTATTTGTTACTTTTGCAGATTGACCCAGTCAACCAAAACTTTCTCTTCTTATCTTCCTCTTGAAGATTCTTCTTTGTTCTTCTTTGTGGTGGCCATTTCTGACCACCACTACAACCGCCTTCGGGAAAGGGAGTAATGGCCAGCTGGAGAGGAGAGATGTGGCTCTCCTCAACCCTGCAGGCAGTCTCCCCCCTCTTCACCACCTCTATGGGGTGAATTAGCCCTGAAACTAGCCAGCTCGGGGTGTTCCAGAGGCAAGCACGGATCAAAGCCTCGCAGAAAAAAGGTTTCATTCTGTCACCAAAGAAGCTCAAAGTCCCACCAGGACCAAATCTTGTAGCTTCTATGTCCCCTTGCCTATATGTTTCAGGAATGTATTGATTTGTAAGGCAATGAAATTTGCACTTCACTGTTTCTTATTTGAAACAAACATGGTAAATTAGACCAGTCTCAGCCCCCTCAAAATAGAATATGAATATGACAGTCTTGGATTGGTAGATAGATTTCACCTTAAATGCTGGAAATAGGCTAACCAGTTCTTTAAGAAGGTGGGGGATATTCCTTCAATGAAACAAAGCAGACTTCTTATGGGCTTCATTACTTCTAATCCTGGTGCTCAAATTATTTCCTTGGCCAGTTCTGTCTATCTCATCTGGAACTTCCTATAGCTGGAAGAGGACATATGCCATACACTGTTGTATGTACACTTTTGACTAAGATTTCCAGATGATGTTAAAGTTCTTGTCAAATCACTTTTGCCTTTTATCTTGATAAGAATTAGAGTTGCCTTTACATCACAAAGTGCCTCAACAAGACAACCAGTGGTGAGATTCAAAAATTTTTACTACCGGTTTTATGGGTGTGACTTGGTGGGCGTAGCAGGAGAAGGATACTGCAAAAATCTCCAATCAGAGGTGGTATTTGCCAATTCTCCAAACTACTCAAAATTTCTGCTACCAGTTCTCCAGAACTGGTCAGAACCTGCTAAATACCACCTCTGAAGACAACGTTTCCTTCAGAGAAGGCTATGATACACCAACACTTATTTAGTTAACGCCGTTATAATTTGGCAGGTTTGATATTGACAGATTCAGAAATTAACAGAAGTAATGTGCACAGAAGCCAGTGTGATGTAACTGTTAAAGAAATTAAATTATGAAAAAGAAGACACTGCTTCTAGACCATTCTCAGACATAAATGATTTTTGGATGGCTTTGGGCTAGTTGGTCTTTCTTAAGGCCCTGTCACACTGCCCAACAGATGCAAAACGGACACAACGGATGAGAAAAATGTTCCATCCGTTGTTATCCACTCTCAGAAGGGGCAAAAAATTGCATAACCAGAGCGGATAAAACGGATGCGGGGAGGACGCAGGGCGGATGGAAAGCGGATGCGGAACAGAAGCCCAGCAGATGGAAGCGGATGGGAACAGATGGCACATCCACTAGGCTTCCAGGGGGATGCAGCAAAGCGGATGCGGAATGGATAAAGTGGATGCAGAACGGATGCACAGTGGAAGCCTAGCGGATGCCGAGCGTTAATTGCGCATGTGGGGAGGATGCATTGCATCAGCCCCGCGGATATAATGGAAGCAGCTCGGAAGCAGGTCGCCATTCAGAGGTCGGAAGCAGGTCGCCATTCATGCTTCCAGACACATCGACTGCCCTGCCTGTCCTGCCTGCATGTCTGCCTGCCAGCCTTGCTGCCAGCCTTGTTGCCTGCCTCCCTGCAGGCCTTCCTGCCAGCCTTGGTGCCTGCCTCCCTGCCAGCCTTCCTGCCAGCCTTGGTTCCTGCCAGCCACCCTGCCAGCCAGCAACCCCACAACCATGCTGAAGCACAGCAAGCCTCAGCCATCTGCTGCCAGCCCTTGCAAGAGGGACAGGGCTACCATCCTGCCCCCTAGCCCTCACTCTGCTTCTGCTGGGGCTTCTGCAGCACGGGCTCATTCTTCTGGGGCTGGGGCTTCTGCTGCTTCTGCTTTTGGAGGAGCTGATGACAAGCACTCCAGCACCAGCTACCTCCACAGCACCTGGACCCTTCACCCCTGAGACTGAGCGACCAAGAGGAGTGCCAGAGACTCATTTTTGTTTTATAGCTTCTTGTTAATAAAGTCTATTTTTGATTCATACACTTGCTTCATTTCTTTTTTTTTAATAAAGTCTTGGTGGAAACTTTTAGAAATGGTTTAAGCCTTTGCGTGCTTGTGGGATGGGTAAGGATAGCAGTGGGATGGGCAGGGATACCTGTGGGATGGGTAATAGCTGTGGGATAGATAAACCTCCAGTGCAAGCATAGTGGGACTGTATGGTCCACCTTCCCAGGTGCCACACCTTTGGCCCTTTATTATCAATAACAATGTAATCAATCATTCACACATGTCAACATAAACACAACTCTTTATTAAATGCCCTGTTCATTGTAGGCCCACCCAACATACATGGCCCAATCTCATCCATGTGATGAGACAGGCTGAAGGAAGCATCCATTAATCATCTCTCATCCTGTCTTGCCATTCCACTGCTCCAGCTGGGGAGTTGCACCAGTGTTTCAGGAGGTTGCGCTGCTTCTTCCCTTCACGTGAGGCTCTGTTGGGGCCTTGCACATCCTCAGTGTCTATCAGGTTTCGCCCTTGCCTCCATTCCCCAGTCTCCATGTCCCCATTGCCATGTTGGAGGTCCACGAGCCTGTTCTGCAAGACTGGGTAGAGGGTGCGCATGAGATTGTGCAGGATGCAGCAAGCTTCCATGATCCTCCTCACGGTCTCTGGGCGATGCTGCATGGTGGTGAGAAGTACCTGGAACCTGTTGGCCAGGATGCCAAAGGCGTTCTCCACCACCTGCCTTGCCCTGGACAGCGTGTAGTTGAAGATCCTCTCTTCATGGGTGAGGAGTCTGGAAGTGTAGGGCTTCATGAGGTAGGTTGTGAGGGAGAAGGCGTCATCCCCCATGATGAAGTAGGGCACATCTTGTGTGTCGTTGGGCAGGGGGTCTGGATCTGGGAAGCCCACGATGAGGTTGCGTTCCAGCTCCTCCTTGAGGTGACTGGCGTTGTATACCTGGGCATCTGAAGATGAGCTGTTGCCTGAAGCATCGATGTACATGAACTTGTAGTCAGCATTGACCATGGCGAAGAGGATGATGCTGAAGAAGCCCTTGTAATTGAAATAAGTGGACCCTGACTTGGCTGGAGCTTTGCAGGCCACGTGCTTGCCATCTATGGCTCCAACGGTGTGAGGGAAGTTCCACTTCTGATACCACTGCTCTGCAACTTTCTTCCACCCTTCTTCAGTGGAGGGGCACTGGAGGAGCACCATCTTCTTCACTGGAGGGGCACCATCTTCGATGATGGCCTGCACCACTTCTCTGACCACAATGCTGATGGTGTTGTGTGGCACCCTCTAGCCATACTGCATGCTCCTTTACGTGGTCCCTGAGGCCAGGTGGCGCAGAGTGAGTGCCACCTTGAGCCCAGGTTCCAGGCTGGGCCGGAGGTTGGTGTTTGCCTTGGCCAACCTGGGTGTCAGGCGCTGCACAACTTCATCAAACATGGCTGGAGGCATCCTCATGAAGTTCTGGAATGCCCGAGTGTCTTCGTTCCTGAGCTCCACCATCAGCTTGTTGTACAGTCCGTCCTCTGCTCTTCTGGCGAACCATCTTTGGACCCAGACGCTTCTTGGCCGCCCCTTTTTCTTCCCATAGTAGAGTTCACAGAGCCTGTAGATGGCTTCGCAGTGTTGCAGAAGAATGGTGGCTGCCAAAAGGACTGTGTTACGATCCACGGTGGACATGACTGGATGCTGTGGAAGAGGAACAGTCAGATGAAGGCTGCAGAGGTCTGCAGCAGGGCTGCTGGTCTGAAAGTGAGATCCAGATGGGTTGCTCCCCCTTTTTATAGGCAGTATAGGTGTCCCTTTGCATCCTCTAGGCATACTCTAGGCATCCTCTAGACATCCTTAATATCTAAGATAGGTCCCCTCTGCGGACGTTTTTTCCATTTTACATGCTTTGTTTCCATGCTGCATCTGCTAGGCATCTGTTCTGCATCCATTCCACGTCCGTTCCACTTCCTCCCTGCGTCCGAGTGGATGTGAGTTGTGCGGATGCGCAGCTGATGCCTAGCGGATATATTGGATGCGTAACGGATGCAGAACGGATGCAGAATGGATGCGTAGCGGATGCGTAGCGGATGCAGAACGGACGAATTGGATACATTTTCCATGCAAAAGTTTTGAGCAGCTCAAAACTTTCTGAGCAGATGAAACGTCAATAAACGGATGCTGGATGGATAGAGAGGAAGCAAAACGGAGGCAGTGAGTACATCACGTTAACCAACGGATGGCAAGCTTTTTTGTCCATTTTACATCCTCTTTGCATCCATTGGTGCAGTGTGACAGGGGCTTTAGTCAAAGGAAATAGCTGTTGTGGAAAAGCAAAGAAGATAAGGTTATGCACAGCCCTTTGAACAAAAAGTTAGATAAATGTTTAATAACACAAAATAAATGATATTTTATTTATTTTTCAAATTTATTTATTTTATTTATTTTATCCAAATAATTGATTTTATCCAAATATTTGATTTTTATAAATAAAATTATTTATTTTATCCAAATAATTGATTTTTAACTGGTCAGGGCTGTGCAAAAAATTAGGCAGTTTGAGTCAGAAATTCATCAAGACAAATTTCACAGTGCCCCTTTTAAGGCCTACTGTGTTTTCTGGAGAAAAGAGATTTGTATCTTGAAGAGAGAAAAAGCCAAGAAATCCAATTAAATAAATTTATTTTATTGGTAACTTTCCCCTTTCTTTGAGTCCACCTTCTAATGTAAGTGTGTAGTAACATCTTTTGAAAGTAAATACTCTGTCTAGAAAATGTGTCTGCATAATAAAACACAATACAGTTGTCTATATCTTACAAAAGTCCACTACACATTTCAATGACAAAATAAAGAAAATATGGTTGATCAAAACAGTCACTTTTTATAAAAAAATGTTTTTAGACATTTTTATAGAACATAGGGAAGAAAATATTCTTCTTTTTTTATTAATTTTTATTGGTTTTAAAACAAACATAAACAAACAAAACATAAAAATGTTAAGCCATCTTCCATATATATACATACAGTATGCCGATTGGTTTACAAATTGCTTTGTGCTACCATTTCGTAGTCTTAAGTTATAATTACATATATCCTCTCATACTTTCAATGAAATATCTTTAATATCTTTGTTAATCAATCATTGACTATACTTTTATTCATTCATGTTTTATAAAATAATCATATTTTACTTAGTTTATTTTATAACAATTCATATTATTCTCCCAGATCTATCCTAGAATCATTTTGTAGATATAATTTAAAAAAAAAGAAAATACATCTTTACATATTTATTTTCTAAAAATCTACATATTTCATTACTATGTTTTGTTATCTAGCCATTGATAGAATAGATCCCAAATTTTATAAAATTGTTTATCATCTTGTTCTCTAATTTCAAATGTCAATCTACTTATTTCAGCACATTCCAATAATTTCTTAATGATTTCCTCCTGTGATGGTGTCTTCTCATTTTTCCAGTTTTTAGCAAATAGAATCCTAGCTGCTGTTAATACATTTACAATCAGATATTTCAAATCTTTGCTATATATTTCAGGCAAAAATCCCAAATAAATAATCTCTGGTTTCAAGTCTATATGCTTATTTGTCATTTTTTTTCAGCCACATGTGGACTTTAGTCCAATATTTTTTAGCGTCCAAACATGTCCACCACATATGGTAATATGAGCCAGGTGTCTGATGACATTTCCAACACTTTTCGGACTTATTCTTAAACATTCTTGCTATTCTTGTCGGGGGAAAGTGCCATCTGTAAAACATTTAATACAAATTTTCTTTATACGCTGTTGACATTGTCATTTTATAATTTTGAGACCACAGTTTTGCCATTTCTCTAAATCAATCCCATATCCAAATTTCTTCCCCCAAGCAATCATAGTTTCTTTAACTTGTTCTTCTTCTAATTTAATTTCTAATAAATATCCATGTAATTTTTTAATCACTTTTTCATCAGTACCTGTGAAAATCTTATCGAAATCAGTCAATTTATCATAAAAATCTTCTGTTTTAACATCTTTATCATACCTTGATTGTATTTGCACATATGAAAACCAATTCATCTTTATACCTTGTTCTACTAATTTTTGCATAGATTTAAGTTCACCTTTTTCATTCAGTATTTCACCATATCTAACTGTTTGTTTCTTTTTGTATATTATAGGATAAGAAAATGCTTCAATAGTCGATAACTGGAATTTTCAAATAGCATTGCCTTTTAGTCTTCTCTCAATTTAACCACAGAGACTCCCGTAAATAATGTCTTTGAAAGTACTCCTGTGTTTTCATTCCTTTATACCATAAAAAAGCATGCCACCCCGACAAGAGATTATGTCCTTCTAATGACAACAATCTAGTATTTCTTAATGTTATCCATTCCTTTACCCACATCAATTTCGTAGCTTGATAGTACAACTCCCAATTAGGCAAGCCAAATCCTCCTCTTATTCTAGCGTCTTGCAAAAGTTTTAACATTATTCTCGCCTTCTTACCTTGCCATATATATTTCAACACGATTTTATTTAAATCTTCAAAATAATCTTTTCCAAGCCCAATTGGAATTGTTTGAAACAAATATAAAATTCTGGGTAATATATTCATCTTAATTGTTGATATGCTCCCTATTAGTGACAGTTGTAAATTGTAGATCTTGTGCTATCTGCTGCTTAAGTTTAATTTTATTATTCTCCTTTAGTGTACTGCATCTTGCTGTCAAATATATCCCCAAGTATTTGATCTTATTTGTGACCTGGATGTTCAATAGGTCTGCTAATTCTTCCTTTTGTCTTGATAACATGTTCTTTGTCAGAATCTTTGTCTTATCTTTATTTTCAAACCAGCCACCTTTCCATATGTCTCTATCTTTTCTATCAATTTTGATGCTGTGTCTAGTGGATCTTCTAAGATGAAAACCAAGTCATCTGAGAATGCTTGAGATTTAAATTCTTCCTTTTTAATTTTCATCCCTTTTATGTCCTTTTTTTTCTCTAATATTTCTGTTTAACACTTCCAAGGTTAATACAAACAACTAGGGTGACAGTGGGCTTCCTTGTCTTGTTCCTTTTCTTATATCAGTAGTCTGTCAATTATCCCTCTATCATTACCTTTGCTGTTTGCTTATGATATATAGCTTCTATTGCTTGAATAAATTTTTTTAGTAAAGCCCATCTGTTCCAGCAGTAACAACATGAATCGCCAGTTCACATTATCAAATGCCTTCTGTGCATCTAGAAATATCAAAGCCATTTGTTTTTCAGGATGAGCCTCATGCTATTCCAAAGTGTCGAAAATTACTCTCATATTGTCTTTAATTTGTCTCTTTGGCAGAAATCCATTTTGATCAAGATGAATAAAACTGTTTAAATATTTTTAAGTCTTTCTGCCAATATTAAGGCAAAAATTTTATCATCTGCATTTAGTAAAGAAATAGGTCTATAGTTCTTAATTTGTAATGGATCGGCCTCCTCTTTTGGAGTAAGTGTAATATAAGCTTCTAACCATGTTTTAGGTATCTTCTTCTTTAACATAACTTCATTCATAACTTCTAACAATGGAAAGTTCAACGATTCTTGTAATGTTTTATAAAGTTCTGCCGGAAGTCCATCTGGGCCAGGCGCCTTTCCATTATTTTGCTTCTTGGGTGCTTCAGTTAGCTCCATCATGGTTATATTGCTTTCTAACATTGTTTCAATCTCTTTAGGTATCTGGGACAGATTAGCATTCTTTAGATACTGTTTTACTCTTTCCTCATCAATATTCTCTTGTGTATATTATTTCTCATAATAGTCTCGTATGATTTCCTTCTTCTCTTTGCTACCATATCAAAGTTGGCCTTGATCATCTATTAATTGCAATATTTTCCTTGATTCTTTCTCCTTTCTCAATTTATATGCTAACCATCCGACTCATTTATTTGCATCTTCAAAATAGTTCTGTTTAGCACCTCTAATTTTTTGTGCTAGCTCTTCTTTTTCTATAAGATCCATTTTATGTTTGGTTATATCCATTTTTAACTTGATATCCTTTTTCTGTGGCATTTTATGTCACTCTTTTTCAAATCCTTCATACTCATCCTCTAATGCCTTAGAGGCTAATCTTTTCATTGCATTTCTTTTCCTTGTATAGTCTATTATCAAGTCTCTGGCATATGCCTTCATTGTGTCCCATACATTCTGAATTGATGTATTTTATTTTTTGTTTTCTCTAAAGAAAAAAGGTAGGTCTTTCTCCATCCACTGTGTAAAGTCTTTTTCTTTTAGAATAGTATTATTTAATGTCCATCTAGATCTTCTTCTTTGTCCTTTCCATTTAAATGTCATTGGATTATGATCTGCCCAAGTACTTGTTTCAATGTTTACTTCTTGAATATTGGTTAACAATTCTGTTGACATCCATATCATATCTATTCTGGACCATGATAAATGTCTATTTAAATAGAAAGTATATTGTTTGGTTTTAGCATTTCTTTCTCTCCATGTATCTTTAAGTTTATTTCATCCACCATTTTAAAAAAGGATTTAGGGGGGAACTTTCTGCTTTGCTTTGTTGTTTTCTGTGCTGTAAAATCCAGTTTATTGTCTACAAATCCATTAAAATCTCCCATCAAAACTATATTAGCATAGTCCAGTTCAATTATTTTCATGTGTAATTTTTTGTAAAATTCTTCTTGATTGTTATTCGAGGCATAAATTGCAATCAGGAGTGTTTTTATATTATTTTCTATTATTTCCACCATTAGTATTCTTCCATTATCATCAGTATTTTCAATTTCATTGGGATATCTTTAATATATAGGACCACTCCTCTTTTCTTGCATTGTATCAAAAAAGTAAAAATTTTCCTTAATTTTGGCTGTCTCAGCAATTGTTCATGTTGCTTTTTAATGTGTACTTCTTGCAGACAAATTATATCAAATTTTAATTTCTCTAATTTATAAAAAAAATTCTTCTTTTAACAGCTAAGTCCATTTATATTGATTATAATTATTATTTTTTCTTCTATGGTTAATTTTTATAGTTAGGTTTAACAGTTCTCTCAGATCTTGGTTTGTATTGTTCTTTAAGCCCCTCTCACACTGCACCAACGGATGCAAAGAGGATGTAAAACGGACAAAAAAGCTAGCCATCCGTTGGTTAACACGATGTACTCACTGCCTCCGTTTTGCTTCCTCTCTATCCATCCAGAATCCGTTTATTGATGTTTCATCCACTCAGAAAGTTTTGAGCTGCCGAAAACTTTTGCGTGGAAAATGTATCCAATTCGTCCGTTCTGCATCCGCTACGCATCCGCTATGCATCCATTCTGCATCTGTTACGCATCTGCTATATCCGCTAGGCATCCGTTCCGCATCCGCGCAACTCGCATCCGCTCGGACGCAGGGAAGAAGTGGAACGGACAAAGAACGGTTGCAGAACGGATGCAGAATGGATGCAGCATGGAAACAAAGGGTTTAAAACAGAAAAAACGTTCGCAGAAGGGACCTATCTCAGATATTAAGGATGTCTAGAGGATGCCTAGAGGATGCAAAGGGACAACTATACTGCCTATATAAAGGGGGAGCAACTCACCTGCATTTCACTTTCAGACCAGCAGCCTACCTGTGCAGACCTCTGCAGGTTTCATCTGACTCTTGCTCTTCCACAGCATCCAGCCATGTCCACCATGGATTGTAACACAGTCCTTTTGGCAGCCACGATCCTTCTACAACAGTGCAAAGCCATCTACAGGCTCTGTGAACTCTACTACAGGAAGAAAAAGAGGCGGCCAAGAAGCGTCTGGGTACGAAGATGGATTGCCAGAAGAGCAGAGTATGGACTATACAGTAAGCTGATGGTGGAGCTCAGGAACGAAGACACTCGGGCATTCCAGAACTTAATGAGGATGCCTCCAGCCATGTTTGACGAAGTTGTGCAGCGGCTGACACCCAGGTTGACCAAGGCAAACACCAACTTCCCGCCCAGCCTGGAACCTGGGCTCAAGGGGTACTCACTCTTCACCACCTGCCCTCAGGGACCACATACAGGAGCATGCAATACGGCTGGAGGGTGCCACACAACACCATCAGCATTGTGGTCAGAGAAGTGGTGCAGGCCATCATTGAAGAATACCTGGAGGAGCTCCTCCAGTGCCCCTCCACTGAAGAAGGCTGGAAGAAAGTTGCAGAGCAGTAGTATCAGAGGTGGAACTTCCCACACACTGTTGGAGCCATAGATGGCAAGCACGTGGCCTGCAAAACACCACCCAAGTCAGGGTCCACTTATTTCAATTACAAAGGCTTCTTCAGCATCGTCCTCTTCGCCATGGTCAATGCTGATTACAAGTTCATGTACATCGATGCTTCAGGCAACGGCTCATGTTCAGATGCCCAGGTATACAACGCCAGTGACCTCAAGGAGGGGCTGGAAGGCAATCTCATCATGGGCTTCCCAGATCCAGGCCCTCTGCCCAATGACACGCAAGATGTGGGGGATGGTGCCTTCTCCCTCAGAACCTACCTCATGAAGCCCTACACTTCCAGACTCCTCACCCATGAAGAGAGGATCTTCAACTACAGGCTGTCCAGGGCAAGGCGGGTGATGGAGAATGCCTTTGGTATCCTGGCAAACAGGTTCCAGGTACTTCTCACCACCATGCAGCATCGCCCAGAGACCGTGAGGAGGATCATGGAAGCTTGCTGCATCCTGCACAATCTCATGCGCAGCCGCTACCCAGTCTTGCAGAACAGGCTCATGGACCTCCAGCAAGGCAATGGGGACATGGAGCCTGGGGAATGGAGGCAAGGGAAAAAACCTGATAGACACTGAGGATGTGCAAGGCCCCAACAGACCTCACGTGAAGGGAAGAAGCAGCGCAACCTCCTGAAACACTGGTGCAACTCCCCAGCTGGAGCAGTGGAATGGCAAGACAAGGTGATAGATGATAAATGGGTCCTTCCTTCAGCCTGTCTCATCACACGGATGAGATTGGGCCATGTTTGTTGGGTGGGCCTACAATGAACAGGGCATTTAATAAAGAGTTGTGTTTATGTGGACATGTGTGGATGAATGATTACATTAGTATTGATAAAAAAAGGGCCATAGGTGTGGCACCTGGGAGGGTGGACCATATAGTCCCACTATGCTTGCACTGGAGGTTTATCTATCCCACAGCTATTACCCATCCCAAAGGTATCCCTGCCCATCCCACTGCTATCTTAACCCATCCCACAAGCATGCAAAGGCTTAAACCAATTCTAAAAGTTTCCACCAAGACTTTATTAAAAAAAAGAAATGAAGGAAGTGTGTGAATCAAAGATAAACTTTATTGAACAACAAGATGTAAAAGGAAAAAGACCCAAGTCAAGTGTCCAAATAAAGTCCACACCCAGTCTCTGGCAGTCTTCACAGTCACTCGGAGGTGTGGCCAGTCTCAGGGGTGAAGGGTCTAGGTGCTGTGGAGGTGGTTGCTGCTGCAGTGCTGGACTGAAGCCCCACTGGGGTGCCTGGCCCTGAGAGGGAAACAGGTGATGGTGTGTTGAGAAAGCTCTCGGATAGCTGGCTCAGACCCGTGATGCTAAGAGGTCCTTCCTCCATGCCATGGGGTGTCAGCCCCAGTACTGATGAGAGATGTACTAAGGCCGGGCTTGGCTGTGGGGTGGAGAAAGGAGTAGTGTAGTGGGGCTGTCTGATCTGCAGCTGGGTGAGGACTGGCGTGGGTGGCATCACTATCGTCGGTGTCATGATTAGCGTGGGTGGCATCGGTGGCATCAGTGTTACCAGTGGTAACGGTGTCACCCGATGACTCTGTGCCTGGACTGGGAAGGGCTGCTGCCTGTGCTGCTGGACCTCCTGGTAGCCGTAGCCCTGGTAGGTAAGGGGCTGTGGGAAGCCTTGGAATGGGAGGGACATCACCTGGGGTGGAGGAGCAGACCTGGGCTGCGTGGGAGCAGGTTCCTCTGGATCTGGAGGGTTGTGAAGCAGCTCGGTGATCCGGTCCTTCACCACCTGGTACTGGGGTTCCTCCATGTTCCTGAGGGTCTGGTTGACATAGATGAGGAAGGGCTTGCGGTTGGAGGATGAGGAGTCAGTGTTGACCAGCTGAGAGAGGAGATCTATGCTGGTGCGGATGGTGTCCCTGATCTCCAGGAGGACAGTGTGGCTCTGCCCCTCCTGCTGTCTGGATCTCTGCCTTTCTGTGGAGGTGGAGCTGGGGTGGTGGTGGATGTGGCTATGACTGTGGTGGACTCAATGTCTCCTTTCTCCCACCACACCAGGGAGTCCTCCACGCGCTCCACCATGGTTACAACACCTGTCTGCGGGTTCTCTGCCGTGGCACGCTCCACAGAAACCTGCCTGGAGACAGGGACTGACTCTCGGCCGGAAGAGGACTTGGTCTCAGCAGGCTGCCAGAGAGAGAGGGTTGTGAGAGGGGCTCCTGGTGCTCCTCGTTGGCGGACCTCACCCTCCAGGAAGCTGCACCTGGCCATGACGTAGGTCTCTCTGTCCGTCAGCTTAACCGTGGGCTGGCCAGATTTCTTGAGGTGCAGCTTCCTGTACCAGGTGTGCTTATGTTTCCACCAGCCGAGGAGCACCTCCGAAGTGTAACCCATACTCTCCGCCCTCTCTCTCCAAGCAGCCCTCTTCTGCTTGGTGTCCCTGTACAGCTGGTGTCCCTTCCGCCACAGATAGTCATTCTCTCTCAGCCACTCCAGCACCTCATCCTCGTGTTCCTCCTCAATGAAGTATTGCCTCCTCTCCCATCCCCACATATGCCTCTTCCTCCCTTTGGCAGGACCAGATGGGCCCTCATCAGAGGGGCTCCCAGGTGGTAGGGGCTGCTCCTCCACACCACCAGCAGCAGCAGCACCAGCAGGATCATCATCATCATCATCACATCATCATCATCATCACCAGCAGGATCATAATCATAATCATAATCATCATCATCATCAGCAGCAGCAGCAGCAGCACCAGCAGGATCAGCAGGATCAGCAGGACCAGCAGGACCAGGAGCACGAGCAAGACCAGGAGAACGAGCAAGACGAGCAGGATGAGCAAGTCCAGGAGCACAAGCAGGACTATCAGGACCAGCAGGACCAGCAGGACCAGGAGCAGCTTCAGCAGAGTACGCAGCAGCAGAAGCACCACCACCAGGAGCAGCTTCAGCAGAAGCTCCAGCACCAGAAGAGTGAGCCCGAGCAGCAGAAGCCCCAGCAGAAGCAGAGTCAGGGACAGGGGGTGGGAGGGTGGCCCTGTCCCTCTTGCCAGGGATGGCGGCAGGTTGCTGAGGCTTTTGCTTCTTCCCCATGGTTGTGGTGTTGCTGGCTGGCAGGGAGGCTGGCAGGAAGGCTGGCAGGGAGGCTGGCAGGCACCAAGGCTGGCAGGAATGCTGGCTGAAAGCCTTGAAGGAAGCCTGTCAGGAAGGCTGGCAGGAAGGCAGGCAGGCAGGCACCAAGGCTGGCAGGCAGACTGGCTGAAAGGGAGGCCGGCCAGGAGGCTTGGAGGCAGGCTGGCAGCAAGGCAGGACAGGCAAGGACTCGATGTATCCGGCAGCAGGTCCTTCCTCCGAATGCTGTCCACGTGCGAGCTGCTTCCCTTTATATCCGTGTGGCTTTCGCAATGCATCCCCCCTGCATGCGCAATTAACACTCGACATCCATTAGGCTTCTGCTGTGCATCCACTAGTCTTCCGCTCTGCATCCGCTTCATCTGCTGTGCATCCGCTGTGCATCCACTTCATCTGTTCCGCGTCCGCTCTGCATCCGCTATTTCCGTTCCGCATCCATTTTGCTGAGGTCCCCCAGAAGCCTACTGGATGCGCCATCCGCTCTCATCCGCTTCCATCCACTGGGCTTCCATTCTGCATCCACTTTCCATCCGCCCTGCGTCCTCCCCCCGTCCGTGTTATCCGCTCCGGTTATGCAAATTTTTGCCCCTTTTGAGAGCGGATAACAACGGATGGAACATTTTTCTCGTCCGCTGTGTCCTTTTTGCATCCGTTGGGCAGTGTGACAGGGCCTTAAGTCTCCTCCTTTCCGCCTACTGCACCTTCTTCTTTTCCAGTCGTCATTTGGTAGTCCTCTTGGAATTCAATTAGTGAAATTTCTTTTTCTGCCTCTTTCTCCTCTTTAAAAAATTCTGCATAAAATGATTCAGCTTTCTCAATTGAATCAATTCTATGTCTCTGTTCTTGCCATGTGAACATTAAACCTTCTGGAATCAGCCATCTATAATTCACCTCTTAGGTAACAATTTGGTCAAGAATCTGGATTCTCTTCTCATCTTTCTCACTCTTCTGAGCACTTGTTTCAAGACCACAATCTCCTTATCTTTGCATTTCAATGTTTTCTCTCTTGCCACTTGCAATATTTGCATTTTAATGGCTTTCTTTGTCAATCTGATGTGAACTTCTCTTGGTAAACTATTTCTCATTGCATATCTTGTAAAGACTCAATAAACCTCATCTATTCCATCCATCATCTTCTCTCAAGTTGTTTCCAAAGCTTCAGCCAGTATTTCTATCATTAGCTCAGCTAGGCTTTGTCCTTTTTCTTCCTCTATGTTTTGAAATCTGAGATAAAATTCTGATCTATCCATCTCCCATCTCAGCATACCACTTTTATCTTGTTCAACCACAGTTAATCTGTTATCAATGTCTCCAATCATACTTCATCATCATTTGTTGGATGCTTTCCACTTTTTCATCGGTTTTCCCTGTTCTTTGTTCAACATTCTCTGTTCTTTGTTCAATGTTCTCTATTCTCTTTTCAATATTCTCTGATCTTGTTTGAATATTTTGAATCCCTTGCATAATCATCTGCAGGGTCACTTTTTCTTGTTCTTTTTCTTGCTTTAACATTGTCTGTATTGAGCATTGTCCTCCAGATGGTGGAGAGGAGGAAGCAGAAGTTGAAGAACCAGGAGTTGTTAACTCCCTACTCATTTTGAGAAATTCAAGATCTTTCAAATTCTTCTAGACCTTAATCCAGCTGTGAAATAACCAATTCCAATTCCAAGTAAAAATAGTGGAAAAAATGAAAAACCAATTGGTAATAATAATTAAAAAGGAAAAAAAAAATATTCAGGCTCTTGTCTACCTTAATCCAATTGATTAATAAGATTACAATAAAAATTTAAAAGTAAAGAAAAAGGGCATAAGCACACCATAAACAGACACATACAAAAAAAGAAAAATTGTAAAGTCCCAAAAAAGGCAAAGAGGTAAGAAAAAAGACTAAACAAAAGGAAAAGAAAAAGATTTTTCAGGTTCTTCAACACCTTAATCCAATTAAGAGATCTCAAATATAAAAATATACATAAAAAGAAACCATAAAGAAACCAATATGAAAGATAAGTTCCAGAAAGCCAAAAATCCAAATAGTTATTACAAAAAAAAAAAAAAGAAATAAATTGATGGGGGGGGGTTAGCACAGCTTTGGAAAAAATAGCACACTACACTTTGTTTAATTATCCAAGGCTCTTATTACAGCTCTATTCTCCAAAGACTTATCACCTTTTCTTTTCCTAAGTTTCAACACCAGACTCCAGCTGCTAATAGAAACTCAGAAGAGCACCTGCAATAATACTCTCCAATGCTCTTCTCTCTATCTTATCAAACAGGCAATGTCCTTGAAACAAAGTCTCAGCTCCTTCTCAGCTTTGTCTGGTAAAGCCCCTATCACACTGCACCAACAGATGCAAAGAGGATGTAAAACGGACAAAAAACCTTGCCATCCGTTTGAAAACGCGATGTACTCACTGCCTCCGTTTTGCTTCCTCTCCATCCGTCCAGCATCCGTTTATTGACGTTTCATCCACTCCAAAAGTTTTGGGCTGCCTAAAACTTTTCTGTGGAAAATGTATCCAATTTGTCCGTTCTGCATCCGCTACGCATCCGCTACGCATCCGTTACGCATCCGCTATATTTGCTAGGCATCCGTTCTAAATCCGTGCAACTCGCATCCGCTCGGACGCAGGGAGGAAGCGGAACGGACGTGGAACAGATGCAGAACAGAGGCAGAACGGAGGCAGCACGGAAACAAAGCGTTTAAAATGGAAAAAACATCCGCAGAGGGGGCCTATCTCGGATATTAAGGATGTCTAGAGGATGCCTAGAGGATGCCTAGCGGAAAACCTATACTGCCTATAAAAAGGGGGAGCAACTCATCTGCATCTCACTTTCAGACCAGCAGCCTAGCTGTGCAGACCTCTGCAGCCTTCATCTGACTCTTCCTCTTCCATAGCATCCAGTCTTGTCCACCGTGGATTGTAACACAGTCCTTTTGGCAGCCACCATCCTTCTACAACAGTGCGAAGCCATCTACAGGCTCTGTGAACTCTACTTCGGGAAGAAAAGGAGGCACCCAAAAAAAGTCTGGGTCCAAAGATGGTTCACCAGAAGAGCACAGTACGTACTTTACAACAAGCTGATGTTGGAGCTCAGGAGCGAAGACACTTGTGCGTTCCAGAACTTCATGAGGATGCCTCCAGCCATGTTTGACGAAGTTCTGCAGCACCTGACACCCAGGTTGACCAAGACAAACACCAACTTTCCGCCCAGCCTGGAACCTGGGCTCAAGGTGGCACTCACTCTGCGCCACCTGGCCTCAGGGACCACCTACAGGAGCATGCAGTATGGCTGGAGGGTGCCACCCAGCACCATCAGCTTTGTTGTCAGAGAAGTGGTGCAGGCCATCATCGAAGAATACAAGGAGGAGCTCCTCCAGTGCCCCTCCACTGAAGAAAGATGGAAGAAAGTTGCAGAGCAGTGGTATCAGAAATGGAACTTCCCCCACACTATTGGAGCCATAGATGGCAAGCACGTGGCCTGCAAAGCGCCAGCCAAGTCGGGGTCCACTTATCACAACTACAAGGGCTTCTTCAGCATCATCCTCTTCGCCATGGTCGATGGTGACTACAAGTTCATGTACATCGATGTTTCAGGCAACGGCTCATGTTCAGATGCCCAGGTATACAACAACAGTCACCTCAAGGAGGGGCTAGAAAGCAACCTCATGGTGGCCTTCCCAGATCCAGACCCGCTGCCCAACGACATGCAAGATGTGCCCTACTTCATCGTGGGGGATGACGCCTTCTCCCTCAAAACCTACCTCATGAAGTCCTACACCTCCAAATACCTCACCCGTGAAGAGAGGATCTTCAACTACAGGCTGTCCAGGGCAAGGCGGGTGGTGGAGAATGCCTTTGGCATCCTGGTGAACAGGTTCCAGGTACTTCTCACCACCATGCAGCATCGCCCAGAGACCGTGAGGAGGATCATGGAAGCTTGCTGCATCCTGCACAATCTCATGCGCACCCGCTACCCAGTCTTGCAGAACAGGCTCGTGGACCTCCAGCAAGGCAATGGGGACATGGAGCCTGGGGAATGGAGGCAAGGGCAAAATCTGATCGACACTGAGGATGTGCAAGGGCCCAACAGAGCCTCACGTGAGGCGAAGAAGCAGCGCAACCTCCTGAAACACTGGTGCAACTCCCCAGCTGGAGCGGTGGAATGGCAAGACAGGATGGTAGATGCTTAATGGATGCTTCCTTCAGCCTGTCTCATCACATGGATGAGATTGGGCCATGTATGTTTGGTTGGCCTACAACGAACAGGGCATTTAATAAAGAGTTGTGTTTATGTTGACATGTGTGGATCAATGCTTATATTGTAATTGATAAGGGCCATAGGGGTGGCACCTAGAAGGGTGGACCATACAGTCCCACTATGCTTGCACTGGAGGTTTATCTATCCCACAACTATTACCCATCCCATAGGTATCCCTTCCCATCCCACAGGTATCCCTTCCCATCCCACAGGTAACCCTTCCCATCCCACAGGTATCCCTTCCCATCCCACAGGTATCCCTTCCCATCCCACATCTATCTTAACCCATCCCAAAGGTATCACTGCCCATCCCACTGCTATCTTAACCCATCCCACAAGCATGCAAAGACTAAACCATTTCTAAAAGTTTCCACCCAGACTTTATGGAAAAAATTAATGAAGCAAGTGTGTGAAACAAAGATAAACTTTATTAATAACAAGCTGTAAAATAAACATGACCCAAGTCAAGTGTCCAAATAAAGTCCACAAATATCCAGGCAGCCAGTCTCTGGCACTCCTCTTGGTCACTCGGAGGTGTGTGCCCAGTCTAAGTTGTTAGGGTGCAGGTGCTGTGGAGGTGGATGCTGCTGCAGTGCTGGTCTGAGGTATTGTTGGAGTGCCTGGCCCAGAGAGGACAACAGGGGATGGTGTGTTGAGGAAGATGGCGGACAGCTGGCTCAGCCCCGTGATGCTGAGAGGTCCTTCCTCCATGCCATGGGGTGTCAGCCCCAGTACTGATGAGAGATGTATTGAGGCCGGGCTTGGATGTGGGATGGAGGAAGGAGTAGTGTAGTGGGGCTGTCTGGTCTGCAGCTGGGTGAGTACTGGCATAGGTGGCATCACTGTCGTCTGTGGCATCATTGTCGTGGGTGGCATTGGTGGCATCAGTGGAACCGGTGGCAATGGTGTCATCCGATGACTCTGTGCCTCGACTGGGAAGGGCTGCTGTCTCTGCTGCTGGACCTCCTGGTAGCTGTAGCCCTGGTAGGTGAGGGGCTGTGGAAAGCCTTGGTGTGGGAGGGACATCACCTGGGGTGGAGGAGCAGACCTGGACTGGGTGGGAGCAGGTGCCTCTGGGTCTGGAGGGTTGTTAAGCAGCGTGGTCATCCTCTCCTTCACCACCTGGTACTGGGGATCCGCCATCTCCTTGAGGGTCTGGTTGACATAATTGAGGAAGGGCTTGCGGTTGGAGGAGGAGGAGTCGATGGGGACCAGCTGAGAGAGGAGACCTATGCTGGTGCGGATGGTGTCCCTGATCTCCACCAGGACCTTGTGGCTCTGCCCCTCCTGCGGTCCGGCTCTCTGCCTTACTGTGGAGGCGGAGGTGTGGGTGGATGCGACTTCGGCAGTGGTGGACTCGATGTCTCCTTTCTCCCACCACACCAGGGAGTCCTCCTCGCTGTCCACCATGCTTTCAACCCTGCCCGGGGGTTCTCTGCCATGGCACGCTCCACAGATACCTGCATGGAGACAGGGACTGACTCTCGGCCACCAGAGGACTGGGTCGCAGCAGGCTGCCGGAGAGAGAGGGTAGACAGAGGGGCTCCTGGTGCTCCTCGGTGGCTGCACCTGGCCATGACATAGGTCTCTCTGTCCATCAGCTTAACCCTAGCCTGGCCAGATTTTTTGAGGTGCAGCTTCCTGTACCAGGTGTGCATGTGCTTCCACCAGCCGAGGAGCACATCCGATGTGTAGCCCTCTCTCTCCAAACAGCCTGCTTCCGCTTGGTGTCCCTGTACAGCCGGTGTCCCTTCCGCCACAGATAGTTGTTCTCTCTCAGCCACTCCAGCACCTCATCCTCGTGTAGTACTGCCTCCTCTCCCGTTGTTGCATATGCCTCTTCCTCCCTTTGGCAGGACCAGATGGGCCCTCATCAGAGGGGCTTCCAGGTTGTAGGGGCTGCTCCTCCACACCAACAGCATCATCAGCATCATCATCAGCAGCAGCAGCATCACCAGCAGGATCATAATCAGCTTCATCAGCAACAGCAGCAGCATAATCACCAGCAGGATCATAATCAGCAACAGCAGCAGCAGCAGCAGCAGCAAGACCAGGATGAGCAGCAGCAGAGTTAGCACCAGCAGCAGGCTCAGCAAGACCAGGAGCACGAGCAGAACGAGCAGGACCAGCAGGACCAGCAGGACTTGGAGCAGCTTCAGCAGAGTACGCAGCAGAAGCACCACTGCCAGGAGCAGCTACAACAGAAGCTTCAGCAACAGAAGAGCGAGCCCAAGCAGCAGAAGCCCCAGCAGAAGATGAGTCAGGACATGGGGTGGGAGGGTGGTCCTGTCCCTCTTGCCAGGGATGGCGGCAGGTTGCTGAGACTTTCACTTCTTCCCCATGGTTGTGGGGTTGCTGGCTGGCAGGAAGGCTTGCAGGAAGGCTGGCAGGCACCAAGGCTGGCAGGAAGGCTGGAACCAAGGCTGGCAGGAAGCCTATTAGGAAGCCTGGTAGGAAGGCTGGCAGGAAGGCAGGCACCAAGGCTGGCAGACAGACTGGCTGGCAGGGAGGCTGGAAGGCAGGCTGGCAGCAAGGCTGGCAGGGAGGCTGGAAGGCAGGCTGGCAACAAGGCTGGCAGGGTGGCTGAAAGGTAGGCTGGCAGCAAGGCTGGCAGGGAGTCGGCCCAGGAGGCTGGGAGGCAGGCTGGGAGGCAGGCTTGGAGGCAGGCTGGCAGCAAGGCTTGCAGGCAGACATGCAGGCAAGAACTCGAGGTATCCAGCAGCAGGTCTTTCCTTTATATCCGGGGGGCTTGTGCAATGCATCCCCCCTGCATGCACAATTAACACCAGGCATCCGTTAGGCTTCCGCTGTGCATCCGCTAGGCTTCCGCTGTGCATCCGCTTCATCCGCTGTGCATCCGTTCTGCATCCGTTGTTTCTGTTCTGCGTCCGCTTTGCTGAGGCCCCCCCGGAAGCCCCAAGGTTGCACCATCCGCTTCCATCCGCTGGGCTTCTGTTCCGCATCTACTTTGCATCCGCCCTGCATCCTCCCCACGCCCGTGTTATCCGCTCCAATTATGCAAATTTTCACCCCTTTTGAGCGCAGATACAATGGATGTAACATTTTTCTCTTCTGTTGTGTCCTTTTTGCATCTGTTGGGCAGTGTGACACGGCCTTAAAAAAACCAGGATACTTCCAAGCCTCTTGCTGGCAGTGTCACAAAGTTTCTTTAGCTTTCACGTTCCCCATCTCCTTTTCCAAGCAAAATATAATAAGAATTAATTAAAAAAGAAAAAAAGTATTTAAACAATAACTATAAGGGAAACTCTGGCTTAAAATATTATAAAATCAAAAAGGAGAAAATAATAAATAACAAGAAAGAAAAAGAAATCAGTCCAGTTTCAAAATATAAGATCATGTATAAAAAATCCAGCAATGAAAAAAAAAGTGTTACTTTGACATTCTTGTTTAAAATTGCCTTCTGTTGATTAATCACTTCTGTCAAAACTTTTACAGATTCTTTCTTTCCTTTAGGGTGTCCTTTCAAATCTTAAGATATAAAAAAAGTTCTCACCAAACCGGCACACTCTCTCTTTCTGTTCTCTTCCATTTCGGAGCTGTCCCAACTTCAGCAGCTTTAATGGCTGCCTCTTTGCCGCTGGCAAAAAGAGCTTCTCTTGGATCTACCAGGGACTTTGTGATATCCCTGGGATCGTCAGGATGCTCTCTTTACATTCGCCATCTCTTCAGGATGGTTTAGATCTTATTAAACTGTCCAGGAGCAAAAATATCGGCAGCGATCTCAGACCTCCAAGATCACATGCCGTATCGTTGCGACGCCAGCAACGCCCTCCAACATTCTCTTATCTTCTTGATGGCTCACAATCATAACAGATGCTTGGTATGTTATCCTGACACCAGCTTACAAGAGCCCATGGGACCACACAGTTCTTCTTGAGTAGAACCAGGCACTGAATTATCTTATCTATAACTGCTAATCAAGATGTCAACAAAACAACAGAATGTAATAAACTTTAAAAATTGGCAAATCTGGATGCAGGCAAACAAGCAGGACGTTGTAGAGTTCCACATACACACACCCTTCAGTATACTATACTGTGCATATATTTCAAAGAGAGATTTCTACAGTTATAAAGAATTGGTTTAATGTGAAGATGGATAATATTTATGAACTGATAGGTTGGCAGGTAAACTGCTAGTTGACATTTTTGTCCTGCAAAATATCATATTACAATTCCTTCCATTTTCCTAAATCATATCTTATTTCCATCTCTTGTAGATAGGTCAAAAGTAATTTAACTTAAAGGAAGCTCTGGGTGCAGTTTGGTTGGTTGTCTTGTTTTATCTTTTCTTGAATAGTAGGCTAAATTGGATTGATCTTAGTTTTATATTATACTACGCACTCTCATGTCTTGTTTATTGTTATCTCTCCAACACCTTAAAGAAATCCTTGCTAAATTGAGGCTTTTGGAATGATACATCATCCTTTAAAATAACAATGATTCTACTATTTGTTCAAGCTGTCTCCTTAAGACTGTGGTGACAGCCAATCTCTATATTATATCTTTCCAATGGATACTGGCATTTCCCACTGACAGATATTCATATATGCCCTAATATTAGGCCATTCCCTCCTCCCCCACTGGTGACTTAAAATATCTTCTTACATTAAGTAGTCATCATTCAGCTAATGTGAACATGGTTATTATTGGCATAAGAAGGGTTGGAAGATTTAAAAATGTTACAAATTATTATTGGCAATCCTCCTTTGATCAGAGTTAAACAGTTATGAGTTTCTCCATTCTCACTGACATTGGCATTGTATTACCAATCTGAATGGTTTGTATCCAGAACTGATGTAAATCTACATGCATTCCAAAGCATAAGAATATGAAATATTTAGCAGAATTCCTAAATCATTTTAAAAGGGCTCAACACTTCTATAGTGCTGCATTCAACAGGATATGCAATATAGCCAGGTGCCAATGAAGAGAATTCTAGTTTAGTATTTTCTATGTTAAGGGGAAGGGGGTTCAGAATACCCCAATTCTATTTTTATATTCATATTATGCTAAAAACTTTTCACCTATGATTTAAATTTGCATTTAGACTTTTTTCTCCTGTTATACTAATGAGCTCCATCAGCACACTTTGTATGTATGAAACTTGGTATTTTTATTTTATTGCTCCTTTCTCTGTACCATTAATTTGCATGCCTAATGTCATGCTATATTTTATCAATGGTATTTAAATAGGCTACTGTTAAGCAGGTAGGTTGATTGTGCTAATAAAAATTGATAAGTAGGCAGGTAATCCTTTCCAATTTATTGTCATGGCAACAGACAGTACATGTAGCTTGTTGCTGAAGAACAGAATGCTAATAATCAAATGCATCTGATCCAAATGAATCTATAACACAGCTTGCTAATACAGTATCTTGATTTTATGTATTACTGAAAAGTCATTCTCATTAATTCCATCTCTAAATTACTTGGTAGATTTGTTCTAAAGAAAAGCAAAATTGGAAAGAAAAAAAAGCACCATGAATCTATCATCAAACCCTATTCATTTATGTACTAAATTTTAAGTAGTTTAATCCACTAAACTCAATTTTTATTTCAGGATGTTACTTTCATAGGGATGAAATTCAATCTTGCACAGTCATTGCAACATGACACAAAGAAACACAGAAAATGCACTTCAATAAAGTAATAATCATTTGGCAAAAATGGCCATTACTTGCAGTAATGCTTGGTTTGTTAGCTAATGGCCCAAGGCAAAGCTGAGAGCAGTTAAGGTTCAAGCAAGCTTCTTGTGAATTGGGGCAGTCAGAGATTTAAAGAGATTTGCAGAAGGGGAGAGCTGTAATATGCTAAAGCTAATGGTTTATTTGGTTTTTTTTTTAAAGAATGATTATATCAGACAACTTGACTGAAAACATCAGTTGTTCTTGGGAAAAAGACAATTTTTGTTTTTCACAAAATTGATGTTTTGCTGAAAACACGAAATAATATGGTATGTTAAATAAATAGCTCTAGGCAGAGTCTTTCAAATCTGTAGCAAGAAATAGCGTGGACAGTAGTAAATCTCTGAATAAATATTAGTCATTTATATGATAATAAAACAATTCCATCCAAAGTTGCAAATATCAATATCATGAAGTCATCTCAGAGAAATAATGCCGTCACCATACCTGATCATCTCTTTTATTTTTTTACAATGCTAGTTAGTCAGCAAATTGCAATATTGATTTTCTTTCATCATACAATATTTCTTTCATCTTTTGCCAGACTATTGGTTTTAGAATTGGAGCACTTGCCATATTGCTGTTAGAACACACTGTAAGGTATGATAGTTGAACAGAACAAAGTGTTCTTTTTGTGTGCAGCCTAGCAAGAATCAGGCACAGCCAACTGAAAGGAATAAAATAATATAATCAGAATTTCCATTAGATTGGTGGTCCTCAGTGTTTGATCATCAGTGGGATGTTGCTTTGAAATAGAAGTCTGTTTTCTTAGCTATCAAAAGACTTCCATATTAAAAGATGAAATGTTAAAAAAAGGAAGATTAATTCTATCCTTCTTATAATTCATCTTCTATTACACAAATACAAAACTCACTGTCCATATATTTCATAACCTGGAGAAGAGACATTAACATATGAAGTTATATATAATGTATGGCCTGTGTGTGTCTCTGTGTGTTTATATGTGGTGTGTATATATGTATATGCAGAAGTGGTATTCAGCAGGTTCTGACCAGTTCTGGAGAACCGGTAGAGCAAATTTTGAGTAGTTTGAAGAACCGACAAATACCACTTCTGACTGGCCCTGCCCCCATCTATTCTCTGCCTCCCGAGTCCCAGCTGATCAGCTAGGTCTTCTTTTGTTGTCCTGCACAGGAGAAATGGAGCTAGTGGGGTGGGGAGGGAATGGGGATTTTGCAGTATCTTTCCCCACCAAGCCACTCTCAAAGAACCAGTAGTACAAAATGTTTGTATCCCACCACTGTGTATATGTATATCATATGGATATTATTACATTTGGGTTGGGAGTACCAAAGCATATCTAGGTTGACAGGATTAACCATTGACATCACAGCTGCCCCAGCAATGCCCAGTTGGGGACTCCTTTCATGTCCCCATTAAGTTGTCCACCAAAGGTACTCATCTATCTACAGGTGAAACAAAGTCAGCATTTCCATAAAGCTCATCTGCGGAAGGAAGCATGAAGTGCTCCAAAATCTCCTAGTAGATGGCTGCATTGATCCTGGACTTAATGAAGCACAGTGGATCAACACCAGCAGATGACATGGCTCCCCAAATCAACACGGACTGTGGAAACTTCACACTGGACTTCAAGCATCTTGCAGTGTGTGCCTCTTCATTCTTCCTCCAGACTCTGGGTCCTTGGTTTCCAAATGAGATGCAAAAGTTGCTCTCATTAGAAAAGAGGACTTTGGACCACTGAGCAACAGACCACTTCTGTTTTTCATTTGTCCAGGTAAGATGCTTCTGATGTTGTTTGTTGTCCAGGAGAGCTTGACAAGAGGAATATGACATGTGAAGCCCATGTCCAGGATCCATCTGTGTGTGGTGGCTCTTGATGCACTGACTCCAGCCTCAGTCCACTCCTTGTGAAAGTCCCCAACAATTTTGAATGGCCTTTTCCTGACAATCTTCTCCAGGCTACGGTCATCCCTGCTGCTCATGCACCCTTTTCTTCCACCCTTTTCCCTTCCACATAAGTTGCTTTGCATGTAATGAGTCTATCTCATGTATTAGTTTCACCTTTTAAGTTGCGTTACTGAAATAAATGAACTTTTGCATGATATTCTAATTTTTTGAGTTTCACCTGTATTTGAGGTGACTCACTTTCAAATCACTTTCAAACTGCTGGGACAACAGTATCCAGGTCTTGAACACAAGCTTGCCACTCATGAGCCATGTGTCTTAACCATGTGAGCCACTGTCCTCCTTATGTATGGACACACAGACACACAAACATACACACAGGATAAATATATTCCATATGAGAGAAGCATTCTATTTTAAATATGTGGGATGTTTTTCATAAGATGAGAGCTTGTTGAAAGTAGCTCAGAATAGATCTGTATTTACTTTGTTGACTCTATAACTCTCTCCTGCATGTCCCAACAAATAGAAGAGAACAGAATTCTTTATTGGCTAGGTGTGATTGGACACACAAGGAATTTGTCTTGGTGCATATGTTCTCAGTGTACATAAAAAAAGATATATTCATCAAGAGTCACGAATCATAAGGTACAACACTTAATAATAGTCATAGGGTTATATAGTCATAGGGTATACAGTATATAGAATATAGTCATAGGATACAACAAGCAATCAAATCATACAATGAAACAGTCAATAAAAATCGTTAGGATACAAGCAACAAGGTTACAGTCACACAGTCATAAGTGAAAGGAAGGATGTCTCTACAATAAATATTCTACAAAAAATCTCCTGCAATAGGAGGAGATTTTTGGTATCACAATCCTATCTGACAAATGATTTTCCAGTTATATAGGTTCCTGCTCTTAGCTAGTGCTTTAATTGTCCCTTACACTTATGAGCTTTTCCCAAAAGTGCATTTTCCAAAAGGCAACTTGACTTTCTTGTTTTTTTTTTCTTTGAAAATGTTTCACTTCATATTCAAGAAGCTTTTCCAGTTCTTGGATGAGAAGTGAAACATTTTTCAAGAAAAAGCTAAGAAAGTTGTTACCTATTGGAAAATGTATCTTTGGGACAACCATGACCTGGATGATTGAGAATCTCCACAGACATTTCTATGTTCTGCATACTTTTCTTATATCAGCTGATACATGTTTATTTCTTTTCATTTTTCCCTTACATTTATTTGATTCAACCTTACCAACATAATTCTTGCATCTTATCCACAAATGGACATCTATTGGGAAAAAACATCAAATAAAAATTACAACTAATGGTAGCTATTCGTAAAACCAAGTAAATTGTGTGTTCCTTAAACCTATGTACTTTTAGATCTGTTCTCTTTTCTACTGCTTATGATATTTTTTAAAAAGTACTTCACATAATGAGTGTTAAGTTTATCACGAACCTTTATATCTGTCCGAATGTCTGTTCCACAGTGCTAATTACTTACTACAAATTTTCCCAAAGCTGGTGCCCTCCAGATGGTTGGGACTAAAATTCTCAGCTAGTATTTAATCTTTGTGAACCACTGTATAAATTGGCCGGATGGTCTTCTTTTAGACTAATTATCCAAAAAAGCCAAAAGTTAGTCAGTCTGAGTCTGAGTCTGAGCCTGAGCCTGAACCTGAGCCTGAGCCTGAGCCTGAGCCTGAGCCTGAGCCTGAGCCTGAGCCT